>OY740771.1:21988343-22465869 GCA_963513935.1 Aphrophora alni
CATCAAGGAAAAACTAAACAAATTATGTAAACGGAAATTTATAATTATTATAATAAATATATCTGCTTGGATTTGTTTGTATAAGTAGTTAGAGTACAATCTTCTGCCAATCCTAGCATTTTCTTATTCTTTTCATTTGTCAACGCGTTTCGGAGTTCCTCCACCTTGAGTAACTAAAGTATTACTAAAGGAGTACTAAAGTATGTCTTGAATGAGGAGGAACTCTGAAAAGCAACGACCAATTAAATAAGACAATGTTAGAATTCGCAGAAGATTTTATTCAAACTAATTAAATTTATAATAGATGATTAAACTAAAATTCCCTCAGTAGTTAGTTATAGTACCAGTACAGCTGTGGAAATTTTGGAAGGACCCTAATTGGTACTACACGTTTTTCTCATGTAGTCCTGGATAGATCCCTTTTTTTCCTTCTTCCTATCTGATCTCTCTTGACAAGTATTTGAAGGAAAGAAGTCGTTATTTTATTTTATATTTTAAACGATGCAAACTGAAAGTGTTTTGCCTTTAAAAAACAGAACAAAAAAATAAGGAAAAATTGAATTAAATAAACAAAAATTATTTTTATATATTTTAGATATATTTTTAATACCTTAACAATTCGTGGCTGGACTTATAACTGTATGTTGAGGTTTGTGTTACCTAAAATATGCAATTTTCTAATTAATTTACTGCTTTCCAATTTGAATATATGAACATAAAATATTTTTTATTGAACTTCTTAACTTATTATTGCATTTATAATCTAGTAATCGTAATTATCTAAGGCCGATCTCTTGATACTTCAGGCGACGGCAAACAGAACTCGAACTAAAACGTCGTTTTTTACGATAAGTTTACATAATCCATACTACGTATATTAAATAATTTAAAAAAGAGAAGTAACGCTCCCTCCTTAACAAAAATCTTGTCTATAGTACTGATCGTAGAAGTTATAGTGACAAATTTTCGTATACGAATCACCGTAAAGTGTCACTTTTGTTTTGCTTTGATTATATTATTCGTTTGCACATTGGGAATGGTGACACAATAGTTCTACAATACTTATTTGTATTCTAAACTCTATTACAGTTATAAAATTTACATATCTTATGCTTTGCATATCTTATAATTTGCATATCTTATTTTTTACATATTTGTAACACAAGTTATACTTGTCGAAGGAAATTATAACAGAACAAAATCAAAGCTTTACAATACAACTGTAGATATGGAATTTAACCTCGAGTCATGATCAATAATCTTAGCGAATCCTAGGAGATTTCAACAACATCTGATCAGCGCAGACTCTATAAACTCTGCAACTCTCTGTGTAAATATTATTTACTTTTAAAAGATAGACGATAAATCAGGTAAATAATAATAATAATATATGCTTCGAATGTCTTATTCGTATTTTTTGAATATCACTTTAATCTTACGACTTATATATTTCAGTTTCATGTGTTTGTACAGACACAACTTTCAATCTTAATATGTAATCAATTACATTATTATAAACACATTTTTAAACAGTAAGTTTGACACGACTAGATAGTGCGTATGTATAATCAGATACAGAAGGGAAGGTCTGTGGCTGTATATATAATATACATTTATATATATTATTTATAATATATATAATATAATATATTTAAACAAATATATTATTTATATATTAATTTATGTTTATTTATATTTTGTATATTTCTACCCCAAACATATTTTTTTTAAATTATTGATATAATAAATTGTTTTATTATGTTAAATTGTGCAAGAGCGACTTTTGTAGAAGATATTAAGCATAGAAACTTAACGAGAGTAGGGAGTACCTACAATTTATTTATTACTTTATGCTATAGATAATTTTATTTGATATTAATTTGTTAAATTGATCCAGGTTTTCAAATTACTTTATATAAGATGTTTTTCATAACTAGACTATAAAATAATTCTCATGAAAAAAAGGGGGGGGGGGGAAACTTAAAAGAAAACATTAAATATCGTTATTGTCGGTAGAAAACATAATTATTCCAGTTAGAATATTGATGAAGGACATTTTTGTTGTTAACTTCAGGGATATTTTAACTTTTACTTACAAATTTTAGAGTGATTTTAAATGTTAATCTTACAATTAATTATTATATAATTAACATTACAAAAAACTGTAATAGTAGTAGTTTATTCAATAAACCTGTAGAATAACTAAGACTCCCCATCTATATTATATATTATATTTACAAAATAAAATAAATAATTTGTTTGATATTCAGTAGTAGAATGAGGACACATATTGTTAGAGATAGTCAAAATCTAACATGAAAGTTTGTACATAATACTATTGAAACATAGCATGCAAAAATAAAAAACAACATGAATACAAAGTTTGTAATTATAATATTCGGATAGAGTGTAAATATTCGGATTATAAATAAACATACTGAAGCTTTTGAATATTCATAAGGTGTAAGTACATTAGAATTATTCAACCATGCAACAGTTTTCATATTGATGAGAAGCATTTACTCAGTGATCCAAACATAACTTTGTGTATAAACTGTTACACCGACAGAGAAAGTTACAATATGAATAATAAGTGTGCATATAGTACACATTATTTCAAATAAACTTTAAATTAATTAAATAGCATTTTAGCGATAATATCCGCAGTAACACATTAGCTTCATATTATAACCTAACAAGAATAGCTAGTTATAGTTTGGTAACTGACAACAACAATATTTCCAATTGCAAATCAAATAAATTGTTGGGCGCCATCATGGTATGTAGGTACTCCCATCATATGATGTAATATAAGAAGATCCTCTAAATGTAATGTTCAAAAGTTGATATCACCGGAAATGTTTAATTGTATTAGTAGATCAAGAGGTAAAGTGTTAATTGTAAAGGTTTTGCTTGTAATAATAATTACACAGTTTTTGTGATCCCTGTAATTTTGTATATCATTACTTTCTTACATCGAATGGGCCATGTCGTAAATACCTTTTTCTCTTTCCTAAAGCCATGAAATGAAAAGATCAGTAAAAAAACTGAGATCGATTTTTATACGATTACCAAACTTACCCCAAATTACGTGTAGTGGGTAAGTAATAAATGGTGAAAAATATTACACAGACTTTCACCCTAAATCAACCTAACATGAAAGTGAAAATGAATAATGAACGCAATAATCTTCACATTTCACTAAGTTTTAATGAAATCGGTATGCCCATTTAGGAGAAATTACTTCTTTCATTATAGTCGCATAGCTGATTTCTTTATTTTCTACCAATAACACCCGAACAGCCATTTTTTGAGAGATGGCGACGAATAAAGTTTATTTTGAACCTTCGAGGATACACTTCAGAAAAAAGTATTTTTGAAAATTTATAATTACTGAAAAAATGAACAAATCCTTCCAATATATGGTCAAAATATGTTTCAATTTTATTAAAATAAGTCCACATGTTGGGACTGAAAAACGCTCCAACGCTGAAAAACGCGACAGAAATAAATCATTTTTTGGACTCAGGATACTTCAAAACGGATAGAGTTGCAAGAAACTCGTAATCTATTTTTGAACTTATCACATAACTTTGGTATGTGTGAGAAAGTAACCAATCAACCAACATCAGCTTGTAAAATATCTTGAGAGTCTTAAAGCAGTCAATAATTTATCGAACAAACAAGTTAATTATTTTCAAATTAAGAGAGATGGTTTCAATATATTTTACGCTGGTTTTTAAGACGTTTCAAATTATGGTGAGCACATAATGGTTACACATCATTAACCAATCACATATAGAAATATCGACGCAACTATTTTAAAATTAAAAAGTTTTTTTAATTTGAACCGTGAGGGGAAATGGATATCAAAACTGTTGGAAGGTAGGATATCCAGATATTTCGAGATATTATCTGTCTGAAAACACTTTTTAATTCTACACAAGATTTCATCAGACTTAATAATGGTACATAACTCGCCATAGGAATCTCTATTAAGAGCTGACCATTCGCTTACAAATAATATACTCTGACGGAATACTGGTTAAATTAAGGATTAAATACGTAAAGCTGGATTTTCACGCAGGAGAAGCTGTAGTGGTTTAATAAAATACTGAAGTTCTACAGGATTCCCTGCTTTTAGACTTATAATCAACAGCCAAAGTCAAGGTCGACCAGTCTCCTATGATTATTATTCACTTTACGTAAAGAGTAATAAAAAGGATTATTTCAATATATATTATTGTCTTACTACCGTAGTACAGTTTTGTATTGTGTCGGATTGACAAGTTCGTAAACGTTTGAAAAGTCTCACCTCCGAAACTGTCGTGACGCAAAACTTACAAAAGCGGTAAGTCCAAAAGTGTTATTTTACTGGAATAGACAACAACGCTACTTAGTAATCTAAGTGTTGGTTAATATATCATTGAAGTGATGATCTTTGATCGAACTGACTGAACCTATATAATTTATAATACGTAAGTCTTTTTAAAACATTAGAAAAAACATTAAAAAGTTCAAAACTTTAAAATATATATTTTCTTTAAGATTTAAGTTTTATAAAATAAAGGTGAAGTCATTGATATACATTTTTGTATAAACATTGTTATAACTTCAGTTTTTATCCTGTTAATTCAATGATTATTTTTAGAAGAATAAATATTTGTCCGGAAACAAAAAAGGATAATATATTGTGTAAAGTAAAATAAAATAAACTCATTTTATTTGTTCAAAACCCTAAATTGTAGTAATTATAAATGGTTTTAACTGAAGGTGTATACGGTTGTATTCTGGAAAGATATTACATTATTGGGTTAAATTGAGTTCAATGTAAAATAAAAGTAACTTTTATACTTAGTTGAACATAAACATGATTTACTCTTGAATATATATTATAGGCCAATATATATTTCATGATCTGATTTTAAAATTTGTCTAAATTAAATTGAAATTTGCATATTTCTATGGTACATAGATTATGTAGTTTATAAGAAATAAAAATTCAGTGTCAACAATTTTGTGAAGTCATTTTACTTTTAACCATCAGGATTTCTAAAACTATAAGAGATACTGAAAACTTGAAACGGGGAACCTTCCTTACTTTTCAATGGATTTGAGAATACGGTATCCAAATATTGATAAAGTATCCATTTTCCAATAAGCAGCCAATTGAGTTTTTTTTAAGAGCAACACCATATTTGGTGTTTTAGAATAGAAGATTTAATTTTAAGACTTTTTGTTCTTGTGTATTTTTTGATAAATTCAACCGTAGAGTATCTACAGTATACGAAATATTGAAAATTAACTATCGATTTTTAATTTATACTTGTAGGTAATTATTTTGTTACCTTCAATTTGGGATAAAAAATGAAACAGACTGGCAATTGGAATGTGTAGAGATGTATTTTATTAAATTATTTATTTCTAAGGTCCTATTTATTGTAAGGATGTCTACAGAAGAGTGAGTGCCTTTAATAGTGAATATTTTAAAAATAATTATAATTAATATTTTCCTTTTTTTTATAGAATTAAAAGCAGATTGTTTGTTAACAAAACCGTTTAATTTTAACTTTTCTTTATTTCCAACATATTTCTGTTACTTTGTAACATTACTTCAACTTTCTTGTATTCAAACTACTGTTAATTTCAGGCCTGATGAAAGCCCAATACAACTGCTTTAAGGTAGGACCCAAAAATGAAATAATTTTGTTTTAATACCCTTTTACCCATCCCAATAGCCTGTCTACATTATTTTCTATAGGAAATTCATTTTTTCCTCAAATTTGAAGTAACAAATATAGTTAAAAACACACATTAAAAAATCGAGTGAATATTATATTTCCAATGTCTCATAAGTACTTCTATACGGATGGGTTTTTCAAAAAGTAACCGAAAAACTTTTCAAATTAAATGTCCTAACCTAAAACTTTTTTGAAACATAGTCTCGTTTTTAAAAACGTATTATAATAATTTGGCAGCCATATCTGGAAATAGCGGGGATTTTTATAAATTTTCATAGCATATTTCAAATCCCGTAAAAAAGTATGTGCGGTTCCCCATTTAAAATATTTTGTTTCGCTTATAGTTTTAGAGACCTTAATGGTGGGCACCTAGAGATGACCACTCTGTATAATCATTAATTAAACGAATATGTACAAAGTGTAACAAATAAATAACTTAATTTGAGAACAATTATGATTTCCGAATAACACAAATATAATTACATACATTCCAGTTAATTACTAATTAAGTCAAATATGTTTGTTTTTGTTTTAATATTAATCATTTTTACGTCAGAACACTTGTCAGATTTAATGTAAGTTGTGAAATAAAAATAATAAGAAATAAGACACTAAATACAAGTAAAAACACCAAGTCAAGAAGAGTTGACAATAGATTACAGCATCACTATAACCATCAGTGATTGGCAAATGTTTTAATTGATATTTCAAATCTTACACATAAAGTCCTCTATTCGCCTTGAGGTTTTATACTTGTTAGGTAATGTAGATAATTTACTTGTAATGTATTCTTTTAATTAATAATGTTGCTATTCATATTTATTTTAGTAGTTATGTCAACTAAGTACAAATGTAAGATTTATTAACGTTAGAATTATTTAAAGTGCATAACAGAATTTGAAATAATTAAGGGATTAACTATACTATATTAGAATTAGTTATAAAAAAAAGAGTAAGGGTTTTATAAAAGAAATATTTTTCAATTTCTTTTTTACTATGATTTTGTTTAAGAAATATCATATTTTAAAATTACAAATAGAACAAATTCTGTGTGTGGAGATAGACATTGTATGACCTTGTATTGGAATAATGTCTGTTGTCTGTCTGTTTGGGCAGTGCTTAATCAAATTTGATTTGTGTCGCCCATGTCTCGAAACTTTTTCATTTTCAATAACTAAATATTTAGTTGTAAGACAAAAACACACAATTTCTCTTTTTCTTTTTTTTAAATCGCTTTAATCAATGTAGATAATTGTTTTTCCTAAAATTAAATTCAAAAGTACCTAACAAAATGTATTGTTTACCATTTCTCATAAAATTGGTGGTTCTTGAGTTATGGGAAAAACACAATAAAATCGGGCTTGTTAGAAAACAACAATTAGAAAACGCGTAATTTCACAAAGTAGGTTCTGCCGATTTCAATATTTTTTTTTATGAAATAATATGAATATCAATAGCCCAAACCAGTGACAATATTCCAAATAATAAAAAATAACTGTTAAGGAATAACCCCCCCCCCCAACTAAAACGAACCTAGCTTTTCATCTTATAATATCTTTATATATTAAAAAACTTTTGCAAAACTAAATGACAGTGACCCTGGCCGTTCTACTTGAGCGATTTATTTAAACAAAGGTAAACAAAGAGGTATTTATTTGGTATTTAAACAAAGCGGGTTGTACCAAAACAAAGGTTAGTGGTCCTATATGTGCAGGTTTTATTTGTATTATACATAATATTTGTATTTTGTATTAGAAAATATTTATGTTAAATACAAAAAAAAAAAATATTATTTAGAAATCTAAGACGACGTCCATAATAATTTTCACTTTTCAATTGTGAATCGGTATTTAAGAAAGTTTAGAAATTTTTTTTGCAGCGGTTTTTTCATTCTTATAAACATGTGCCATGTCTTAGGCTAACAGTTTAGCATAGTTCATTTAAAACAAAAAGTATTATAGAATAATATTTGTGTTTTGTAAATGTAAATTCAGAATTTATTTCTTATCAAAATCCATATTTTATTTATGTACTAGAAAAATTAAAATGTTCATTATAATAATTATATAAGTAGATATTTTTAAACCATTGAAACGTGAATAACTCTATTCAACTACGTGATTGAAGTATTTAGACAATATTTACATGTTATCTATAATTTCTACGGAATTGATGTGAGATCCCTTGTTCTATGAATTATCACAGATCTCTTTTTCATATTGATAAAGTTCTATACCGTTGAGACTGTAAATAAAATCCACCTAAGGAGAATGTTTGACCTATAATAAAGCAGTGAGTATGTAGACCTGCACTCACTGCCTCGTTTTAGTGGCTCAGATAAAAAACTCCTCGATTTAAAGTTATAAAGTCAATCAGCAAAGTCGCAATAATGGCAGTAAATTATAAAGTTTAAACCCTCAAGGCCACAATTAATGAAAACGAGCATAGCGATCCCGAGATATCTTGCTAGATCTACACATTTATTCCATCTCAGTCTTCATCTTTTGTATCAGGTATATCTTTAACTTAACGTTACTAGAGTATTCGAGGATTAGAGGTCTTTATTAAATACTCTTTCCTTCCATTTTGTAGAACACGATGATGATTGAAAGATTTTTTTTTGTACAAATCTTTATAAAAATTAAGGAATGTATTTAAAATAATGTTTATATATATATAAAATTATACATCACCCAGATACGACTCTATGCATCTGTTAACAGTATGATAAAAAGCTAATGTTCTACTAACATTAAATAACTGTATTAAAAGTAAAATTATTGAATAATATTTACTAGACGACTTCAAGTCTGGAATTGAATATTTAATTATTAAAGTTTTAATATAATCATTTTATTTATTAACTTTAATAGTTTATAGAAGTAACTCGAGAAACGCCATTCAGAATTTTAAAAAGGAAAATATATTTAATCAATTATATAGGTCTGATGTTTAATATTTTATTTGGGCGGTGTAAATTGGTCTAACCAACCTTATTTAAGTTCATAAATTGTGTGGGTAGTTTATTACATAGTTCAAGTAAACTTTAGGTAAGTGAGTTGTAGAATCTCGATTACATAATAATTGTAACAATATACGTTTGTATACAAACTGTAGAGTAGGTTTGCTAATCGCAAACTTTCTACATACGTTTATAGACTGATTTTTCCGTTTCATGGCGTTGGGAAATGGAAAAGTGATTTTCGACACACCGTCCGTTCGTAATCGTCAACATTGTCGCCGTTTCCCCTGCGTAAGGACGACAGTGGCCACAACAATAAGATAAGAATATATAATTTGGTAGGGAATTATGGTTGTCTAATAGAACATTATTGACATTCGAAAAAATCTAATTGAAAATGTCAAAATGGTAGCCATTTATAACAGTTTCTTTGTTCATAAATCATCTTATCACTAAATTAGATGACAATCAGCTGATTTCAGTTGTACATGTAATAATACCAACCAAACCTCTCTATAATGACGAATATGAAGCTATTTTCAAAACTATAATTTCTAACCCTGATCTCCCAAGGAAAAGCTATATTCGTGTAGTTACGAGATCCTGGACCCCCCCCCCCCCCAGTCACCGAAATAAGGGTAGCGAGTGAAGACTCCTTACAAAGTCCGATAGCGCTAAAACACTGGCACGAGAGTGTAGAATTATTAATACATACACACATTATAAGATCCGTTATGGCCTAGTCGACCTCAAGTTAATAGTGATATACACAATTACGAGGTTCAGAAAACCAGTGTAACAACTATTTTAAACTAATTTACTCTTTGATTTAACAGTTTCTGCAAGGAGCAAAAAACAAACTTTTGGGCGTTACATTTAGAGGGTTTGCTTGCATAACATTATAATTATATGATAGGTTACATAAGTACCACGACAAGTACCTATCAACTTGTTTATGTCAGTTAAACACTGTTTTTGTATGCATATTAAAATAACTATTTTCCTTTCCAAATAACGTTAATCTTTTTTTAAATCAAAAGTTAATCTGCATTTTTTTATTTTTCTTATTTTGTGACATTTTTTTTTTTTTTTTTGGATAAAATAATATGAGTTGGTGTCATTGTAAGAAGTTGTAAATATTATTGTAAGGCCTATTATAAGGCGTTATTCGAAGAAAAAACACCTTTAGTAAAATAAATAGTTTAAATTCTACTTTGCTACTATATTGACTAGTTCAACACATTTTAATAAAATCAATGCCTTACATGAGAAACTGCAGTATTTGATGTCCAAGTAAGTGAATCAAATATTCAACCTGAAAGCTTTATATCGCTTTGAATCTCTGTTTACGATAAATGAAAGTACCAAGCAATAAAATATTAACGACTAGCTACGTCATGCTGTAATGCCGATTAATTGCTTTTTCCGACTTAAAGGGAAATCAGGTCTGTTTTATTTAATAAACTATTCATGAACGTTTTAAGAGAAATATATTTTGAGTTAAGAGTGATCAACAGTATTTTTAATCAACCGTAATAGACTAGTTTCATATTATAGAAGATACGTGTGTTATATAAATAGGGTGTTAAAAAGTTATGGAGTCGACTTGTTTACCTTTTAAACAAAATAGCACCAGAGAAACTAGAATCCTGGTACAACCAATAATCATTTCTATTTATTATTTGGCAAACAATCCCCCAACCTTTACCAATTGAAGGAAGGAAGAGGAGTAGGTAAAAGTCCTACAATTTTAACATTTTAAATTGATACATTAAAACAAAATATTAAATCGTTTAATTTGAGATTTTCAACAATTCGTTCACTTATAATGAAAGTATTGTAAAAACATCATTGTATAAACTACACAATGGAATGCAGTCACAGGAAGAAACACAATACCAAAACGAAATTAATTAATATGTTTAAAAATATTGATCGCTGATTAGGTACTGATATAATATATGCACTGGATTTTTACTTCCTTGCTTATACGTAGAAAAGAAAAGTTATGTTATGGGTCGAAAATAGATGACTTAGTTTACGGATATATGCGTTTAGTATGGTCTCCTGAGTCCAAAAAAATGAATATGATGTCTGTCGTCTGTCAGTTTGACTTCCTTCATATGTGGAATCCTCTACAGCACAAAATCGTGGACCGATTCTAATCAAATTTGATATGTAAGCATGTTTTTGGTATATATCGCGACATTGTTCTTTTGATAACACGCACTTTAAATGCAACTGCCAGCCAAAAGAAAATATATGAAATTACAATTTTATAAATATAACATCTATTTTTTTTAATCCAATTTTGCTTAAGTGTCACTTTTAAGGACCCAAAAAATTGTATTGTTTGCCATTCCTTCAAAACTGCAGGTTCGTATTTATCGGAAAAAACAAAAAAAATCTCTTTTGGCTGTTATAAAAGACGTAATTTTTCAAATCGGATAAAACGATTACATTAAAATTTTAGTGAAATGTGAAGATTAGTAATGAAACTCCTGTGCAAAATCGCAAGTAAAACAAATTAATTTAATTTTAAAAAAATTGTACCTCCACCACCGCCATTAAAGTATCGATTTAATGAAATACAATATAGTTTATGTTGAGGTTGTGTTTATAGTAAGAGAGAAGCAAATTGTAGCAACATTCAGATATATAAACAGTTTATGATATTCATTTATTGATTTTAACCCTTACACATTTTTTTTTTTTTTTTTTCTTTTTTTTAAACTATTAATTAACTACTTTTTTCACTTGAAATAATTATTTAAATAATAATATTATCTTGGTAAAAAAAATATATATAAACGTTAAAATTAATAAATTAATACCATTAAATACATACGAAAAGGCTGCAAGGCAAATATACCGATTAGTTTCAATGTCGTTTGTAACGAGGTAATTGATTTTTTATAACTAAAAAATGGAAGTAAAAACAAAGTCAAGTGAGAAGTGTAGTCTACATCGTTACCTGGGAAAGGATCAAGGATCAGTTGGTAGAGCATTGGCGCGTAAAGCGTATTCATTGGTAAAACTAAAGTTTCTGGGTTCAATTCACAATCTAGATCATATATTCTTCACTTGTAATAATTATTTATTAAATAAATATTTTGTTCAAATCCGGAGTCCATGGTTAATTTTCAGTTTTTAATTTAAAACTACAAAAGTTGTATTTTTGGTGACAAATCACTTTGGTTAATTTTCATTTGGTTTTAATGATGGGAGAGTGGGGAAGTTTGAGCTGTATTTTTCCACCGTTTATTTAAAACTTATGATTTATTATGATGCACGTTACTATATTAAATTGTTGATAACACAATTTGTTTTAAAATTAGAGGCCGAAAGGCGTATTGCAAGTGTTGGTTTTCTAAGAAAATATATTTTATTAAATTATATAAGATATAATTTGTTATATTTGAAAAAGGGACAGAAATAACTACATCGTTTGCTGTCTCCATACGTTAAAAATTTTACAATTTTTTTTAACCTACTATAAAGTTGAAATTTACTTAGCGAAAGTTGTAGTTGCGTCCTAACATTTTCAATATTTTAGTGATGCAAAGTAATTAGTTGTTCATTATTTTTTAAATTATTATTCCCCAATTTAACACCGAAATATCCGTTCTTTGAAATCATTTTTATAAATATACTGTAGAATTGACAGAATATAAAGTTTCTAAATCTTTGAATTTAATTAATTAAAGCAAATATCTACGCTATTATCATACTTGTCGAATATATTTCTTCTGTGAAGATCCTAAAATTATAATTATCTTTTTTAATTACGATCTTATGTCTACTGGGGACAAATGTGTTTCACAATAACTCTAAAAATGATTACATTAAATTTGCTTAGAACATTAAACTTAACGTGACCTTAACTACCATATTTGATTTATCTTGTATGTTCTTCTACAAAAACATTATACTGCAATGTAATATATAATTGAATATCGACAAAGCTGCCAACCCTCCGCGTTATTTCAAATTAAACGCTCCAATTCACACAAAATCTAAAATTGTGATTTTCTATCTACGTACGATTCTAAGGGTCATATTTTCAATTAAACCTTAAACTAAGCTTAACGTGTTCCAGTTTAAATTTAATCTTTGATTTAAATTTATCCCCATAAAAACGTAGGTAAATTTAACTGTTTTCTAAATTGACACAGATTTCTATAACAGTTTTCATTAGGAGAAGGAATTGTTTCGGCGAATAAGTCGCCATCGTTATGTAGAAACTGAACATTGGAATTATTGCAAAACTAAATGAACATGATTACACTAATAATGTTGCTATGGTCTGATTTCATAGCTATTTTTGTCTTTATTGTAATCGGTGTTATCTGAAATGAAGATAATGTTTACACTTATAAAGTGAGTTTCAAAAACAAAAATGTGCTTAGAGGATAATATAAATATATTTATAATTTATTAATGACTAAAACCAATGCCATGTTTTGAAGTTTAAATCATACAATGTTGTCTCTTATTTAATTTCGCTAATCCGAGTTTAAATATGATTAAGTTAAGTCTGTATTTAAATCATGTTTGATTAAAACGGTTTGCAGAATATATCATGTATAATATTTATGTTTAACATTATAACAGTTTTCTTTTGTTCCCAGCAAAATGTATTCATTCTGTATTGTGCTGCTCATGTTGGCCATAACTGTGAACTCTCATCAAGGAACAAATTCAAAACTATCGGAAGTGTTCAGGTGGAGACTTGTAGATTTCCAATTTCCAAATGAAAATATACGAAATTCTCTTATCAATTCCAAAAGATACATTCAAGCAAACAACAGCATGCTAGGACTTGAAGTATGGAGGAACAAGCTGTTTATCACAGTACCACGTTGGTACGCTGGAACCGGTTCCACGCTCAACTATGTAAACTTGGGTGAGTCGAGTAGTCAAGTAAATAGATTGGAACTGTGACATTGAAGTGATGACATATTGCACAGTGATGAATTAATTTATAAAACACTTTGGTTTAAATCTAGTTTCTAGCTATAAATATTTTACAACGAAATAGTTGGCGTCTTGGAGTAACACACTACAGATCGCCGATATGCACTAATATAGGTCTATTCATCACATATTAGCCTTAAACAGTTTATAGTGCAACATCTCGTGGATCTAGACTGCTTTTCTTTGAGTGATATGTGGTCAGCACATCGAGTTTCCGTCACCGTGATTAAAGCTTCCATGACTGGCATGTGTGACTAATCGTAAATCCAAACTTTTGTTCACGATATTAGAACAACATCGTAACTCGGAACCTATTGCACACAAAGCTAAAGTTGTAGCAACTAGATCACATACGTCTCTATCAAGGGCCTATATTTGCCATTAAAACATATTAAACAATTAAATACTCGTTGTTTTAAATATTTTATATAAATTAAAAATAACAACTACTGAAATGTGTAATATATAGTCACTCAACTGACCATCCTTCAATAACTGTTATCATTGAATCCACAATAGATTTTATCTAAGAGAAGTCCTATAGCATACGTTAATGTGATCCTCCATATTTTTAAATTTTCAAGTTTTCTTTTTTTTGGCAGGATAGGTGGAAAATCTTCAAAAGACAAAGGGAGACATCCGATCTTCCCAATAGTGTGAGATTCTTACTCTCTAAAAACCACCTTTCTTCCTTTTCGTACCCCTATCGCGTGGGACAAGGAAACAGGAAAAGTTTTCCATGTGCCACGCTGAGAAGCTGTTTCATGGGCATATAGAGATCGTAAATGTGGGGGGAAAAAAAATTAGCAGAACGTTATGTATCCACACGAAGTGCGGGGTAAAGACATCGCTGGGACAGAGTCCAGTCAGGTAAAACCTCGCACAGATCAGCAGGAGCCCAGCCGTGTGTAAAATCCATGCCGTTACACACTACTGGTCCTATCACTGTAGATAGCAACACTAGAAACTCTTAATGTCTGAGCTTCAAACCATACGATGAAGATAGCTTACTGTATATATTTTGTGTATAAACGCCATGCTGTTCCAATCACGGTAGCTTATTATATATTGTTTGCTGACCTGTTAAGGAAATAAAAGTGTTTTGAAAGGTATTAATTCCTTTTTTTTCAATTTTAATTCTTTATCAAATAATACAAAAAGTTAGATCCAACACTCAACATATCGTTCAGTAATCGTTCTCTCTCGCTTTTATATATCTAAAACACTACATTTATACTTATAAAAAACTTTTGAGTTTAATTTATATTTATGGTTATTATGTTTTAATTTTCATCAAAGACGTTACTATTACTATTTTTTTCTATTATTTGGTAAATTTATTTAACTAGTGTTTACATTCTATTTTTTAGGAATAATCTATGGCTAAATCAAACCCACCCCTATCCCACTCCCATCCAAATTTGTATAGCTACTATTTTACTTTGAGTAGAACACTGATTACAGAGCATTCACAACTTAATAAATATCAATAAAACTAATTCTATTTTTAAATAATATTTATTACAAAATAAAAGTATATAAAACAATACGAATACATTAATTAAAAATAATAAAATCCATTGAATGATTTTTATCAATAAAAGAGTATAACGAAAACCAAATATAAATTGCTAACCCTAGTAATTGTATCTACCTCTCCATCTTTTATATCATTACGTCATTTTACTTAAAATACGTAATATTTCGATTAAAAATATCAAAAATTTTTAACAATATGATGATGTAATATCAACCAGTAGCCTATCTAATTATGTCTATATTTGTTACAGATAGCAAGACCAAATCTCCATTACTGATACCTTACCCAGATTATGCATCAAACGACATCCACAACGGCAACTTAGATAACAAAATCATATCAACAACAAGAATTTTTGTAGATACTTGTAACCGACTTTGGGTGCCCGATAACGGACAAGAAGGGCTTTCCACTGGTTCACCAACTGTGTTAACGTCCCATAAACTTTTAATATTTGACTTAAATACAGACAAGCTTCTGAGAGTAGTAACTATAGGGAATGATGTCAAACGACAACACAGTTTGTTTTATGAAATTATTGTGGATGTAACCAACAATGACTGTAACAAAGCCTACGCTTACATAGCAGATACAGTTGGGTATGGGATTGTAGTCTACAGCTGGGAGACGAATACCCTTAGGAGAATTACAAACAGTTATGTGTACTTCGAGCCTCAGCATAGCGTATTCAACAAAATACAATTTCAAGACGGTATAATGGGAATGACGTTGTCTTCTGTCAATGCTGATGGGTTTAAAACGTTTTACTTCCACGCCCTCGCCAGTTATAACGAGTACAATGTTTCCACGAAAGTTTTAAAGGATCTACGTCTCTCGTCTGATTTTACTAATTTTCAGTTGATGGGTAATAGAGGAGAAAGAAGTCAATCTACTACGCAAAGATTTGATGAAAAAACAGGAGTGATTTTTTATACTCAAATTAAAAAAAATGGAATAGGATGTTGGAATTCTAAAGTGTATCCATTTGAATATTCAACTGCAACCAATGGCATGGCGGTAGTTGATCGTGAACGTATTTCCTTCCCCAGTGCTTTAACCTTGGACAGCCAAAGAAATATCTGGGTCTTGTCAGATAACTTACTGTCCTTTGGAGGCGCTAGTCTAAGCCCTAGAGATTATAACTATAGAGTTTTTAATGCATCAGTGGATAGACTAATACAGGATACTGTGTGCGATGACAACGATGATAGAAGTGCGATGTTGCAATTTTGGCCATAAATTGAAATCACTAATGTTGTTGAGAGCCTATGTACGTTAATGGGAATTAAGCTCTGTTACAAAAACTGTCATTGTTAGCTAATATTGACTGCAGTGTGATTTTCGTGGTTTTATAGCTAGATTTTAACTAATATTATGGCTGTTTATATGAATACATGAATTGCAAAAGTGTTGTTAAATCCTGTAATTTTGTATGAGAATTATAGTGTAACTAGTTTAACTACTGTTTATATAGTACACTAAAGTTGACATTAATGTAGACTATTTTAAAAGTGCTTCTCTGTAATAACGATAGCACGTTGTATTATGTTAACATTGAGTGTTTTAAAGATTAATTACAAAACAAACAAAATCCTGTTATGTGTTTCATGTTTGCAAATCACTTTATCTTTTTAATGAAGACTTTTAATCATTTTCTGTAAAATATAACATTACCTAGTTAAGGGAAATTATTATATAATTGAAGCTAACGTTTGCAGTTCTTAAAATTATAAGAGAAACTGTTATGATTTAAAACCTGATAATTTACTTATTTGAATCCACTTACTACGGTCACATTATTAGATTGTCAACAAGGATGCGTCCATAAATATATATCTTTCCTTCTCAACTATGAACTCTTAATACAGTCGTAGAGTAACCTTTTGTTTAAGTAAGTTAAGGTCTAACCGATGCGACGTTAAGAGAATAGTGAAGGACACAATTATGAGGTTCAGGAAACTTGTTTACGATTGCTTTAAACAAACATACTCTAATGAGTCTTGACTTACTTGACTTATTTCCTTTTATCTCCTATTGGAGCATAGGGCGTCCAGAAGAGCTCTCCATCTGTCCCTGTCTCCAGCAAGTGCCTTCACTTCTCTCCAAGTCTTATTAACTTCTATTGCTTCTTTAATAACGGTCCTCTTCCAGGTTTCTCGGGGTCGACCTCTTCTTCTGACACCTTGCGGGTTCCAATCTAGGGCCTCTTTCTCAATAGTTCCGTCTGGCTTCACAGTGTATGTCCTAACCACCTCCACTTCCTCTCTCGAATCTGCAGTTTGACCCGAATTTGACCTGTTTCTCTCCATAAATCCTCGTTTATAATGACCTCAGGCCAATGAATGTTCATGATACGGCGAAGACACCTATTGATGAAAACTTGCAGCCGAGACGTAATTAAACTTGTAACTTTCCACGTCTCACTTGCATACAGCAAAACAGACTTAACATTTATGTTGAAGATGCGAAGCTTCGTTTTCTTTGAGATATTTCGATTTCGCCAAATCGGGTACAGTTGTACAAAGGCGGCATTTGCTTTTTTAATGCGAGTCTTCACATCATCATCAGCTCCTCCACTTGTTGAAACAACACTTCCCAAGTAAGAAAAAGTGTTGACCTCCTCTATTTCTTATCCATCGCAGTTTAGAGCTTGTCTGTTTTCTGCATTCATCTTCATAACTTTAGTTTTCCGATGATTTATCTTGAGTCCTGCCGCTTCACCTACTTTCTTCAGCGCATTCAACTTAAACTGCATATCCGTGTATCTCTGCGAAAGCAGGCATATATCATCTGCGTAATCCAGATCTTCAAGACGTCTGTGTAATCCCCATTGAATTCCTCGTCTTCTATCACCAGTTGTCCTCCTCATAGCTGCATCCAACACCAAAAGAAAAAGGATTGGGGACAAGATGCATCCCTGACGAACACCCGCTCCAACGGAGATGGGCTGCGTCAACTTTCCTTGATGAAGTACCTGGCATTGATACCCGTCATATAGATCTTTTATTATATTAATTATCTTCTGCGGTATTCCATAGTCTAATGAGTAATATCCCTTAATCTACCAATACAATTTAAGACTAAAGAAAACAACTTTTAGGCATTGCATTTAGAATGTGTTTTTATGTAACATGTACAATTTATTTCAGCTATAGAAGACCTTACATAATTCTGAGAAAATAGTATGCATTGTAACACCACGTAAGTAGGTGAGCTGATAAATTTCTGCAGTAAACAAAATAATTTTAAGTGAAATAAATGTGTTACTTGTGTTATTAAATATAATTTAATAGTTAACTACCACTGTCGCTGATGAAGTTATGCGCAAGAAAGATATAATAAAACAGGTTAGCTTTGTAAATTTGTTTAATGCAACTCAGCTTAGTTTTTTTTTTTTTATTTGTAAAGGATACTAAAAAAATTGAATATTAATTTTACACAAATTAACAGTAGTTTGAAGGTTATCGTGCTAATCAATATGTAATGTAAGTTCACTTAATAGTACCGTTAAGGAAGAAATGTTATACAGTAAATAATCCATGTCATTGTTCTTTCCGTTCCTTATTCCTGATCGCAGAGGCTTGACTTTGTTGACACACCAAACGTTAGTGAATCATCAATATTAAACTGCTTCGTTCAGCTGTAAGTAATAAGAGACGCAAATAACCTGAAACTAACATTTTTGGATGGCTACGTGTCTATTAATGTTATTGAACCTAATCCCACCCCTACTTGTCTCATTCAGCCCTTTCACATAGCTAATTCAATCTTTGTTTGGTTAGTTTGAATTTTACTGTTGCTAAGAGAAGAGGAATCTTGTGAGGTTAATTTTTCAAATCTGTGTTGTTTTTTAACTCAATTGTTTTTAAAATTGATTGGTAGTCTTGGTGTTGTGTGTTAAGACGAACTGAAATATAGGTAATATGACAATTTACTCTTCAAAGTTAACTCAAACATGTGTAGATAAGAGTTAAAATCATTTAAAAAGAAATTGTATAGGACGAATAGTTTCTTTGCTGGAATATGTAGTAAACGTCTCCATAAAAATGATTTCAAACATGTGGTGAAATCAGTGTCGAAGCATGTTTTTTTAACAGATTTTATTAAGAAATTTAGAAAATTATGTTTTTAATACTCTCAGATTTTATGGTCGTGATTGAAAAAAAGAGATATGTGGATATATAATATTTATATTTAGTAATAGAAGGATAATTAGATCTAGCAGCACTTTACAAAAAAATTTATAATGTAATTCTATAAAAAGTTACAAACAGAAGTAAATCTCTTATAATAACGAATGGAATATTAAACCGATCTTCATGAGACTTATTAAACATATCTAACCTGTAAAATAAAAAGTCAAAATATCCTAGCTTAAAAAGCAAATTAAACATGCAATCCTTCACGTTTTTATGACTTCAAAGTAGACGAACATTGTAATTCAAAAACTATAAATTATTTTATGTATTTTATATTATTATAAATATAGAACTATTTTACCAGTTTTTAGATTTTATTTTAGTAAAAGCATTTTTGTCATAGTAATTTGTGTAATATTAATATAGTTCACAATTTTTCAAATGCACAAATAAGAGGAACACAATTTCCAATAATTTACAAATGAACATTGATAATTCGTCTTACAATTTGCAATTAGTGTTATGAAATGGTTATATTATATTCTATTGACATAATTATTATAATTCATTGTCTGTTAATAACCAATAGAAGATACTAAATCTGTTATGGTCGCAAGACATTCTGTTTCCGACACTCCGCTTTTCCACGACTTATATTTAATAAAATTGTAATTCATATTTATTTTTTGTTGTTTCTTGACAAAGAATTTAATACATTTTGTGTTGATTAAATTTTCTAAATGGAAAACAAAAGTACAGGTTTAAGCAAGTTTCTATCGTTGATTATATTCAAGAACGTTGGGATATTAAACGATCTAATTCACATTTAACTAAATAGGTTTGAGAATTTCACAACAAAATAACAATGGGGAAAAAGCCTTTTTATTAAGGATATTTTTAATACAAGCCATCTATTTTTGTCGTTGAAAAACAGATTTTCCTATCTCTGAGTGATAATTTCAAGTCAAAATATCAATTTATTTTTTTAATAAATAATTATAACAAAGGATGTCATAAAATGATGACGGCTTGAATAATTATGACACCTTATATGAGATATTTTTCTGCAATTATTATACATCTTTGAAAAAGAAGATGTTCTGTCTGTTACAATATATATATATATATATATATATATATATATATATATATATATATATATATATATATATATATTGTAACATTTTTATATAATTGAAGAATAAATTTGTAAATGGAATAGGATTATAAATGTAAAGTTATGGAAAATTATTCAAATATTACATAGAAGAATACAAAATTTAATAAGCAGGTGCAGGGGAACCATGTGATTGAAACAACAAGTAAATCATATGATTTATAATAACAATTTAAAAAAAAAGGAAGAAATTTTCAAATTATTCTGATATAAGATGATCTGAAGTGAAGTTGATATTTTTAAAGGTATAGGATACGATTGAAAAATAAAAACAGTTTAAGTGAAATATTGAAATATTGAAATAATTATTATATTGAACAATTACCAGGAAGAAGTATATAAAAGGAACATTGTAAATGATGGTGAGATGAACTAATTATTATTTAAAACTGATTATTATTTAAATATATTTCTGTTTAATTGTGAAACCCAAATCTGACCCCGAGATAAAAATATAAAAAAACATTTATTTTTTTATAGTGAATATTTCTTTTATTGTGCTATTTAAGAACTTAATGATATAAATAATTTTTAATTTATAATTAATTTAAATAAATATAATACTCAAGAAAAGTATTATAAATTTGGCATCCACAACGTGGGGCTCGATTAAATGTGCAATTAAACAATAAGCAATTTCAGGTTTTATAATATATATTTAATAATTTTAAATATATATTATTTTTTAATATTAACTTATTCAATTAAAAGAAATTTCAATTTAAACAAAATAAATAATTAAAATGTCAGAGCAAGGACGTTATGAATTAAGAGATAACCCAAAAGAGACACAAAAAAAAGAGAATTGGAGAATCAAAAGAAACAGGATAGGCCTAAGAAGGGAATGGTACAGGAGGAAGGACAAATGGTTAAAATATTGGAGGTTCAGGAAATTGATGAATGTTTCCCATATTCAGGGCAGGACAGATTAGGACAGGATGAAAGAGATAGGGTACCATGCTCTGAGGTAGAAGAAAATGTTAGGGAGATAGAAATAGAAAGAGGAGGTGTTACACTTGTTACAGTGAATAAAGAAGAATCAGGTATGGAGAAATTATTGAGAGAAATGATGAAGAAGATGGATGAGAAGGATAACAAATTTGATGTAATGAGGGAAACAATGTCAAGAATGGAAACAAAAAATGAAGAGAATAAAAATGAAATGATGAAGAAATTGGAAGGATTTGAGAAAAAATTTGAAAAGTTAGAGGGAAAGATTGATAATAAATTTGATGAGTTTAAGAGAGAGATAGAGGAGAAACAAGAGAGGATAATAGAAGATCATAAGAAATTTGGGAGGAAAGTAGAGGAAAATTTTCAGATGTTGGGAGAGGAATTAAAAGAACAGAAGGAGAATATTGAAGAGTTAAATAATAGGGTTAAAATGAATAAACAAAATTTTGAAAGGGTAGCTAGTAATATGGAAGAGAAAATGAAGGAAACGGAGGAGAGATTAAATAAGAAGGATAGTATGGAAAATAGAACTACTCAGATAATATACTATGCTAATGATGAAAGCCACGCTCAGACTACAATGCCTAAGTTTAATGGAAGGGGAATAAACCCAATTGAATATATAAGAAAGTTGAAGAGATATGTAGAGAAGATGCAAGAGAGAAGGGAAAGAGAAGGTAGAGAAAAGGTGGACATTAAGGATATAATGGACATATCTATGGAAGGAAATGCTGCTAGATGGTGGCAAATTACAAGGGAGGACATAGAAGACTTGGAAAATTTCCAAGAAAGATTTTTAGAAAAATATTGGAACGATGAAGTACAAAACGGAATTAGAAACAGTTTAGAAGTGGAGAAATATAGAAAAGATGGAAAGCTAAGCAGAGCAGAATATTTTATTGAAAAGGTGATAGTTATGAGAAATTTAACACCAACACCATCTGAGGATGAAATAGTACGAAGACTGGCTAGACATTTTGATGACAAAATAAGGGATGCACGGCGTGTACAAAAGATAATTTCAATTAGAGACATGGAAAGATTTCTAAATGAGGAGGACATCGAAGAAAGAAATGACACAATTCGGAAAAATGAAGAAGTAAGGCGAAATTTCAGACAAAATGAAAATGAAAACAAATTTAGACCACAATATAAAGATGGAAACATACAACCTTTCAGAAATAACAATAACTTTAACAGTTTCAGGCCATTTAACAATAGAAATAATGTATATAGACCACAATACCAGGGAAATGGTAACAGAGAACAGTATAGGCCTAGAAATGATAACATGCCATACAGATTTACACCAAACAGTCCACCTAGGCAGAACATAGTTCAATTTCAAAGTAATGCAGGACACAGAGGACAAGAAAGTAATAGACCTAAGGCAATGAATATGATTAGGGCGGAACCAGAACAAAGACAAGAAGTAGTGTGTACAACGACCCAGGCTTTAAACTAGAAAGCACTGGTACATCACATAAGATTATAGGCCATGATAATAATACAAATAAAGAGTTAATAAAGGATATTCCAGTGCAACAAAATATAACAGAAAGGAGGTATAAAAAACTTATTAGTGAAGAACTAATTTTAGAGGATGTAAAGCAAGATAGGCCTATTCCAAAAAATGAAATTGTAATAACTACAGTATTATGCGACAAGAAGTTTTTGACAGAATTTGACAAGGAGGAGGATATAGCCATAGGAAATGAAAAATATAAGAATGATAATCCAGAAGTTGAAATACAGTTAGGAGAAATAAAAGTAAAGAGTTTAATAGATACAGGTAGTAATGCTACATGCATACAAAAAGAATGGTTTATACAGAATAAGAATAAGTTAGGAAGGTGTGAAGAATTACCAGTAGTAGGAGTAAGTATTGTGACAGCAACAGGGAAGAAGAGTCGGCGGATCGAGAGTATTATAATGCTAAATGTCCAAATAGGAGAGATATTATGTACAATGCAATTTTTAGTAGTACCAGACTTGTTACGAGAGGTAATAATAGGCATGGATAGTATAAATGAACTGAAAATGAAGTTAGATTTCAATGAAGATAATATAATAATTAATTATGATAATAGGCAAGTGGTAATTAAGATGGATAAAGAAATAAAAGATGGAGTTAGAAGTGAGATAGTAGGACAGGAGGAATATGGCATATTAGAAATATATAAATATTATGATAAGTGGCGAAATGGGGATGAACAAATTGGCGACATAAAGAACATTGAAAAAATAATACAAATGAGAAATTTAACACTGACACCAACTAAAGAAAAGTTTTATAAATTTAAATTCAAATTAAAGGGAGATGTATGTAAAGTTTGTAAAATAGTCAATGACTATAGAAAAATGTTACTGATAAAAATTTAGTAATTTGTTTAAAAAAAAATAAATAAATAAATAAATTTTTTTAAAAAATTAAAATTTTGGAGGACAGTTGTAACATTTTTATATAATTGAAGAATAAATTTGTAAATGGAATAGGATTATAAATGTAAAGTTATGGAAAATTATTCAAATATTACATAGAAGAATACAAAATTTAATAAGCAGGTGCAGGGGAACCATGTGATTGAAACAACAAGTAAATCATATGATTTATAATAACAATTTAAAAAAAGAGGAAGAAATTTTCAAATTATTCTGATATAAGATGATCTGAAGTGAAGTTGATATTTTTAAAGGTATAGGATACGATTGAAAAATAAAAACAGTTTAAGTGAAATATTGAAATATTGAAATAATTATTATATTGAACAATTACCAGGAAGAAGTATATAAAAGGAACATTGTAAATGATGGTGAGATGAACTAATTATTATTTAAAACTGATTATTATTTAAATATATTTCTGTTTAATTGTGAAACCCAAATCTGACCCCGAGATAAAAATATAAAAAAACATTTATTTTTTTATAGTGAATATTTCTTTTATTGTGCTATTTAAGAACTTAATGATATAAATAATTTTTAATTTATAATTAATTTAAATAAATATAATACTCAAGAAAAGTATTATAATATATATATATATATATTAAAATTACAATAACAAAAAATTAATATTATAACAATTTTTATTTAATTATATTTTCCCACACGACAAACAGAACTTAAGATATTTGCTAAAACAGCTACAAATACAATTTAAAATATTAAAAGAACGAAAGAAACTTACCTTTATTCCAAAATTTATTGCATGTTTATGGAGACATTGTGGATTAGTTTATAACATAAACAAATTGTCCTTCACAAACACGTTTATAAAATAATAAATATGTATTTTATCTAAACTGATGAATAATTAAAATTTATAATAACTCAATTTCTAGAGAGACGAAATGATCTAAATCTAAAAATGAAAATACCGGGGGTTGTATGTTTACTGTGGGAAGATCAGCATCATAAGATGAGGGGAATGATACTTCTTCGTGATATTGTGTATCCAAGAATTCTTGTATTTTGTTATAAAAATCTTAACAAAAGCAGCAACTCAATTTCAGTTTTTGTAAAGTTATTAGGGTATCAGTAATCCTAAAAATACATCATTGTATGAAATATATATATACTGGGTGTATAAAAAGTAAGGAGCATCCCTCTTTTTTCCCTTTAGTAAGTATACAGAGATATCCTTTGAGTAGTGGTGCAATCTTGAGAGGAGGTTTAATTTACGGTTATGGACATTTCGAGTGTCCCGAAAATGGGGGATTTTGGGGGCAACTCATAGTATTTTAAATCTAAACCCCCTTCTAGTGACCCCTCATTTTGAAAATCTTAAAAAACTTAAAGAATTGTAAAAATAGAGATCGCTATCTCTTCTCTATACAAAATGGTAACCCGTCAATAGTTTTCTGAAATATTTACGCCTACATTAATAGTCTTTGGATAAAGTTACTGCCTGTGAAGAAACCGAGTTATTTGTAGGTTGCGTTAACAATCAGTTAGGAATGCAATAGACAAAGGTTCCAATGAAGATTAGAAAGCACACTGATAAGAAGTTTGTTTGCAATGAGTGACCTTAGTACTGCAATAACCATTTTGTACTTATAATTTGTGAGATAACCAGCCAAACCTGAAGAGATAAGTTCCAGTTGAATAATAATAATGTTTGGAATAGTTGTTATACTTTTTGACAGACATTTTTTATCGACAATGATGCACAAATATTACAAGATAATATTAAGTTGAATAAACTTAAAATTATATTATTATTTTCTATTAATAATATTTTTTGAATCTTTCCTACCATTCCAGCAAAATGTGCAGTATCCTGATGGTATTCATCATTGTCCTTGCTGTTAATGCTCACCACCATCCACCACGATCAAAGTTGACAGAAGTGTTCCAGTGGAAACTAGTGGATTTCCAGTTTCCAAATGATGACATCCGCAACTCTCTAATAAACACCAAAAGATTTATTCAAGCAAATAACAGTATGCTAGGACTTGAAGTATGGAAGAATAAGTTATTTATCACTGTACCTCGTTGGTTTTCTGGAACTGGATCCACGCTGAACTATGTGAACTTGGGTGAGTTTAGTAGTTTCAATGAGTTTTGAGCCTTAATGACATCATCTGGTTAATTGAAAATCTATTCCCAGCTAAACATAGAACATAAACATGTTACAATTATTTCATGAACATCAGAAGTAACTCCCTTCTCTCAATCAATTCTCGCATTTCCTATATTTCTCTTAATAATTATATTTATTGTGCTTATTTATATTCTATTTTGTATTCATTAAAATTGTGTTTGAACGCGGTTTTAAAATATCATTTATATTTACGTTCCAACGCCATAACGTTGGATGTAGATTCAATACTTTATTTTATCCTATGACTGTCGTTCTTTTGCATTTTATTTACCCAGTATTGGGTAAGTTTGTAAATTGCCCAAAATGTTTACCTCTGTTTTTGGCTTATCTTTACGTTTCCTGGCTGCAGAAAACCTAAATGTAATTTTCATCCCTTTTGAAATTCATAAAACTCGAATTGAAAATGTCTAATTGGCGGCCATTTTAAACAGATGGTTACTATCTCTTATGTTATTCAACTTATAATACACTAAAATGGATACAAATTTTCAGATTTCAATTCTACATATAATGGTATCAATATTAATTTTTAAACATTTACAAAAATCAAAAACTGCTCAGTTACTTTTGGTTGCAAACAAACCCAAATAAACTTTTTTTAAACTGTCAGGTGTGTTTAAAATAAAATAAAAACAAATATATTTTTTTTATTTATTGACAATTATGTGGGGACAGAGTATTCTATTCTGTATAATGTTGTATATAACATTAAATTATTAAAATAATAACCTAATGCAAGCACGTATTACGTCCTATTTTTTATAGTTCTTACAATCGGCTAAACAATTGGCCTTACTTTTGTTTAGTTCTCTCCCAAAATGTTACCCATACTCTCTCTGACTATTTATTAAAGAAAACATTTGAAGCACGTGTTGTGGACAAGTATTTAAAACAGAAATACAATAACCTTAAAATATTATTCAGTTTATACTCCACATATTCAACACTTAAATCCTAAACAGTTACCACTTCCTTTTCGGCAACATAAGATGTTTCATATTATAAAATTTACCTTCAAAATTATTGAATTTTTGAAAGTCAATATAACTCAAACAGTGTTTAAAGTCAACACAACCCTAGAGTTCACAATGAATGATCTTAATTGGAATAGTGGCTCATCTCACATAAACCTTTTCCAGATATATACATACTCCAAAGATGAAAGTGATAGTGGATATCATTACAGTTCTTTTTGTACATTTGATGAAAGTGATATTCTTGTTCATTTATTGATTAACGATTCTAATCCAAAATTCACCATTATAATTTTATTTAATATTAGTCATTAGTTTTTACTAATAAGACACTACTGTAACTATGTTTGTCATACAAATTAATTTTTTTATAATTTACTTATTACAAGATTCAATATATACAACATATTGTACTATTCTGTCTAGAGTTCAAAAGGCATATTCCTTTTTACTTGACTAGTATCAATACATATTCCAAATCTTGTACCGATTCGTTCATATTCCCGACATTCGAAGATGTATACAACAAATTAGACAATTTTTAATGGATTTAAAAAGAAAATTATTTTTAATGAAGTCTTGATTAACCGAGTGACTTTTGTCCGTGTTAAGCTGCCCCGTAAAATGCCGTAATTAGCAAAACTGTTGTCGGCAAGACTTGATAAAATGTAGAATTTCACTAAACATTGTGTTTGTGTTTCAATTACCTTGGATCTAGCAACTTTGCTGAACTATTACCATAGAAGAAGGAATTAGAATAAGAAAGTCACAGGTATAGGCTCTAGCGTGATACAAAATATCCTTAGTTTTGCTACTGGACAACAGAAAGCGCTAGTAGCATCGGGACATAAAGGCTTGGCTACTGTATCACAAGACCAGTTACGCTACTAGCGCTTTCTGTTGTCCAGTAACCAAACTAAGGATATTTTGTATCACGCTGTTTAACATGGGCTGTGACAGTTTTATTCTAATTCCTTCTTCTATGCTATTACATTATTTATAATTGCCTTTTACATTTACTTTCAGATTATTTTTAATGTTTTTTTTTAAATCACTTAATTCGTACTTAAATATTTCTCAAGATACTACTAGATAAAATATTATATTTTACAAACTGTAATGAATAGAGTGAACGTAAAATATCAAGTTGTATATTATTCTGTAGATGATAAAATGCATGCACTGCATTGCGCACTGCAATCTCTTTCTAAATTGAATTCATCATGAATCTTTAATACCTTTACCAGTCAACTAGATTAATAAAATCGATAACGCTACTTTACCACAAAAGTGGTTATAGAAATGTCTTATATATCACATGAAATGTATTTTAAATTATTTATATGATAAATTTTCTTGCATTAGACTCATAACTTAATTAGTCTACTTTATACTACTTTCTTTTATTAAATATAATTTTAAAATTCAGTTATAATAAAGTAATAAACATTACAAATTGTATTATATTAGAGATAATATTAAACAACTTCAATTACAACGTTTAATCTAGTAAACATTTAAATTATATTTGTTTATTATTAATTATTTATAAAATACTTACAATTAAATAAATAGTTAATTATGTTACAATATATTTTACTTTAAAGTCTTTACAACAATAGTAGATTATCTCTATCTAAAATTATAGGAACAATAACTAAAAACAAAATACAGTCCGTAAGGTGTAAGGTGGACTTTCATAATGCGCGTTAGGGACAATTTCAGGCAGCAAGAGAAGTAATGTCACAACAACTACTGCTGTCAAAGACATTCCACTGTCAACATTTGATATCTTGTCGTCTTGTCTTATCGTCTGTTTGTCGTCTTTGTTTTATTAAGAAACAATTGGAGAAACTTTCTAACCAGAAAAATCGTTATATAAATAACAAAATTGCTGCCTATTTTCAAAAAAAATGAACTGTTTTATATTTTGTTCAAATTTGGTATATAGGCATTATATGAATTTCAAAAATGGCGGGAAATTTCCCCATAAAGTTTATTTTCTTTAAACGTTTTAGTAGGAGGTTCGATTTATATTTGAATTTGATATTTAAGCTCATATTTACGGAGAAAATTTCAAAAGACGAAAATCGTAATATTAATTTCAAATTATTAATTAAAGTTTGTTAACTTTTCTAGTAATATAGCAGTCGTTATTTCGATTACCGCGGTTTCACAAAGTAATTGTCAAACCAATATTTTAATACATAAAAACAAAAACAATTGCACTATACAACAATATATATTGCCAAATTTTGTTCTCGGCTTCTTGTTTCATAAAAATATATATATAATTAAAATGATTTCGCGAAATTGACTATGGAGGACTTCACTCCCACCGACTTTCTTCCTGACGTTTTCACCTTCAATCACAACGACAAAGCTATGTTTTTGAAATGCACGTATAATAACTTCGAAACGCACAGTACAAAACTCACTGCAAGACTGAGCTCAGTGTTTCCCCCACTACACCAACCGGCCCAGAGACGACTACGCATCTCAATTACAGAGGTCAAATTACATCTTATGAACTGTAATAGTAATAATTATGTTTTTCTTTTATTCTGTTAAATACCATGACGAATATTTCGAAATGGTTATCAACTTCAGAGGGTTCTCTCTGAGTAATAAAACACTGTGTAATAACTATTGCAATTATTAGTTTTTAGTTACATTACTATAACTGATATTAAGGTAAATTATCAATTATTACTGTGAATTTCACCACAGTGCTCACTGAAACATGTAACTTAAATAATTACACAAATACAGAAACAAAGTAACGAAACTAATCCACTCTGTCCTCATTCTTAATTTTACAGACAGCAGCTCTAAGTCGCCATTATTGACACCGTACCCAGATTACGCATCAAACGACATTCACAGCGGAAACCTAGATAACAAAATCATATCTGCAAACAGATTGTTTGTTGATACTTGTAACCGACTATGGGTGCCTGATAACGGACAGGAAAACATATTAACAAATTCACCAACAGTGTTAGCTTCTCATAAACTTTTAATATTCGACCTAAAAACCAACAAGCTGCTAAGAAGAGTAATTATTGGCAAAGACGTTAAACAAGCGCTGACGATGTTTTATGAAGTTATTGTGGACATAACCAGAAATCAGTGTAATAAAGCGTATGCTTATTTAGCAGATACAATGGGGTATGGACTTGTAGTGTACAGTTGGGATACGAATACATTTAGGAGATTTTCCAACAGCTATATGTATTTCGAGCCTCAGAGTTGTGTATTCAACAAAATACAATTTCAAGACGGTATAATGGGAATGACGTTGTCTCCTATTAACCATGACGGTTTCAAAACATTTTACTTCCATGCGCTGTGCAGTTATAATGAATACTACGTGTCAACTCAAGTCTTAAAGGATCCAAGATCTTCATCTGATTTTACCAAATTTAAGTTGATGGGAAACCGTGGAGAAAAGAGTCAATCTACCAATCAAAGACTTGATACAAAAACCGGAGTTGTGTTTTATACGCAGGTTAAGAAATCTGGAGTAGGTTGTTGGAATTCTAAGCGGCATCCTTTTAAATATTCAACTTCTACTAACGGATTGGCGACTGAGGATGGCCGTCTTTCGTTTCCAAGTGCATTGACCTTAGACAGCCAACGAAATATCTTTGTCTTGTCAAATAATCTTCTGTCTTTCTCAGGTTCTACACTTAACCCTAATAAATATAACTATATTGTGATGAAAGCATCAGTGGATAAACTTGTAAAACATTCTGTGTGCGATATGTAGCTTTACCGTGTATTATTGATACATTCTCAGTTAAATATAAAGCTTGGCGAAAAGTAAGGACTAGTACATTTTTAATCATTAAAAAAAAAATGTATTAAGAAAGTACACATCATTATTAAATGGCTATCATCATTTTATATTATAATAATAAGACATTACACACAATATTGTAAACTTTATAAGGTTTGTGTATGCGTATAAGTGTTAAATTATTATAATTTGTAATAAAATACATGGAATAGTTTATGCAAACCGTAACTTAGACTAATAGTTAATTTTAACTATGTAAACTAACGTTAATTTTTATAGCTTAAGTTTGATCTTTTAAAATAAAATATTTGGATCAAGTTTGATGGGATTTTTTTCTAAAAAGAGAATGAATTTTGATATAATTTATTTTAACAATTTAAAAGATAAACATTTATTGAAGCTGTACAACATGTTATTAGAATTAAAGTATTAAAACATTTAAATAATTATTACACAACTTAAACTTATGAAATATTATTTTTATATTGATCTTTTAATGAATGTAAATGCATTTTATTAAAACACAATTCATTTTCTAATTGTATTTTTTTTTAATTAATTTTTTACATAATATTTGCTATACTAGTATAATGGTCTAGAACTAAAAAAACTCAAAACCTCTCGTTTAAAATTATTTTAGAACATAAACAAAAAATAATAATAATAAATAAAAAAATAACCAATGAAGAAATTGTATTTATATATTTCTTATTTATTTAATTAATACATTAGGAACAGTATATCTCCATAAATAGTAAGTGGTTTGATACAAATGGATAAAAGCTATAGGCCTATAATGTATATAAATCTTTAATGTGTATTCATTAAAAAGGTCAAATTAATTACAGTACGACTATTTTTATACATCAGTTTGATTAAAACTTACCGTCATCAATTGTCAACTGTCATATGACAACTTAAACTTGATAATGGTTGAATATCCGAAACGGCCGTTGTTTATAAAAAAAAATATCATACGACAGTTGACTATTGATGATGGTAAGTGTTAATCATACTAATATCAAATTAATGTAATAAAATTAATTAATGTGAACTTCTTTCATAAAAAGTAACTGTTTTTATTTTCAAAGAGATAAATTAATCAATCTAAATAAAAATAAATTACTATCATTGATTTTTTTTACTTTAATAACTTTATAAATTTAAATAGAACGACATTGTGTTAGGTAACACCTTAATAGAAATCAATATAGTAAATTAATAAATTAAAAATTTCAGTTCGGTAGTTATCCATCAATAAGTGAAAATTATCCTGGATGAGGTTTTGAAGAAGAAAAATAAAATATATATATATACAATGTATATCAATAAGTGTGTATACATACATCACATCTTCCATAAACACGTAATTTATTAAAATATTAAAATCGAGCATTTAATGAAGTCGTTCATTTTCATTATCGATTTTGAAAAATTTTATACCAACTTTATGGTTACAACAGTCGAATTTTTAGATTTTTACATATAATACACAATCCATATTTTTGGGAGATAGCAAACTTAAAGGTTACGCTAGCCCTAAATTTGACTGAAATCTTAACCGATTTTGAATAAATAATAAAAATATAAAAAAATTTAATTTTGTGTGGGTTACTCTCAAAATTTTACGTTTGAACAAAAACGGTGAAAAAATCTTGATAATGGCTAAAATATGCCCAATTACAAAATTTGATTAAAATTTCAACTAGAGTTGTTTAACACACACCAGACAAACAGAAAACAATTATTTCAAAAACGACTTTTTTAGTTAGGGAACCAAAACGGTTTGGCAAAAACTCAACATAATTTTTTTTTTATTATTATTATTCTCATAACTTATGAGAAATTAAACAACAACCAACACAACCAACAATTATTGTAATACAAAATATAGAGCTAATTTTACAAATACCAGATTACTGACACAAATATATTTATTGTGACCGCTTATAAACAGTTAGAAAATATGAAATCAATTGACTTTTACATGTCGGATAAATTGACTTTTCTAGGTTACGAGGTTAAGAGTTGGATTTGTGGAGATTGCAATAATTAGTTAAAAGCAATATAAGAGAATTCATTAAAAATAAAACTACTTATCCTGTAAATACGTTTTATTACTTCTTTTTCTGGTTCGATGACTGTGTAATTTGGTTTACTGCAATGTTAGGGAACAGCTGGTACAACACAGCACTTCACCACAGTAGTCAACTTTACTATTTATTGCAAAGTGGTGGCAAACCTTTTTTAGTAAGTGTACAAAGAAGAATATTATATACGTACCAGGTGTCCCACGAAGAGGTCGCTATTTTTTAATTATATGCCGGACATACTGAATACTCTACAAACATGATACTTTACAGTTATGTTACATAGACATGTAAAAAAGAGCCCTCACATTTCAATTTTGTATGGTTTATCAAAAATAAATTGGCGGAATAATTAAAAGAACATTAATCTTCTGGATAGAACCACTTCCTTCCACAATTCAAAGCAATTAAAATAAATATACATTTACCATCTGTTGAATCTCGAATAGTTGTTTTGTTAACACACAACAATGAAATAATTTGGTAGTAGTTTTCAATCAATTTATGTGTGATATCTAAACTAGGAACAATGAATTTTTCAATTGAACACAAAGTGAATTATTGTTCTTGGGCTATTGCTTTTAAAAATGAACATGAAACGATTAAGCGTTTTCAAAGAACCTACCCTTCCTCCAGCAAGAAATCAAAACATAAATAGGAAAGTAAGCTACTAGAAACCGAACCAGTTTTAAAGAAATACTATATAGTTTCTAACACAGAAAATGAAGAGCTTGTTTGTGCTATTTTACTGAACTCACTAAACAGGCCTAACTCACTTAAAAAAAGTCTAAAGATATGCAAAGAAAAACAAAATAAATTGTTATAAAACACATTTAGTTCACCGACTGCTGGAAGATGAACCAGACAGACAAGTGGAATTTTGTTTGTAGGAAATTAAAAAGCTTAACGAAAATGGAGAGTGGTTAAAGGAATTGTATTCTCAGATGAAGCTACATTGTACGGAACAGGATCTGTAAATAGACATAACTATAATTATTATAACATACAAAATCTACATATCTCACACGAATAGGGCTTGAAATCAAAAGGTTAAACTGTTTGGGCTGTTTTCAACATGGATGATGGTTTATCATATGACATATTCCATCAAACAATAACTGGAGACAGATACCCATCAATATTAACTGATCACATTAGTCCCTCATCTTACTTAGCAGCTAAAGTGGCCAAAGGTGTTGTAGATCGATTTCTTCCCAACCATTGGATAGGTCCTGGCAGCAACTTCATGGACTGGCCTCCAAGATCCCCAGATTTGACTGTTGCGATTTTATCCTATAGGACTCTTTAAAAGAAAATGTTTATTCTTCCCCTATAGCAACTAATGATGAATTATTGAGGCTGATTGACGAGGATACCGGGGTAATTGTTAAGTTTAACACATGTTTATGTTATCTGCAAATCAACAATTTGTAATGGTTAGGTTCATTTTGATGAAAATATACCATTATATTGTTTTGATTGACCATTAAAAAATGAAACTCAAGGGTGCATTTTTTTTTTACATATCTATATTACACAACTGTAAAGTATCAAGTTCTATATGTTAGGCATATTAATTCAAAAATAGTCAAATCTTCCTGGGTTACCCCATATATATATATATATATATATATATATATATATATATATATATATATATATATATATATATATATAGGAAATGCTGTTATAAAGATTTCTTCTCGTATTTAAAAATTTGAACTAGTTTAAACATCTAAATTCCCTTTTGGGCTAAACTCTACATAAATTATATTTTCTTTACTCTCTTTGGTAAATAAATATTGTTTTTATATCAGCTGATTACATTGTTTCACCTTTGATTTCGAGTGTGGGCCAACATTTAAAAATGAAAGAGTCAATTAAAACCAAGTGATTTAATTCAAATAAAGTGGAATAAAAAGGATATTATTAATAAAATTATTTAATTAACTAATACATATCCATTGGAAGCAATAGTTCCCAGAAAATGGTGAAAATAGAGAAGAGCCTGGTGAAAAAAGCCAGGAAAGCTACCCCTGTTTTAGTACCAAAAAATGCACATAAGGCAGATTCTCAATGGCACCTGATACTTTTGCGATTTTTAAATTTTTACGATGTAAATTGCTATTATGATTTTTTTAAGACATTGTTAATCTGTAATTATTTTAAAACAAATAATTACAGACTTAGTAAATTTTATAGTCAATGTGAAATATTCTATAAAGTAAATGCAATGTCTGAAGTTATATTTCGTTAAATGATCAGCTGACTCAAATCGTCTTATGGAAATTACCACATCTTACAACAATTAAGACAACTGAGAAATCAACAGAAGTCAAATGAAGTAGCAACATAACTTCATCTTGGGATTTAAAAGGCGAGCCAACTGTCATGAGTTTTTGAAGATGAAGAGAACCAAACCAGGGACTATAGGAGGACATTTTTAATTCACTAAACATCATCTATTAACCGTCAGGAAGACCAGGGCCGGATTTCACAATAGGCCCTGAAGGCCCGGGCCTATGGGCGTAAGCTCCAAGGGGGCGCACGGCCGAGAGAATTTTTTTTTTAATATCTAGAAATAAAAATAAATAGTCATAACTTAAAATATTTTTTGAAATTGATTACAAAAAACTCATTCTGATTTTGAAGTTCATTGGAACAAATAATTGTTGGTAAAGTTAAACTATTTTTCAACATTACGCATCGTTACAACATAGGCTTCGTATAATTTTTTAATAAAGGTTTTTGGGAAGTAACTTTAACCAGACTAGGGGGCGGAAAAATTTATTGGGCCTAGGGGCGCCAAAATGCTAAATCAGGCCCTGAGGAAGACATCTAAAACATAACAGCAAAACAACAGGTAACCAGTACGCAGCCAGAGGACTTCAGCAGCGGTGTCATCTTTAACTGACTTCTGCAATGAGACCTCTAGAACATCAAAGCACTACTAGTCAACCTTCAGCAACACACGGCATCGTCAACTCCGTCAGATTCGTCAAGGCAAGCGTAACCAAAGGTCTGTGCAAATCAGATGTACAATATTCCCTAAATTAATTTTGCCTGATTAACATCATTTAAATTAAATTTTATACTGGGTGAAGTAGGATTGTTTTATTTTGATACCTTTTATTTGTAAAAAAATCATAAATTAAATTAAATTTTTAAAAAATAGAAGAACGTTAAACTGATTAAACTTTAAATAATAATATAAATTGATTAAATAATTAACTGGAGATATAGTAAAGAAAATTAAGATAATTAAGCATAAACAAGGTTTATCGAAACGAGTAATTGTTCTGCCTGCGTTAATCAAATTAGATTTTAAATTAAATTCAATTGATTTACATTTAATTTGTATTGTTGGGAAGAACCCATAAGAAGATTTTTTATTTCTTGTTTCAAGGAAAATATAATAAATAAATTTTGGGTTTTATTTCTAAGCACAGAATTTATGAGTTATAACTTACCTAGTGTTTGAATATCCAGTCACAATATTTCCCATCCTTCATAGTATTATCATTGTACATGGTTATAGTAATACTCAAAGCGCAAATAAAATAAGTTATAAAGTCAGTTCCAGTCTACTCTCAGCTCAGAGATTCATTGAAATTCACATTAAAGTATTTAATTCTGAGCTGACCATACTTATTTAATTTAATACAAATTTAAATTTGATAAATGGAAGTATAAGTTTGAAAGAGTTGTAGTCAGGATATTTAGAAAACCAAATATTCTGCATCACCTAGGTCAGACAAAAGAGATAGTCAAATAGGTACTTCCAGTAGGTGATAGTAACTTATTCGACAACAATTTTAATGTAACGTTTCTCAACAGTTGGGAGCGTATCATTATAAAGTTGGTGTTCCCAAAGGATGGGGATCCAAAGGGTTCGTTATAATGTATTAATTGATGTCGAGAAGGGCCACGATGTTTTCAATTTCTCCATTTTGCAAAAACTCACATTCTTTCTACAAGTCACTTGTTAGCATGATCTATAAAGTTATATTTATGATTGACCTTAAAATGTGGAAAGCCTGTCCTGTTAAGTTTTTCTATTTTATAACCTTTTCAACAGTCAGATATTATTGTAAAACCAGACTCAAAATTGAGTAAAAGGTAAACAACAGTACCACCCAAAATCAGCTATTTAACTATAATAATCTAGAAACCTGGCCTAACAATCTATTTCACTGGTCTGTATATTACATACAATCTTTTGTTTACTTTTCATTTAATTATATACACAAGAACAAATATATAATATATTTCAAGATACATTGAACAGAGATGAATAAATAATTTTCGCTTTCACTAATTGGCTAATTACTTATAGACTACCATTTAAAATACAATATATTTTGTCAGTATAATTAAATATGAACACTAAAAAATACATTTAATTACTTGTAATGTATATTGCTCAGATATATGGTCTTTTCGTTAATGTAGTGTTTTATTACATTTAGTATTACTCAATCAAAGTTTTAATTTTGGCGACACATTATTGAAAATTATTAAAACTTTAAAGTTTTACTTCGTTTACGTGAGGTATTAGTGGAAGATATAATATTCAATGATATTGTACAAAAAATTGCGTGACATCAATTTAACTACTAGCATGATGTTTATTAGGAAATTTTTATCTCTGTGTACAAAGTTTTTTCTAATATGTTGCACTACTTAACCTGAGACACCATTTCCAAAGATAAACCAGCATTCTTGTATAAAGAAGATACACTTCTAAAGTAGATGAATTAATTATAGGAGTATGGAATTTGAGTAATATGGAACTGGTCGAACGTGCCATGTTTTTCTCAATATGTTTTGGAGAGTTTGAGATATTGCCACATTCTATGACATGTTAATATTGGATAAATACTGTATTGTTTCTGAACTAAAATAAGTATGATGTAGACATTTACTCATAAGATATACCGTATTATAATATTTTGGTGGCTAAATTGTATTATGAAATCCATACAACAAGTAATATCAGTATAATATATTTATCACTTGCACAATGAATTAACTTCCATGGAACGTAAAGTTAAGTGAAGTCAATGTTTTACCAATAATATTTTCAGTGCTTAGAACCACTTTAACTAATTAACATACCTTATTTCAAGTTGATAGTAGTTCATTAGAGTAATGGCTACATGGTCAGCTGTCATAGGCAGCATCATCAGGCCAGCAAATTCAATTAAAATATAATCGATTACTATAGAAATGTAGATAACATACTATGTCTCTTTAATGGATCAACATGACAGATATCAAATGTATATAAATACCTCAATAATATACACCCTTCTCTCGAATTTACATATGAAATTGAGATTAACAGCAATATAAATTACCTTGACTTCAACATCAGTAAAATAAATATTAAACATCAGTTTAAACTCTACAGGAAATCAACAAAAACAAATCACACAATACACACATCATCCAGACATCCTGATTCACACTAAATGGCTGCATCAGTATGGTGTAGAGAGTATTGAACATTCCAATGGAAAAAGATGATTTTATTACTGAAATCACATCAATAAACACATAGCAAAATGTAATGGCTATAATTCATTAATAGTCGACAGATTCATTTACAAAATACAAAAGAAGCAGAAACAAATTAGAACTTCACCTAACAATAAATATGAGAGTTTTAAAAATATAAACAAATACATCAAAATAGACTACGGTATACACCACCTTTCGAAAAACAGACCCGCTACATATTCTAAAAACTTGGCTGCAGTATTTCACACAGAATCAACAACAGCTTACAGCGTTTTTTACACAACACCAAACCCAACCATGATAAATACTTAGTTGGAGCTATATGTAAACTCAATTGTGACAACTGTGAAAAACAGTATATTGCTCAGATTGCTAGTTCCTTTAAAACATGTTTTTAGGAATATTTATCCAACAGTAAAAATACAAACTCAATCCACTCATCATATGCCGAACATCTAATGAATAACCATCATAATTACACTGACATACAGAGTAATATGACCATATTACACAGATGAAGAAAGGGGCATAAAACGAACATTATGAAGGAATTTGAAATTTATAAACGCCAGAAGATTAATCCATCGAACATTTTAAACGAGAAATTAAATTTCACCTCCTACTACATGTATGATTTGATATTTGAACATCAGAATAGGACAAATACATACCTGATAAGGATTTTTTAAAGTAGCAGTTTTCCAATATAACTCAACAAGTGAACATGTGGCCAAAAATACTGGGAACAAATACAATTTTTAACTGAGTGCTGTTTCTGCACGATTATTTGTGCCAGGCCGAGATTTTTATATATCTTTGTGATGTGTATGTGAACAAAAGTGTTAATGTTATTAGCTGGCTTGATGATGCTGCCTATGGCAGCGAAACATGTAGCCATTACACTAGTATAAAGAACTACTATGGACTTGAAAAGGTATGTTAATTAATATTGTATAGGTAATATTCATTCTTGTTGTCGTCAACGCCTTATAAAAAAGGAAGAAAAGATCATAAAAGAGAGATCCCATAGCCCTCGAATACTTTAAAAGCATCAGGGTCGGAAATAAAGAAGAGTTGGTCAGGAAAAACCTAATGGGAAAGACTACAAAGACTAATCTGACAAAGACTACATGAAAAAAATGTGTAGATACTGCCCACACATTTCTCGAGATTACGAAGCCTGTACTAACTAGATGTGAGTCCATGAGAGGTATAGGTAGTATAATTGATTTTACACACTATATAGATAAGCCATTTTCATGGAGTGATTTAAGATCAGAAATTAGAGACTCTAGTTCTGCCATCTACCCGCCCACTACTGGTAAATTCAGACACAATACCATATTGCATGCTTCGACTTCTCCCACAGTAGCGTATTCTGAGCCTGAACCCACAAATCTACAACTGTTCGACTCTCATTTTTCAGTCTCACATTACCGTATGCTTCTCCTCTGTGATATAAATTCAATGATAATGTTTATAAAAGTTTTCTTTTTTACAACTTTGTAGAGTAGTATAAAAGAACCATCAATTATTGTACAGTGTAGTTGCTTTAGGTAACACAAAGATGGTGGTTTTATGATGTTAGGGCTGATGAATAATACTGTATTGTACTGCATTCTTTCGATAGCCTGAGTTAGGCCATGAATTAGTATTGAAAATTACGAATTCTGTTACGATATGTTAAGTATGGTTATATTATAAAATATTCTTATAACGTATCTTAAAAATATATTCTTAAAAAGGTAGATCATGTTAGGATTTAGGATAAGAAAATATTTATTATAAGTTTAGAAAATATTTTATTATCTATAAATAGTCAAATGTTAACACCAGTTAAACTTGAATATCAGACATGTGGTAGTTATTGGGAAATAATTCAAAAAGTGTTGCAACAGTCTAGCTGGAGGTCACTAACATATTACAAATAATGAAGATCTATATAAACTGTTATTGACCTAGAAAGAGGGTCAGTGGCATCCGAGATGTTGGCAGGAATGAGGAAACACTGTGGTCACCAGAGAGACATGGCCCAGAAACATACTTGCCAGAGGGACTCACTATCAGTTTATAGAGTTTCACTGTCTATGTTGAGACGGTGAGCAGATTTATGTTTTAAAAAAAAAAGAGTTTTAAATATCAATTATTTGCCATTGCTCTGGATTGAAGATTTAAAAGTCTGATTTTGACAGATTATGTTTTACATTGCATTTGAAAGATTAAACATAATATGTCAAACTGATGTAGAACAATAAACATAATTATTTAAAAGGCCTAAAGAGATTGTAATAACTATAGGTAAATAAATAATATATTAATATTAACAATTTGAACCACCGAATTTTTGAAAAATTGAAGTTTTTATTACAAAATGTTTTGGCACCCAAAAAGAACTTTTTTTCAATCATTACCAAACTTCGGATAGAAGTACTAATATCGATAATAAAAGTACTTCGGATAATAAACTTCTTTGAATATGTACTAAAGAGATACTTTATTAAAAAAAAATTTTTTTTTAACAATTACCTTGACATTTATAATCTTAAAATTCTGGAATAAAGTCTCTATTTTGGACGTCAATGAAAACATTTCCTAGATATCAATATGAAGGTCTTATTCTCCAATATTTTCTGAACAGAATACTATATTTTTCATCCCTGAAAAATTATAGGTACAGTTTTTATTGTGATACAAACACTTCATGAAAAAGCATTAATTTTGACTAGGATTTGGGGCTTTGTACAGACATTTTAGTAACATATTTTTATCTTCTTGTTTCCCACTATCTTGGGAGAAGCTGGCACCAACCTACCCCAAGATAAGCCTTGTGCTCTCTAGATTATTCATATATGTAAAGACAATGTTACAGTTTAATGAGCTAGATAAAACAGCATATCTCAATAGCCACTAATGAGATTTTGATAAAACTCTAAATATAGTTTTTTTTGTGATATCTAATTTGTTATATTTCAATAATGAACTTTAAAAACATTTCAGTGATTAAATATCCTAACATGTTTTATATATAATAAAATAATAAACTCTAAAGAGATTAATGAAGACAATATCTATTTTTTTTTCTTTTCCATTTTTATAATTCTGTATTTAACTATTCATATATGTGTAGGAAACAGGTGAGCTTATGCAAGCAACATAAATGCTCACAAGCGGTAATTTATTTTAGAAAAGACTACATTTTTTTTTTTTTATATTTCCTTTCAAAGTAGAGCATTGTTGTAAAGTATTTACCCATTCAAATACAGCTTGTCAGCAAAGCTAAGGGATAATTATGACTTGAATTACATAGCATGACATATGATAATGTTAATAACCTTATTTTGGTTATTTTTGCTACAATAAACTCGGCTGAAACATTGTTGAGAACAAAGTGGTTTTGTGAGATACAAAATTACCTCATGATGAATTTCCACTAGGTAATAGTAAAGGGCAATATTGGAGGAAAATGTCATTCATATCTCCTGTAATAAAGTAGCTGCCGGGCAAGAGTTATTTGTACATCAAAACATGACAGCCCAATTCACAAAGTGCCTGATACTGTTATAAGTTAGAGAGATAGATGATGCAATTTGGGTGGTGAAAAACTCTTTATTTAGGGTGAGTACCTAATTTTGAAAGTGTAGATATACAAAATAGAAATCAATAATATAGTAGATAATATTAGAGTAATGAAGTTACACTAGCAGATGAAATAACTAATAATAATAAAGATCAGCAACAGTAGTTGTTGGTGATAACTTGAATTAAACAAAGAGGAACAATACTGGTAGAAATTATTTTTATAAAACTGAATTATTTTGCTACAATTTATAAAGGGCTTTATTCTGTCTTTTGATTCACCTTTAGGCATCATGAAACAACTTGTTAGTGTCACTCGCACAACTCTTAGTAATTCATTTAGTTTCAATTATTTACGTTGAAAAGAGAAATCTTTTCAGAACTAAGACTGTACTGAAGGATATAACTCAGGTATGTGTAATTGTCATTCCCCAAACAACTACCTATGTGAGGGTTTATTCTTTATTAAAATATTGTTTCAATATTGTCAAACTTTTTAATCTGATTTAATTCTCATTCATGGAGAAAAGTGTAATTATGAATCAAATCGACATTTTACTTTATTTCATGAGTTTAGCCCTTTCGATCCTAATGTCCGGTTTTACGGATGTCATCAGAAGCTGCGTAAAATGCCAACGTCCAGTTTCCCGGACGTTGGCAGTATCTGCATAAAAGCCCAACGTAAGGTTTTCCGGATTTTCAAATTAGGTTTCTCAATAAGCAAATTATTTCAACGCTACATGATATTTATATCAAATTATTCAGGAAGACCTAATTTATCCGTAAAATACCTAATATAGTACTCGAAGACTATTGTACAGTTTCTGAAACAACTCCAATTTGGTGGGCAGTGACTTGCCGTTTTGCCAACTGTGATTTTCCAAGCAGCTAGTACTCATCACAAGTGCTAAGTGTACCACTTTTTATGACTGTATATAGTTTCAAAAATAATTGTTACCTAATTTTAGGACTATTTTAACTTCTGTAAAGTTTTTTTTTTTTTTCAATATAATGTGTTATGTTATGTGAAGTAACAGTGATTTTTAACATATTGAGTGAATAAATTATAACAAACCATACTATTAGGTCATGTTGCAAACTACACATATTTTGTTTTATTTTCTTTCTTACACCTTTATTGTAGAAAAATCGAACAAATTTTTTAAATACTTATATGAACCGGTTAGAATGAAATCTGTGGTGCAGGTCTATAAATTGAAAAAAAAATGGAAATAAGTTCAGTTTCACCATTTAGGAACACAGTTTTGTCTATAATGAGAGTGAAGTAAGTCCATAGTACGATAGTCTGCCACCAGGAGCAACACAAATGTAATCCATTTAGCCAAATCCCTGTTCTATTAAGAATGATTGTCCAGTAAGTCCAATGTGTTTTTAGGTGTTGATTTTTAGTTGTTTTAAACCTTGAATTTCAGTATTTTTCCCGGTGTTTATTTTGTGTAGTGTTTAGTTGTTTCATATCAGTAAGTCTTGTCATACTACGTCATATCTTCTGAGTCAGAATCTGAATCCTTAACAGGTAGATAAATTAATGCCCCGGGGATTAATGTACTTAAAACTAGAAAATGAACAAGAAATACAGGTCAGCATAAACAGACTATTGCAAAAAAAAAACGGAGAAATTCTGGGAAACAGTATGTATCTAAAAAGGGAAATACTTGTGCAGCTAAGGTCTTTACTAATATTAATCCGTGTAAAATGAAATGTATTAATAAAATATCAAGTGATGAGATAAAATCAATGTTTGATTTGTTTTGGAAAATAGGTGATTTAGGCAGAGTTCTTTTATTTTTATTTTTTAAGTTAAAATGAGTTGGCCAAGGAAGGAAGGGGGATTGTAAGAAAAGGTTCTAATAAATACTTTGTAAAAACTGAATGTATCTTATCAAGTGTGTCAAGAAACTTTTTGAACACATTCAATCTGTCAGAAGGAGTTCGTAATGCTTTAAATAAAATTGTTGATGTTAAATCGTCTGACGAATACCTTCGAGGGGCTAAAGGCTGTATTACAAGAAAAATATCGGAGGAAGATATAAGGTATATTATGGAGCATATAAATTCTTTCCCATCCTACCATGTCACTACACACAAAAATAGAATATATCTCTCTGAGGCACTTAATACAAGGAAGATGTATTTATTATACAAGGAAAAATGTTTAGGTGAAGGGAAAACGGCAAAGAAGGAGCATTTTTATAGATATATACTAAATTCAATTTACATTTTTACTTACCCAAAAAGGACACATGTAAGAAGTGTGATGTTTTAAAAATTAAGATAAGCAATCTTGATATTTGTGAACAAGAAAAGTCAACTCTCCAAACAGACCATGAACTTCATTTAAAGCAAGAGACCATAGCAAGAGACTCTATGAAAAAGGATGCAGAGTTAGGTAAAAACAATCCTGACAGCTATGCGGTTAGTGTAGATTTGAAGAAAGCATTGCCGTTTCCAGTTCTAACTGTATCAGATGCTTATTACAAACACAATTTATATTGTTACAATCTTGGTGTGCACGATCTAGAAGAAGGTATTGTTTACTTCTACATATGGGACGAAACCAAAGCTTCCTGAGGAGCTCAGGAAGTATCTTTGTGTATTTTAAAACACTTAAAATGTCATGCTTGACAAAAAATCTTACTATTTATAGCAACTGGACAAAAGTGGAATATAAAAATGACTTTGGCTCTGTAGAGCAAGCAGCTAAGGGCAAAGTAATCTATCTACCAACACAATGGTATCATGTTATGACCTTTTGTCAAAAGAAGAAAAAGTTCATTATTTCAGAAATGAACAGCAAAGAATTTTATTCAACCATAAATTTAGAAGAAAAAACATAACAAAGAGAAAAACTGTAGACAACGGCCCTGTTAACAGGTTAAAGATCCTATGTATCAAAGTAGAGAAAAATTGTTCTTTTAATATAAAGTACAAGGAAACATTACAAGAGAGTTTTCCCTTTGAAACTTTAGATGTAACTCCAAATAAAAGGAAGGGTATACCACCAGTATCTTTGGGTATTTTACCTTAAGTAATGCTATACATGAGCAAGAGACCACTAACTGATATGAAAAAAAGGACTTGTTAGATCTCTTATCTTTTATTCCACCAGTTTACCATAGTTTTATTAAGAACTTGATAACAAGTCAAAATCAAGATGACATTGGACTATTGAATTATGTAGAATCAGAGGATAAAAATTAAAACCAACTATATTAGTAATGAACCAATTTTTTTAAAGCGGTTTTAAACTATAAAAAAACAGATAAATGTAATTTAAATACTTGACCTTTGTATTTAGTATTAGCTATATTTAATAAAGTGTTTTTTTGTTTTTTATCTTGGATGGTTATTAACCTTACCTAACAGGTGTTGATAATGACAATAATGGCGTAAGTCACATTTTTTTACTTTTAAATAAAAACACATAACTGATGACACTGATCTTCAAAAAATTCAAATACAAACAGTAAGTTCATAAACATAAATAAAATAAGTCTAATTTTACATATTTATTTTTTTATAGCAAGAAACACCGAAAACCTCAAAATCTCAACACTGTCTATCGTGGACTTACGCCACTTTAATCCCAACCGGCTCATATGAAAGTAAACATTTTCGAAATTTTATTTTTTTAATGTATGCATGGCTAAGTTATGCATTTATTTATAAAACTTTATTTTGTTAGTTTATTAACCTTTTACAAAAAAAGACACACAACACATTAAAATTGCTTTGTAAATAACAAAAATATTAATTATTTTGCTATACCTTACATAAGCAACATAATCATGTTGGGATTTTTTATGCTTACATTGAAAATGCCTAGGATTTTAAGCAGAAACTCTGAAAAAATATCCACGATCCAAAGGATTAACACAAAATTGTTCTTTGAAGTCCTCTAAGCAGAAAATAATTTTTTGAAAAGATAACCACTGTCCTCTGCAGTATAGGTCAAAAAATAGGCTTGAATTTGATTTGATTTGGAATGTTGACATATATAGACAATATTTCAAGATCCCACCCCCTAATTTTTTAAATCTGGATAACTCAACACTTAGATGTATCCCATGCACATGACCAAAACCCAAATTTTGCTCAAATATAACCCATAATACCTCAAAAAATGTTAGCTGCCAACTCCCTAAAAATGATTGATCCAGTTTTTGGTGGAAAACCATACTATGTTTATAGATGCACAGTCGGGGTTTATTTTATGTACAATTTAATCAACAAAACATTTTCTTTTTCACAGAGTGATTTACTCACAAACCTTTACATTTTAACCAAATCACTTCAGCTGATTTTGAAATTACCAACCAGAACCTAATTATTTGTATTCGAATCTTCCAAACCTCTTGATATTTGCAAACCCATCCCTCTTGATTTTAAATCATTTATTTGTTGACAGAAATAATTAATCACAGCAAACATTTATCACCAAAATTCAATATCCAACTGGAAATTGTGTATTACAATTACATACCTAAAGCTTTGGTATTGAATATATCCAAACAATTCTTGAAATTTTGGGAAATTTCAGGACTTTGATAAAAAAGAGCAGAAATTTACATCTTTAACATCATTTTAGTTATGAAAAATACTCTAGTTCCTGACTCCCACTTAGTCATCCATTTATTAACTGAAATGTTACCACCTTAGAACAAAAGCATCAAAACTGAGTTCAGACAACTTTATGGTTTCTCAGATATACCCAATGTCAACGGATTCCCAAGTACAGTTATGTAGCTCGTCCTAAAATTAATTCTGGTAGAAAGAAGTATTCCCCTGTGCTTGATCGCACGAGCTATAATCATTATGATCCACACTTTATTATGTAAAGATAATAAAAAAATACCACTCCCAGATTTAATCAATCATATGAATTTCTATATTCACTTATGATTTTAATTTTTATAGAAATAGTAAAGTAGCATAAATTTACCAAAAAAGATTAAATAAAGCAATAGTTTCAAAATTATTTTAATAATATAATCGATGCCTAATGATGCCGCAAGGCGAAACAATTGTAGCTCGTTTATATTATTAAAATAATTTTGAAAGTTTAGCTTTATTGCTTTATTTAATTCTTTAATATGGAGTTTCAAGAAATATCTGCTGTTACATTTAGTATTAGTACAAAAAATGAAGTTAAGAAAGGATTGTTTAATATCTTGTAGAAATTAAAAGTATTAATCCAACAGGTGTTTGCATAGCTTGGATAGTAATGCATATTTAATGAATGTATATAAAAAAAAACGATTTATTTGGTTGATGGGTATGGGTATACCATTAGACCTTTCAAGGAACTGACACTGTCTTTCTAGATACAGGTCTACCCTCTGCTGTTGAAAATGTTCAATATACTGAGAATCCTATTAATACTTAGATATCCAGCATACATTGACAATATCACCTACATCCAATCAGTTGAGAAAAACTATATTCTAATTTTTTGAAAATTTATTTAATTATTTTTACTTTTCCAATAGTACAGGGAAGGTTATATTTGATGGGTCAAAAATCTATTTGAGTTTTTTCTGGATCAAGCAAAGTGGTTTTTGTGTTGATGTCTATCTACTATGTGCAGTGTGTTAACTGATTTTAATAAAATTTGAGGTAGGAATATTTTACCCATTTGATTTTTTTTTTTTTTTTTTTAATTAAATTTTGATGATAACTACCATAAGAAAAATATAGAAAACCATATATTCTATAATGCTCGTATGTAAAATCGTAAGTTAAAAGAATATTATGGTTTAGGAATAGTTACAACAACACAAATGAACCTTGACTGCCGTCATTGAAAGTTCAATTTCAATCAAATACTAATTATGCTGAGGATTTGACATTATAGCTCAAGAGAATCAAGCTTCGGGGTATATTTAAATGTATAACTATATTTTAATAGTCATCCATCCATGTTTCATTTTCTCTTTTTAATTGACAACTTACAGAAATGACATTTTTGGGGAAGGTTTATTTTGGTTCATTTTTATTTCTTTTTGAGGATGGATGAAAGGAAGAGGTTTGACAATGTTTTTGCACCATTCATTCAGATAAATGTCATGATATGTATACTTTTTTGAGTTTTAACTTATACAAAATTATGTTTTATTATAATAAATCAACTAAAAGCCGCATTTATTGGCTAAATAATGATGTGTTTATTCCAAAATTGATTAAAAATACTTTGGCATAATACAGTATTTGTTAATATTATATATGTTAAACTACATCACAAATTCTCTCATCGTACATTCATTAAAATACAAACTATCACCTATTATCCATTGTTTCCAAGACACCACCGTCTATTTCTTGCAAGTCAAGTTGAACATCATCACTCATATCTTTTTGCATTGTTCCATCAGTTTCTAAAACCTCTTCGACTACGTCTACATCAGCCATTATATCATCCATCACCAGATCTTCATCATTCGGGGGTTCTGAAACATTATGAGGTCTGGATATGTCTTCAGTTTCAACCTCTAAAGTGCTGGTAGATTGTTTTTCTTCAATGGGTGTTTCTTCTACTTCCATAGCCGAACCAATTTCATCCGTTTGAGGTTCAGGTATTGTAACATCTAATGCGGTTTCTATAGATTTGATTTTATCTTTGTGAGCCTGGTTCTCTTTCATTCTGTCTTCTATTTTGATGTTCTTTAACCATAAAATACATTTTATAAATACAACTATCAAAGTCAAACAATCAACTATCAATTCCTAGCTAACATATTCTATGATATGTATTTATTTGATACACAGTCATAAATATTTATTTGCTATAAAAAATTTTCACGAGTTAACTGTCATTTTAAATTTTAATTTAAGAAATAATACGTTTTACTTTAAACATCTAATGTTGTAGGGAGCCTACATTTTTTTTTAAATATCAGACCTGACAGTCACAATATTTAAAAAATTTCAAACACAACAAAGAAGAGATTGAGAAATTATAATTAAGTCATCTTTGGTAAGCAAAATGTTAAAAACATTATAATTTTGTTTAAATTATACAAAACACAGGTGGTATAGGAGAATGTGTGGAAATTATTCTCTTATTGAGGAATTTCTTAAAGTTCAATTTAGACGTTAGTAAAGTTTTGAAAACCGCTTGATACCATAAAAAAGGATGCAATAACTCTATTTAATAAGTGAGCAAACTACACTGTTTCTAAACTACTGCACTTTGGAATTTTTATTAATAGATTGTAATATATCTATTTGGAATATCTATAATAGTGTCATGGTCAGAAGAGAAGAAGAGTACGCCAAGAGAGACCTGATACGTCAGAAGAGAGTGATCTAACCTAAAAGTACACAAAGAAAGGTGTAGGGTACATAAAACCAGTTGGTGTACCTTATGACTACAATATCCATACTCGCTAAGAGTGAGCTTATTAAACAGTTGAAATTTGACAAAATTAATAGTTCGTGCATTTTTGTTTTGGAATGGCCTTTTGCTAGTGGGGGCTCCACTAATGTATTTATAATGAAGATTAGGAAATTAAGTGGCCTTCGATTGGTGGAAGGATTACGCAATCTAACAAACACATCTGATTTGTGGACATCAAACCAGATTGAAATTCATTCAGTAAATTCAGAGACAAATGAAAAGTCAGAGAGACCTCACTTTTTATTATTGTTATTGTGCTCAGAAAGTGTCAAGGAAAAACTTAACAAAAGTAATTTTTTATTATTAAGTTACCATATTAATCAATAGAAAAAGATATTTATAAGACAAAATGAAAATAATCTGTTTAGTGGTTTTAAGAGTCAAGTCAAATTGATACAAACTATTTAAAGGAAAATTTAAGTACTGTCTGACAATCACAAGTATGAACACAACGTATGAGGGGTGAAGAGGGAACTGCACATGTGCTGATCATATTTAGACTACTAGACTAGTGAAGTCCCTTTAACCATTATTGTACTAAACGGTTAGAAAATATCAGGTTGAAATTTTCCACAGTTGTGAGTGGTTAAGCGTAAGCGTAGGCTATGTATGATTTCAGTATAGATAGTTATTAAAGTTATTTTAAGTGTTAAGAAAAACATTGAAATTAGCAGTTGTAACTCATTTCGGAGTATTTATCGTGTCAAACCATTGAGTCGATGTTATTAATTAGAGTAGTAGTGAGATTGTCAGTATCATCTAAAATATTTGCTTATCCTCTGCATTCCTTGGTGTTCATTCTTACCGCAGCAGTACTATAACAGGACGACAAAGTATAGAAATATATCTAACATTATAACAGATTTACTTTGTAATACAAATCCAATGTTAGTTCAAAGTAACTTACTTTATCATTGATAGTGTGAGGCTGAGGAGGTATTGGGACATGATATATACAAGTTGTATTCTCAAACACTGTTAGTGTTGCGACACAGTATAGAAATATATCTAACGTTATAACAGATTTACTTTGTAATACAAATCTAATGTTAGTTCAAAGTAACTTACTTTATCATTGATAGTGTAAGGCTGAGGAGGTATTGGGACATGATATATACAAGTTGTATTCTCAAACACTGTTAGTGTTGCAACACAGTATAGAAATATATCTAACGTTATAACAGATTTACTTTGTAATACAAATCTAATGTTAGTTCAAAGTAACTTACTTTATCATTGATAGTGTGAGGCTGAGGAGGTATTGGGACATGATATATACAAGTTGTATTCTCAAACACTGTTAGTGTTGCGACACAGTATAGAAATATATCTAACGTTATAACAGATTTACTTTGTAATACAATTCTAATGTTAGTTCAAAGTAACTTACTTTATCATTGATAGTGTGAGGCTGAGGAGGTATTGGGACATGATATATACAAGTTGTATTCTCAAACACTGTTAGTGTTGGCTCTTGACAAACAAGATCAGCTTTCTGAACTCCACAATGTCTATACAACAACTGCTGAGTATCCTATATTAAACAAGTACATAACATTATTATAAATGACTAAAACTTAACATCAATATATCAAAAAAATATTGAGTGTAAAATAAATGGTAAGTAAACTTTTTATAATTTCAAGTCAAACATTTTATTTCTGAAAATAAAATCAGACATGAAATATTATCATATCCATGTAATCTGGTACATAATTTGTCATCAATAATGTTAAAAATTAATATAAATTAATATAAATAATATAAGGATAGCAAATATTGAGAAATATAGCTAATCATATTTGTGTTACTACTTCTAGAATAAAGAATAGGCGTTTGAGATGTATTTATTGAATAACAAGACTCTGTTTCTAGTTTCTATCACTTAAATCCGAGAACTGATTGTAAACTCTTTGGCAGAGTTTGATAAACATCAACATTTCAGCAGTGCAGTTATTTTGATAATTTAGTGCAGATGTATTTCCTGTTGTCTGCCGGAATAATGATCAGTCTCAATTTGAAATTGTTTATAAAATTGAACAAAACTCCAAAGGAATGTTTTCAAATGCTTAACCAATCTTATGAGTGAGACTGCATGTCTCATGTACATGTGTTCTAGTGGTACAAAAGATTCCCTGAAGATAAATCTGAATGCCTTGGATGGCCTTCTACTTCAAGAACTGTAAGATTTTGCCAGATTTTTCGAGAAGATTGCTAACTCAGTGTCCGAATGATGACGTAAGCTGTAAAAATTGACAAAAACACTATGTGAAAAAACTTTTGTTAAAATCTCAACATGAAAAAAGTTTGTGTCAAAAAAATCTAGGGTTCCCAAATCAGAACATAAAAGAATGATGCAAGGAAACTTATGCTGATATATTTGCAGGACGTGCAGTGGCCTACAACCTCTTTCAAAAATCCATTACTTGGACAAAACATAGATTTCTAGTATGATTCTATGTGTCAGACAACAGAGTCTTCGACGACAGAATATTCTATGTTCTATAGTATAATCTATTCAGACGACAGAGTGGAAAAAGTTCTTCAAAGCCATTGGCGTGGAGTTTATTATGTCAAGGGCATAATGAATTCCAGAAGACACGGCTGTGAATCTTCATGAATAGAAGGAAATTTTGAGGAAGTTAAAAGAAAGAGTAAACAATATTTAAAAATGGTCAGGACTGTGGAAAAATGGTTTTAACCTTCATTAGAACGATGAGCCTGCTCACGCATGATTCTTTGTAAACCTGTTTTCAGCCGAAAAACACTAAATAGAAACTTCCTTCGTATTTGTCAGAATCAGAACTATGTGATTTTTTCTTCTTTGAAATGAAATTTGTGCTTAAAGGAAGAACAGTGCCGTGTCAGTTATTCGGTTAAAAAGAATATGGCAGATCTGATAAAACAACAAACAGAAACCTATCTTCCTGAATTTAACCAGAAAAAAAAAAGACTATCAGTATATAAGTGTGAATGGAAACTATATTTAAGGAGACAAACATTATAATTATGATACATATAAATAAAGATGAATTATTGTATCAGCTCTGTTATATAATAGACAAATCTCGTATAATATAAACTCCTTAATTTTAATCACTTTATGTCATTTGTGAAGTTATATAAAATAGTTTGACATTAATATAATATAGGACAAAAACATAAATGGGAGAATCAGTGTTTTTTTATAAGAAAACTATGAAACCCAGTTTTTTTTTACATCAAAGTGATAAAATACCAATCTAAACACTAACATCAATAACATACTTATGAAAATAACAACATTCATACAAATTAACAATTTTGCTAATCCCACTTTTATGAAATTAATAAATGTTTACTGGTTCAAATTTGAATCAAACAACAGATTAAGCTATATCTTTTATTTAATTAAACTAAACAGTTCAAACAAGCATTACCTTAAAGTTAACATTCATGAGAAAATACATGTATATTATACTTTTCTGTCCCATAAGTTTTACGTAGCAGGGGTGCATTGAGCCAATTTAATCTTTTGAATAATATATGGTAATTTGAACATTGGACAGTATAACAGCAATGTAAGTATGCCCTTTGTCCATTTCATGTTTATTGCTAGTAATATTAAATTATTAGTTGCGAAATTTAAAATATTATTTAGAACGTAACTTTTGTTGCATTGCTTAAGGTACGTTTCCATTCCTACAAGTCCGGGCACATGTCCCCGGCACATGTCGCACGGTTTTGTTTTACTGTTTCCATTTCCTTGAGACAGATGTTGGGGGGAAAAAAATACTCAGTCCCTGTTCGACACTTTTCTGAGCAGGTGCGTTTATTGTGTTGGTACAAACATGGAAAAGGTCGTAGCTGCCTCCGCCTTTGTGGTTATCGCGGGTGCATACTGTGAACTCAACAAAAAAAGGCGTAAACGTCCAAGGTGGTGGATCAGAAGTTTTTTAGCGAGACGTGAATCAGAAGGGGCCTACAATTCCCTTATGAGAGACTTACGTCTTCAAAGCGGGTTTGACAATTTTGTTCGAATGACGGCAGCAGATTTTGAGTTTTTATTAAATCTGATTGGTCCTGAGATTAACAAAAGTAGGTCATGTCGACTTCCAATATCTCCGGGAGAAATGTTGGCTGCCACCCTTCGATACTTGGCAACAGGGGATAGCTACAGTTCAATCATGTACCTACACCGGATCTCAAAAGCGTCAATTTCAAGATTTGTACCCGTAGTGTGCAAGGCTATCGTTGCATCATTAAAAGACTACATTCAGGTAAATATGTTTAAATTCATTCCATAAAATAGTTTATTTCATCAAATAATACCTATATATAATATCCAATTGTGTAATTATGTAACTGTTAATATTAAATAAGATGTTAATAGTAAATTGAAAATTAGTGACAATGGTGTACATATAAAAAACTTCTTATGTTTGATGGTATCCTATTAGTAGAAAGAATTTTGCATGAGCTCATAATCTTGTACTGGGGTTTGGTTAAGTTGTACTTCAGGTTGTACTGGTTGTAAAGGAGACAGCTGTGGTTGCTGGTTGTTTGCTTGAGGGGAAGGGTATGGACTAGATGAAGAACTACTAGCAGAGTTATGTTGGTTGTATCCAGGAAATGGTTGCGGCGGTTGTGCACGGAAAAATGTGTTCTGGCTATTGTTCCATGGAGGAAACATGTGTCCTCCTGCTCCCCCACATTCTGCTTGGTACAAGATATTGGAAATACTATGACGTATCCAAGCTTTTGTTTTCCTATCTTGGAACTTTTTCAATGATTCTCCTACATATTCTCCAAAACATTCGTCGTCATCCTTATTTTTAGTCATAGTTGTTGTCAGCACTTCATATGCGTGATTGATTTTCTTTTCCAAAGCACCCATTTTCGATGGTGGCGTACTTCCTTTGTTTGAGATTGTTCTTTTTCTGTTTGGTGGCTCTTGGGATTCCTGTTGCGCAGATCTTTCGACTTCTTCAATCGCAGGTTCTGATCTAGTAGCCTTATCAGCCCCGTCGTTATCTTCGGGTGGATCATCAGGGTCAATCTCATCTCGTTCTTGGGTTAAGTCATCTTGGGTCTAAAAAAGAACAAAATAATTAGCTACATTGTTTGAACCAAGTAGTATATTTTGTACATTGTGCAGTACACGATTATATAAAGTTTTTCTGTACTTTATTAATTATTTTCAGGTACCAAATAACGGAGAAGGGTGGAATGATGTGGCCGAAGGGTTTTACTCAAAATGGAACTACCCAAATTGTATAGGAGCCCTCGATGGAAAGCATGTTGTGCTTCAAGCTCCAGCCAATAGTGGTAGCCTGTATTACAATTATAAAGGAACTTTTAGCATTGTTTTAATGGCACTATGTGACGCAAACTACAACTTTTTATATGTTGACGTAGGCGTTCAAGGCCGTGAATGTGATGCCGGTGTTTTTTTGGACACAGAATTTTATGCTGCGCTGTATCAAAACAAACTGAACATTCCTAATGGACGGTGTTTACCAGGAAGAAGCGTGGAAATTCCGTATGTGATAGCTGCCGATGATGCGTTTGCTCTATCAGAAAGATTGATGAAACCGTTTGTGGGAAGACATGTAAAGGGCACCATTGAAAGAGCCTTTAACTATAGGCATTCAAGAGCAAGGAGGGTAATTGAAAATGTTTTCGGGATAATGAGTAGCGTTTTTCGAGTATTTAGAAAACCCATCCTACTTCAACCAGAATCAGCTAAATGGGTGACACTGAGCTGTGCTTATTTGCACAATTTTTTAAGAAAAAATTCGTCGGCTAATATCTACAGCTCCGCCCAGGCTTTTGACTCTGAAGACAGCAATGGAAATACCATCAACGGCACTTGGAGGAATGAAGGACAGGAACTGCCCGGACTTCGATGGTGCAAAAATAAAGGGGAAAATCCCGGTGTATTTGTTCGTCAAGAACTGGCAAACTTTTTTCACAGTCGGCCATTGCCATGGCAGCAACGATATGCTTAGGACGGCAAAGTGTATTATTGGCCTTTTAATTTAATCCTTTTCTTCAGTAGCACCCAAAACGGGTTAAACTAATCATTTTGTTACTATAGAAAATAAGCATGGTTTTATACCTTTCATAAATACTGTAAAATATTGATCATATTTTGGCAAGACACCATTTATTTAACTGGTGTGCCCTTTCATTGACCAAAAGTAATATTATACTAGTATTATATTGCTTAATGATATGATATTATAAAACATGCATAATAAAAAAGTATGCCAGCATTGTTGTATTGTACTCGATTTCGGTTTTAAACCATATCCTAAACTATCCTAAACATATCCTAAACATATCCTAAACATATCCTATCCTAAACATGGTAGCTGTTGATAGCTTAGGCCTGGGGGGGGTTAGATTTAGCTGTTGATAGGTTAGGCCTGGGTAGGTTAGATTTACCTATCAACAGCTAAATCTAACCTACCCAGGGCTAACCTATCAACAGCTACCATGTTTAGATTAAATAGCAAAATTAAATAGTTTTTAGTGTGTTAATTAGATTGGTTAGCTTCTATTGAGGTGTTGTGAGTGTTAGACATATGTTCAAAGTTTTTAAAAACATAAACATATTTTGGATATTGTATGCCAAAATAATTTATTTTGATAGGTAAAGTACTACAATTGCTCTCCTGAAAAGTTGTGAATTGGAGGATTCGCCCCTTTTACAGAACACCGACGATATACTTTCCGCAATAATTTTTTTTATTTTGATGTTGAAATATTTAAAATCAAAAGAATTAAACAAAAATCAACAACATATATTCAATATTGTACTTACCAAATTTAAATTCAGTGAACTCGTGTGTGGTAGATTCTGAGTCGAGTTGCTCAGAAAGCTTAACAGTGAGTAGTAACACCACTTAGGCACGTAGACGTCACTGGCACCTGCCCCACTCTTCTTGGTTTTCTCAATCTTCGTTTTTTCCCTGAGATACTGCGAACGAATATTATGAAGTTTCTTTTCTATTTCATCACTTTTTGAGCCTACTGCTTCTGCAATTCGTTTCAGGGCATCAACACGGCTGTTTGAGTTTTTGTGATGTGCACTTCGAACATTCCACAAAACAGACTCCGTTTCAAACAGTTCGATCAGTTTGATAGTACAGCATTTGGTCCACTCCATTACGTACAAATAAACGGGGAAGAACTACACAAAACAAAACACACACTGATCCACGCGAAACACACGTTGGAATCTGAGACAGAGAGGTTAGATTTTGCTGTCAGGAGGATGTAAACAGTGGTCTGCGCATGCGCAAGTCCCGGGCACAAGTCGCAGGCCGTTTCCATTCTCCGGGCACAAGTCGCGGGCACATGTTTTGTCGCGCAGTCGGCTGCGACATTTTTGTCCCGGGCACTTGTGCCGCGACTTGTGCCAGACCGTTTCCATTCTGCAACTTGTGCCGGGCACATGTGCCGCGACATGTCGCAGAGAGTTTTGTTGTAATGGAAACGGGGCTTTAGGAGCAATATACTCCATGATAAGCATCTAATATTAAACATATTAATAAAGTGACTAGACAAGATGGCTATGAACCAAACAACAGTTTCTATGGCTAGTGGTACTGCCAATATTGTTTACAATTTTAATATTAGTTATTGCAATAAACTATATATAAACACATAATTCAAGGCTAAAAATAAAAAAAAATACTGTGATGAACTTCTGCAATAATCCCACTGTTTTGTATTTTTTCACTAAGGCTGTTATTTTTTCAGACAGTTATTATATAATTTTAAAGTTGGTTATTTATAAATTTGACATTGACTATGTAACAACTCGAAAAAGATGTTGTCAATAAATAATTTATCATGCAAATTTATATTAATTCCATTCATTTCAAACGACGACATACACGCGCCTAGCGGCAAGAATGCGAAACGCCAATCCAAAACAATGTCAAATTCAAGATTTTCGACCGGACAATAATTAATTAACGTAACTTACCAAATTTTAAACCTAGGAAGACCTATATAAAAATTAAGCCTAAATATTCAATCTACCCGTAAAAATTAACAACTCAAAGGCAGAGATATGGAAATAAAAATAATCTGCTTTTATCAAGACGACAAAGTCAATCAAATAAATTGCCAGTTTGAAATACAGTGTCAGTATTTCGCCGATTGTAGAAATACAGAAAGCCTCGAGACCAAACAAACCAGGCCTAGATATAATCCATATATCCCTGAATATAAAACGTCACCTGAGTCCTTATTTAAAATCAATAATAAAGGTAAAATCTTTCAAATTACGACAGAAAGTCATAGTCAAAATGGCGGCCGAAAGAAATCAAATGACTGACATTTTAAAAGACACGCCCACCGACAACTAAATCACGTGATTCAAATAGATTCCATAGACAATTGAGATGCGGGAATTTACGATAAATTTAAGATTAAAATCAAAACATGTATATTAGTTTTAAGACAACATATTATTTTAAAAGAAGTTATTTGGATCCTTAATATAGTTTAACAACCTAATTTACAAAATTAGAAGAAATAAATATAAATGAGGTTATTAACAACTTCTCATTTAATAAATTAGAATCATATATTCATATCATTAGTGAACCAAATATAGCCTACATTATCATTTCAAATAAATACAAATATAAATTCGAACCTCTATGTACATGGTGGAACAATGATGGAGAGTGAAATGGGAGAGAGTTAAAAAATTGGAGGCAAATAAGAAGCATTCCAAGTTTCTGCTACTACAATAATTTTGAAGAAATTTACATAAATTAAAAATATATTTCCTACATCATGAAATAATAAGAAGAAATAATTTTGAGTGAAAATTTCGAATGTTAATATATATATTAAAGTTGATCTGATATGAAGATGATGACAAGACAGATTCTATGAACTGGTGAGATCCTTCCATTTGCATTCCATTGTGTTATTTTTTTTAAATCATAAACCCTAGGTGGCCTGTTCTTTTTTCATAACTATTAGTGTTCACAAGTTGAAAGTGGAATCAATAAAAGCATAAAACTGAATACGAACATCTATATAAAAAAAATATAACAAACTTGAACCTAGCTTATTCAGTTTTGAACAGTTATAAATTGTCAACTTCATTCATCTCATTTTTTTATTTTTCTCCATGTACTAAAACTAAAATTAATTCTTTCATTTTGTTTTCCTTTTATGTCCTTTATATTAAATGGTATTATACCTAATTTCCTTGGTAAAAGCCGCACTAACCTAGTACCCCGAGATTAAGAGATATGAACTATTATATGTATACAATAATTCCAGAGATGTAGACTATAGCCTAATTAATTGTGTTTCCATTGATATTTGTGTTGCAATAATACCCTACGATATGTATATGAACTATTGTGTTGATAAAATAATTCCCAGAGATATGGACTCCAATAATTGCTTGTGTTTTCCATTTATATGTGTGTTATAACAATTACTCGAGATATATATATATATATCTAAAAACTCTTACACCATATAATTTTTTTTTTTTAATATAAAATTATAATTTCAATTGAAGTCGTTTAAGACAAAGCTTTTATGATAACTAACTAAAAGACTGTAATCAACTTTATTGATAATAAAATAATTTATATCGAAATAGAATCTATATTAATAGTTATATATCAAAAATGGCGACCAACGTGTTGGCTTTTGTCAAGGAAATATTCCCTTTCCCAAATAACTTCTTTTAGACTAACAAATTAAGATTTGATGTTAGTTTTAAGATAGATATTTTGTGTTGTATTTTGTGTATCAAAATATTATTCGTAAATATTAAGATGGATGAACAGTCGAAATATAATCTAAGAAAGAAAATTACATTGACACCAAAGGCTAGCGAATACGAAGACCTACCGGATATGTCATCGTCCCGTCGTAAAGAAGACGTGGTCGCGAGTGACAATATGGACATTGAGGGGATTCCGCTGGAAGGGTCGCGGATCCCTGACTATGATAAACCGATCAGCGAAATGGAAGAAGAAGAATTCGAGTTAGGCGAGAACCCCGGAAAACATATGGATCACGAAATAACGAGCGACAAAAACGCGGAACAAGAACAGCCAACACCACCGATGACGTTAGAGCAACTTTTTAGTCAACTAAATAAGAGTTTAGAAAATAATAAGGGTGAACTAAAAAGGGATATAGGTCAACTAAAAGGGGAAATAAACCAAAGTCTAGAAAAGAATAAGGGTGAACTAAAAAAGGATATAAGTCAACGTTTCGACGTGCAAGATAGAAAAATAGAGAGCATCCGAGAAGACGTCCGGACTCAGATAGAGAGCGTAGAAGAAAGACTGTGGCAGCGTTTACAATTACACCACCAAGCTGCACAAGAAAAACTCATCCTAGAAACGGAAGAACGGCACAGATCTCTAGAGAAACACTTGGCGATTACTAACCAAAGGAACAAGGAGGAGATTCAACAAAACTTGGAGCGAAAAGCGCAGGAGGTTCGAGAGGAATGCCAGTCCCGAAATACAATTGTGCTGGAAGATATTGAGCGAATTAAAGAGATCAATAAAGAGCAGGAGAAGAACATCAATCAACTAGAGGGTATAGTGACCAACAACAGCAACCGAATGGAAGGTCTAGAAAAGGAAATAAGGAGTCATAAGACCACCGCCACAGCACAGCAAATATACGTAACATGTGGAGGGTCGAATAACAGCGACAATCAAGCGCCGAAGTTCCATGGTAGGGAACACAACCCCACAGAACACCTGCGTAGAATACAGAAATTCTACGAACGAAGGACCATCACCAATAATAACACCGATCCGATCAACCTGCTCGTGGACACATTAGAGTTATGTCTAGAAAGCCATGCTGCCAGGTGGTTTACTCTTATTAAACAGGACCTGCAGAACTGGGAAGACTTCCAAGCAGCTTTTGAGAAGAAGTATTGGAGTAGGGAGGTTCAACGAGCCATAAAACAAAGATTGGATGTAGATAAATATCAACATAACGGAAAACTGAGTCGTTCAGAGTATTTCACCGAGAGAGTGATCACATTAAGGGCTATACAACCACCTTTAACAGAAAATGAAATCATTACATGTATGGCTGAACATTTTGAAGAGCTAGTGCAGGACGCCTGCAGAGTCCAAAAAATTGAGACCATTTTGGAGTTTGAGTTGCTCTTACAAAGAGAAGATTTGAAGGATGCGCATACCCGGACCAGACGAGACCAACAGCAAGCTACATCATTTCCACCGAGACCAAGATTCACTCCTAGGGAGCAGAAACCGTACATAAACAATTCTTTCCAGTTTCGACCAGCGGCATTAAATAAAAACCATTTTCAACACAATCGATCTCCACCTACGCACGAATATAATTATAGACCTCCACTAAATCAATACCAACAGCATAGATCTCGACCACAACAACATTTTCAACCTTCACCGAATAGAAGCAACCATCCAATCAACCGATCAGACCACCAGACCAACCCACCACGACTGACAGGACCTCGAAACCAGTCCTACCCAACTCCCGAACAGATCAACGTCTGCCACGCCATAGCAGAAAATCGACCACCCATCAACCACCCGGAGGCAAGCACATCACAGGAAGTTCCCCGGCAGGAAAACTGCAGAGCGCAGTAAGTGTCCCCGGCCAAATGAGTCATCATATCATACAACCCCATCATAAGGTGACTCTCAATGACATTAACACTGTGCCATCAAACGACCTCGGAATAGATAGGCCAACAACGCTACTACAGAAAAAAATAATTCCCACCAACAATCATATCTTAATCAGCAATATGTTTTGCGACCGAAACTTCTTGTTAAATGAAGAAGAACATGGATCAACCATAAAACACACAACAAACCTTATTAGATGTCCGGAGATTATGATTTCAATTGGCAATATATGCCTCACTGCTTTGATAGATACTGGTTCAAATATTTCTTGTTTATCAGAACAATGGTTCCAGGGGAATAAACAAAGTATTGGGAAATATGAAGAACTCCCCACTACGAACATTCAAATAACCACAGCCGTCGGATCAAAAACTCGTAGAGTATCTAGAATAGTCATGTTTAAAGTGAGAGTAGGAGGAGAAGAGATTTGGATACACACACTAATAGTGCCAAATCTAATAAGAGATATAATTATAGGAATGGATTGGATAAGTAAAAATGAGATGGAAATCAACTTCAAAACAAAGATGCTACAATTAAGGGCCAACGATAAGAATATCGTATTGAAGTTTGAAGAGGTTAATAAAGAAGGAATTTTATGTCACATTACAAAGAATATAAATATAAATAATAATAATAATAATAACAATAATAATTACAGTGATACAAGTATAAATAACAGATTAAAATATGATAACATTCTAGAACGATCCGAAATTAATAGAGAAGATTATTTAAGAGAAGAGGAGATTGATATAAATTTGAATGAAAATGAAATTTTGGAACCACAACAAAAGCAACAACTAAAAGAATTAATTTTAAAATACAAGGACATTTTTTTAGACACCCCAGGTCTATGCAACAAGTATACACACCGAATAGAGGTTAGAGAAGATAAGATTTTCAGAGGACAATCATACCCTGTCCCTCTAATTCACCAGGAGGCAGTAGCCCAGGAGATAAACAGAATGCTAAACATTAATGTCATCGAGTCATCTTATAGTCAGTTCATCAATCCCATAATACCAGTTGTCAAAAAGAGTGGAGAATTAAGATTATGTTTAGATGCTAGAAGGGCAAATAAAATTACTATGCCTGATTTCGAACAGAATCGAAGCATAAACGAATTACTTGCAAAAGGGAGAAACAGTAAATGGTTAAGTACCATCGATCTCACAGCATCGTATTGGCAGATACCCTTAGCACCCGAATCACGAAAATACACAGCATTTCAATTTAGAGGAAGGACATATCAGTATACAGTCACCCCATTTGGTATTTCAACTTCTCAAGCAGCCCTAGTAAGAGCATTAGAGAAAGTTTTCGAAGACAGCATTGAAGATTTCACACTTGTATACATTGATGACATCTGTGTATTATCCCAAGATTTTCCTAGCCATCTTGCACATCTAACTCATATTTTTCAAAAACTAAAGGAAGCAAACATGACTATTAAATTCAGCAAATCATTATTTTGCAGAACATCTGTACCATTTTTAGGCTACACCATGACCGCTACAGGATTGCAAATGGATAATAGCAAGATTAAACCCATACTAGATTTTCCTTCACCTAAAACAAGGAAACAGCTAAAAGGATTCTTAGGATGCATTAACTACTATAATAAATTTCTAGACAAATTCTCTGAACACATACAACCACTTCTTCGACTCACTTCAAAAAATTATAAATTCCATTGGACACCTACAGATGAACAAACTTTTCAAAAAATTAAACAACTTTTCTTAGAAACGCAAACTTTACACCATCCAGACCCATATAAACCATTCTACCTACAAACAGACGCTTCAGATTTTGCTATAGGTGGACACCTATATCAATATAATGAACAGGGAGAAAAACGCGCTATCATTTTCCTGTCCAGAGCCTTGCAACAGGCAGAGAGAAGATTCACCACAACAGAAAAGGAATTGCTTGCCATAGTATACTGTCTGCAAAAAACCAGATACATAATATATGGTACAGACATAACCATCATAACAGACAACCATGCTCTAACTTTCCTCAAGACCTGCAAACTTCTTAATTCACGTTTAACAAGATGGATTTTGGCCATACAAGACTACAATTTCAAAATTTTGCACTGCAAGGGTAGTGAAAACTGTACTGCAGATACCTTAAGTCGAATCCCTAACCACCAATCAACAACACCCATTAATGAACAACCACCACTTATGATGGCCTACATAAACAGAATACAAGACCAAGATTTACAAACAGAACTTCAACACATTTCACACCTTCAGAAACTGGATCCAAACTTATCACACATCATACACATCCTAAACACAGATCAACACCACCTTTCCAAATCAAAAATCAAGAAAACTTATAAAATATACGAAGACACTCTGTATAAACAACTTAACCAACAATGGCTTATAGTAGTCCCTGAACAAATCATTGATAGGCTGATATGGGAATGCCACCACTATTACCTCCATTGTGGAGCCAAAAAATGTCTAGACATCCTTAAAGAATGTTTCATATTTAAAAATATGGGGCGTCGAATCAGAATCACCCTCTCTGTTTGCGATTCATGTCAGAAGTGTAAATGTAATCCACATCCTTCAGTTGGCCCAGCTAAAGGCATAACATGTATTGGGAAAAATCACCAAATAGCTGTAGATATTATTGGACCATTACCCACCAGCACAGGTAGAGTTAAATATATACTGATTGTTTTGGATATTTTCACAAAGTTTGTCAAATTGTACCCCATGAGAGCTGCAACTACAAAAACGATATTAAATAAACTTTTCAATTTACATTTCCCTATTTATGGCACCCCCATCCGACTTCAAAGTGATAATGGAACACAATTCAGGAGTAAATCATGGCTTAAAACATTAACAGAACATTCCATAGAACCTATTTTCAACCCCTACTACCACCCACAAACAAACATGGCAGAACGACCCATAAGGGAAATTAAAAGATGTTTAAGAACATATTGCTCTCAGAACCACAAAAACTGGGCTAGATGCATATCCGACATTAACACCATGTTAAATGAAGTCCACAATGACACCACAGGCTTCACACCAAATGAACTCCAGTTAGGGAAAAGAGATGTGAGATTCTGGGAACCATACATAACCAACTTAGTATATTTAGATATACCCATTGAAATCAAATTATTTATGACCAGGCGAAGATTACAAAATAAACAAGAAAAGAGAGCCAGTAAATTAAATCCCAAAATTAAACCCACCACTTTTGAATTAGGAGAATTAGTTTTAATAAAAAATTACCCACTGTCAAATGCTGTAGAAGGAGAAACATATAAACTGTTTGAAATATTTAGTGGACCATACCGAATTAACCAGATTAAAGGAGTGTCTACATATTATATTAGCGATTTACAAGGCGATAACATAAAGGGACCATACCATGTGTCTTCCCTCAAGAAATACAAGTATACTACAATGTCATACAACCAACAGAACTACTAAGTGTGTAAATAGTACAAGAACAGCTGATTGATTTCATTGCCCTGAAACAATGGAATAGACAGGTATTGGGATACAACATAGTTTCTCGTTGTAAATTTGTTCCCTGAAAACCTCAAATACTTAATATTTTCAGGAAAAGTAACCCAGGGGATATTGTAACAACTCGAAAAAGATGTTGTCAATAAATAATTTATCATGCAAATTTATATTAATTCCATTCATTTCAAACGACGACATACACGCGCCTAGCGGCAAGAATGCGAAACGCCAATCCAAAACAATGTCAAATTCAAGATTTTCGACCGGACAATAATTAATTAACGTAACTTACCAAATTTTAAACCTAGGAAGACCTATATAAAAATTAAGCCTAAATATTCAATCTACCCGTAAAAATTAACAACTCAAAGGCAGAGATATGGAAATAAAAATAATCTGCTTTTATCAAGACGACAAAGTCAATCAAATAAATTGCCAGTTTGAAATACAGTGTCAGTATTTCGCCGATTGTAGAAATACAGAAAGCCTCGAGACCAAACAAACCAGGCCTAGATATAATCCATATATCCCTGAATATAAAACGTCACCTGAGTCCTTATTTAAAATCAATAATAAAGGTAAAATCTTTCAAATTACGACAGAAAGTCATAGTCAAAATGGCGGCCGAAAGAAATCAAATGACTGACATTTTAAAAGACACGCCCACCGACAACTAAATCACGTGATTCAAATAGATTCCATAGACAATTGAGATGCGGGAATTTACGATAAATTTAAGATTAAAATCAAAACATGTATATTAGTTTTAAGACAACATATTATTTTAAAAGAAGTTATTTGGATCCTTAATATAGTTTAACAACCTAATTTACAAAATTAGAAGAAATAAATATAAATGAGGTTATTAACAACTTCTCATTTAATAAATTAGAATCATATATTCATATCATTAGTGAACCAAATATAGCCTACATTATCATTTCAAATAAATACAAATATAAATTCGAACCTCTATGTACATGGTGGAACAATGATGGAGAGTGAAATGGGAGAGAGTTAAAAAATTGGAGGCAAATAAGAAGCATTCCAAGTTTCTGCTACTACAATAATTTTGAAGAAATTTACATAAATTAAAAATATATTTCCTACATCATGAAATAATAAGAAGAAATAATTTTGAGTGAAAATTTCGAATGTTAATATATATATTAAAGTTGATCTGATATGAAGATGATGACAAGACAGATTCTATGAACTGGTGAGATCCTTCCATTTGCATTCCATTGTGTTATTTTTTTTAAATCATAAACCCTAGGTGGCCTGTTCTTTTTTCATAACTATTAGTGTTCACAAGTTGAAAGTGGAATCAATAAAAGCATAAAACTGAATACGAACATCTATATAAAAAAAATATAACAAACTTGAACCTAGCTTATTCAGTTTTGAACAGTTATAAATTGTCAACTTCATTCATCTCATTTTTTTATTTTTCTCCATGTACTAAAACTAAAATTAATTCTTTCATTTTGTTTTCCTTTTATGTCCTTTATATTAAATGGTATTATACCTAATTTCCTTGGTAAAAGCCGCACTAACCTAGTACCCCGAGATTAAGAGATATGAACTATTATATGTATACAATAATTCCAGAGATGTAGACTATAGCCTAATTAATTGTGTTTCCATTGATATTTGTGTTGCAATAATACCCTACGATATGTATATGAACTATTGTGTTGATAAAATAATTCCCAGAGATATGGACTCCAATAATTGCTTGTGTTTTCCATTTATATGTGTGTTATAACAATTACTCGAGATATATATATATATATCTAAAAACTCTTACACCATATAATTTTTTTTTTTTAATATAAAATTATAATTTCAATTGAAGTCGTTTAAGACAAAGCTTTTATGATAACTAACTAAAAGACTGTAATCAACTTTATTGATAATAAAATAATTTATATCGAAATAGAATCTATATTAATAGTTATATATAAACTATAATGTTTTTTTTTTTAATTTAGTCTAATCTTCCTATACCAAAATAAACTAGCTAAAAAAATAAAAAATATTAATTTAATAATTCACAATTTCTAACCTTAAAAAATATATAAAAATGTTTATACTTTACATAAAATAGACATGGGAAGAAAAGCTGGTTAAAGTAAAAATAAAACTGCTGAGGAAATTTGAATTTTTAACAGAGAAAGATGGGAATATTACAGAAAAATTAGAGGTAAAACGGAATTATGAAAGCAAATATAAAATAGAATAGAGAAAAGGGTCTTTGGAAGAATGTAGTAAATATGACAGAGAGTGAACTAAGAAAAGTAAAAGTCAGACAAAAGAAAGGATAAAATGTTGGAGATAAAAAATTGTTGCAAAAGCAAAAAATATATTAGATAATATTCCACCTAATAGCCCTTTAAATGTACTGTTTGATAGGATAGGTTCATCCCGTAAGGTTGCAAAAAATGTACTTTCAAAAACAAAAGTATATTTAACTAGTTGATAAAAACTAAAAACAGAAGATATTCAATGTGAATGTACAATGCACTACAAAAAAAATACGAAAAATTTTAGAAGACCCAGCAAACCCCATCTTCAAACATAAAAATGTGACCACATTGTGAAATATATATTTTTTTAAATACCTATGCCTGTAAAAAGTTTGTTTTTGAGGAAATGTTAAAACACATTCAAACCATGAAAGTTTTTAATAAACTCTATGAATGAAATAAAAAATAGCAAGAGAGTAAATTCTACTATGATAGCTAAGGGTTTTTAGACTGGACGTGCCCTGAAAAAAAATTTTTTTTACACTCTAAAATTCCTTCATTGTTTTTTAAATCATACAAAATTAAAATCTTCTATACTTTACTCAAAAAACTTACACCTTTTACATTGTGCAAATAAAACCTAGTGATATAAATACTGTTTGTGTTTAAAAACACAAAATATGAAATTAATAGCGGATAAATTTTATTATATGAAAGTACTCCAATTATCCGAATTGCCAATTATCCGGATCAGATTGGGAAAAATTTAAAAATCAGGTTTTTAAAGGCACATTGTCCTGCGAGCAATGAATTTGCAGGAATCGCGAGCAGTAGTTGACCCTTCTAACTGCAAACATAGTGTAGCGATAGTGGAGGGCATGGGGAGGGGGGGAGGAGGAGGAGCGATGAATCACACTGCCTCACCACCCTGCTACTGTCACTCACTTCAGTCTATTAATAGTCAGTCGGCCAGTGCTTCTTCAACCTGCCGGGTGAATTGATATGTCGACTTTTTTGTGTTCATTAGTGTTTTCATTATCGTGTGCAGTACTACGATGAGTTTTAAGAAGAAAGATGTGGTGTTATCGTTTGGTCGATAAAATTAAAATTATCGAACAGTTGGACAAAGGTGTCTCATTTAAACATTTAGCCGAGGTGTACAAAGTGTGAACATCAACAATATCGAACATTAAAAAAATATATATATATTACGTAATGTAAACATTGTCATTGATATTGTTTTTTCATAATAAATACCGTAAATGTTCTCTATTTTGTTTTGTTTATGTTTTTTCCTAAAAACAGCCTTTTTCCGAGAAAAATGCAATTACTGTATCCGGATTTTTGATTATCCGGATCGGGTCCAGTCCCAAATAATCCCGATAATTGGAGTTCTACTATATTGCCCACTAATTCCTTAACAACACTTGTTAATAGAGTCTGCTGTAGTGCTAAGAATAAGAAATGAAAGTGTATCAGATGCAAAAATTGATAAATATGATGTGATGATAATCATGATGATAATATAAATATCAAATGACTGTGTCTGATGTCGTTTTGATGGTACTTTCTATATCGTCCATGGAATCTTTTCATGACCAGAATTCGGAAAGTCCCAAGTCCATTTCTTAATGTACAACAAAATATTAGAGAGTGAATGAAGTAGTATATATATTGTTCTTGTCCTAACATTATCTCATTTGGTAGGCAGTTGTTAAAGCACACAACTGTGTCCAGCGATACTTGTTTTTTTAAATGTTTTTTAAGCACTAAAGTTTGGGGCTTAGATAATATTTTATAACAGAATTATCCAAGCGTGATCAGGAAATAAACAAAAACTTGATGGAAGTTTAATCATTTCCTAATATTACTTTTCTCTCAAGCCAAGCTCAAGTGTATATTTATTTACACATATTACTATTTTACATATAATAGAAAGTGAAGTGTTTACAAAATATTTTAGAACTTTAGTGTTTAATTGTGTTTTTTATTTGTGTACTACTAGGTAATACCAAGGACTACTTTCCAAGGTAAGTTTGTGTCTCCTATCCATACAAAATTAAAACATAATAGGATATGCCCCTTATTAAACTTTATCCTAAAACCAATATATGAAATTCTACAACAAATTTTTCATCTCCCATTAACAAAATATTAATTTGACCTTTTAATTTGACCTCCATTTTAAAAAATATATTCCAAATACTTAGCCAGTTACTAAATATTTTTAATTTGAAGATATTAATAAAAATATGTGTTATTACATCATAGATTATTGTGTAGTACTACTGAATGTTCATTTCATTTTAAGTTAAAATGTATGTTAACATTTTACATTGATAATATTTATGTTGAATGTTTATTTGTAAAAATGATAATTTTGTTACACTATATATGAAACGGTAATCTATTTCAATGGAACGTTGATTATTGTGTGTATTAACTAAAAACTTGATGTTTTAAAATTTATTTTAAACAAAAAATACACACTTCCCTGAATGCAAAATTGTGTACTAGACTTTTTCCATTGCTGCTTTTTTCCTTGAAAATCAAACTACACGGATTGAACTTCCAGCTTTACAAATAGTTGGACAAATGAAAAGAAAATTTGTTTACTCTCCCATGTACCATGTACAAAAACCTAATTTACAATAAAACATCAGTTTTTGCCCCTACACAAGAAAAAAAAATGCTGTAGATGAAGTTAAACAATTGGGTTAAAAAATTACCAAATGAGTCAGTAATTCAATATTGGACTGACATAGAACTTTTATGTATACTCTTGGACAATAACATGTCGGAAAAAAACTATACATATATCTTAAAAGGATTAAATTCCCCAATGTTGCAACAAATAGCAATGTTGGGTAATACCACTCAAAAATTAGACACAAATATTTATGCTTATGATAGAGCAAACTACTTAATGTGAGCCACGCCTAAGTTAGGTTAGGTTATGTTGATGACTAGGAAATAAGAGAAGCAAATCTGTGCATGACCTTGAATTTATATAAGAAGCAGATTGAAGGTAAATACAACAAAGGAAGGCTGGATGCATATAATAAGAAGTAAGGAAATAAGTAGTGTACTGTATAAAGTAATCCGAACTATTTCATTAAAACTCAATATTATATCATAACTAATAGATTTGAATATATATGTTTTACAAAGCTGAAGTATTATCCATACATGTTATGAAATTCAAATAAGTAATTTCTTATTTCTTATTTATAATGAACTTTATTTATATTGTTATATTGTAATGCTTCAATAATAAAAGCTGGAAGGATATGTCCTGTGATTCTTCAAATTGAAAATACGATAATAAATCTGTACCCCTTAAGATCTCTGCATCCTGCCAGCAGAACAGACAAGAGTATAAAGTACTTCCTACAGGACAAAATAATTTATTATTATACCTCAAATATGTGTTTTTTGCAGTATTTTGTGACTGGTAAAGTTTTAGCTCCACATTTGACTCCGCCTTCAGTAAATATACACTTCCCTTTATGTGAGACGCGTATCATCACTCCTTCAGTTATCTACAGACATACAAGTTACAATAATTTAGTTACAAAAAAGAAACAATCTTTTTTGTATTACATAAATTTAAATTAGTTTAGATTTTGTATGGATAGGAGACACAGGTTTACCTTGGAAAGTGGTCCTTGGTTACCTAATAGTACACAAGTAAGAAAACACACAAAAACACTGAAGATCTGAAATATTTTGTAAACACTGTTCACTTTCTCAATCAGTAGAGTACAAAAGTAGAAAGTGAACTGTGTTTACGAAATATTTCAATGTGTGCGTGTGCATGTGTGTGTGTGTGTGTGTGTGTGTACTATTAGGTAACCAAGGACCACTTTCCAAGATAAGCCTGTGTCGCCTATCCATACAAAATCTAAACTAATAGACTACGAGCCTTATTACTCTATAACATAAATTTCAAATATTCATACAATAGTGAGTACCATAGAATCATTTTACTATGTATCATGGAATTGTACCATATAATTAGGTTAATAACAAGGACTTTTGGATTAATAGTAAATAAAAGATGTTAAAAAAAAATAAAAGAAGCAAAGGGCGTGGTTGATAATTTGGGCTATTTAAAAAAAAATAGGTGTCAATGTTTTTTTTTAAAAAAGAATAAGATTTTTTCCAAAAACTGAATTTCCTTTTATAACGTTTAATTCTTCAATGTACTAACTGTTTCTAAACAAGGTCAGAATGCTTTAAATTCCCATTTAATTAATTTACATTAAAGTATCCTCTTTGGAAAATTACAATTAGTCAAAAAAACACACAAAAATACAAAAAAAAATCTAGAATATCTTTGGCAATGTCTGTTGTAAAAAAACAATGCATAGAAAACATTTTTAATATAATTTTTATAAACCTATACCACACAATAATATGTAAGTTTCTAGATAATAGGTTTACCTGAACATTTAGAAACAGAAAATTAAAAGTAAAATAACGGAAACTTGAATAACTTTTAAGTGAATCATAATAATCTTAACAGTATGAAACTCAACATATTTTCTCTATTTCACCCTTGTGAACAGTTTCTACTCATCAAATCATCTAGACTGGAAGGTAAGACTTATTTAATATGTCAATTCTTAATATTTTGATTGTTAGCCATTAGGTTTTATTATTACATGACTGGATGATATTTCTTTGGTTAAAGTGTTGAATTTTACAGTACCTTATTAAAATTATTCCTCTTTTATTTTATTATGATGAATGTTTATTTTAAATATACAACTAAAGATGTAATTTATTTTTTGTTGTAACTTCATTGTGTTTTCTAAGCTGAAATTACTATATTAGTCAGTATTTGTGTTTGTTGCTAGGTGATCCGACCCAATTTGAAATCCAAGGTCCAAAAAGTTATTCAATTCGATCTGATTTTAAAATAATCCTACCTGAATTAAATAACCAAAACTAAATCAAATCAAATGTTGAAGGAGCACTGTGATGAAATTTACAGTACGAAATACAAAGAATCCCCAAATCATGAACACTTTTATGATATGGGGATTCTTTGTATTTCTTATTGGAGAATCTAAGAAATTAGAAAAATGTTAATCTTAATTTTAGAACTTGTCTACGAACAGACATAAGTGAATATTAGTTACTGATATAAATGTACATATTCTACTTTGATACCTCAATGAGGTTTCAATAACTTTTTAGAAGATATTAAAAGGGATATTTTATTTATATGAAATGATTTATATTATTTGTATTACGAATGTGTGATAATTATTATTATATTACAATGGTTTTAATTGAATTTATTTAATGCGGATAATTAGGTGGTATTGAACCCTAGTTTCCAATACTTAGGCAGTAATGATTCTTGGTTTATTGAAGTTAATTAGTGTTTCAATATATATATTACTTAATGTAGGTGGTAGGCCTTATTAAGAGGAATGCCTTTAGACCAAGAGAAGGAAATATATGAGAGGTTAAGTTCAATAGGAATAGTAGAACTTGTGTTCTGTTTTTTATATTATATGCTATCAAACATTAACATAAGCTGTATGGATTTCAAAAAAATAGAATTAACCCAGAATAATATGTATATTTGTCATAAAACAAACAATAAAAGTTCAATTTGCCTAAAGTAATAGGACTATTTAAACTATTAAGAGTGAATTTCAAAACACACTTCTCACCTGAGCTCGTCGTTCCAATGCTTTTTTATGTAAAACTGCTTCAACACCATTCCTTTTATGGAAACGATTTAAAGCTTTTAATTTCTCATACAACTTCTGCTCTTTTGGTGTTGTGTGGCTCTGATTGTGGATGCTACCTGCAACATAAAAAAATATGTCAAATATAATGAAACTTAATTATCTTAAATTATTTTAATATTCTTTCTTTAAAATAAACAACAAAAACTACATTTTAACTACTCTTTTTCCTGATTATACACAGGTCACTTCACATTTTCTATGTTTGTTTTATTTGTTTTCTTTTTCAGTAGAATATAATATATATATACCTGCTCTAATTATTGAAAATAAAATACAGTACTCTACAGTTTTATCCAAATCATCTAATTAAATAAAAATGTGGTAATTTAAAGTTCTAAGGTTAAATGAAAAGTAATGACTTCTAATTTAGGAAATAATTCAGAAACAATTAAAATCATCATACTTATACAGTCCCGTGAATTATAACGTAACACAATAAAGTTCAAAACACACAATTAAAAATCTAACATTCTATTCAATTGATGGTTTTACGAAATCGGTAATTTATGTCTGATGTAAACATGTATATGTTCCTCAGATGATGTGATGTTAGGCCACCTTCTCATAAATAAATTGTCCGCTGCTGTGGCATTGGTGTGTTACTTCACACAGGCTAAAGATATCTCTAAAGCTGTCATCAAATCAGAATAGCAAATTAGACTTTCATTTTAACAGTCGTCTATCTAGAAAAGAGCGCATCAAGAATAAAAGAGATGTAATAACCAGTAGGTTCACAAACCTACTTTGGCTCCTGGGTAGACGATCTCCCCTTTCACTCGATAACAAATTGCTGGTTTATTGAAACCTATCTGGACTTGTCATTGAGCTTTGGGCCACTGCATGCAAAGAGTACAAAATAACATTCTAAGAGTCCTTGTGGATACACCCGGTATATTTCCAACTCTGAGAATCATGACTATCTGCCAACTGTCTAAGAAGAAATTGTTCGTCATTAAAGGAGTAATAAGAAACCCCTATCCATTTTTGCGATGAAATAATGTGCACGAATTCTGGAATGCAATTTTTTTCTTCGAAGATCCGGCTCCAACTTTATTTTGGGGACTTTGTAATATCCAGTGGTGTGTTGGGCTTCCCTCGAGAAATTTTATTCTGGACTTTAACAAAAGACGAAGACTTCGTAGATTTCTGTTTAATTAGCTGACCAATTGTCGGTGATAATTTGAAATTTTCTGTGGTGAAGTGGCAGATTTAGCTTTGGTAGTAATAAGTTTTGTAGATTTGGAAAGGTCAACTTCAGAAGAAGAAGGCAAGTTAACATAAGTACCGCTTTGGACTGCTATTAATTACCTTATGTGCTCGGAAAGTAAATGAACTATGTCATCCAGTTCCTTATACGATGAACATGAATTCGGAGCTGGGGTTGATTCGCATTTGGAAAAGATTTTCCTGCGGTAGGAGGTAGAGAAGTTCTTTGCCTTTATACTCTCCTAGCTTCTGGAAAGGACAGTTTTTCTTTGGCAACAATTTCTAATATTGCCTTCTCAACTTTATGTTTTGGGAATTTCGGTGATCGATCTTATAGATCCGGTTGGAATTTTGTCGCCTTTTTCTGTTCAGAAAATATGTTCAACATTAATAACGTGCTATTCGGCGAGCTCTTTTTTTATTTCCTCCGTACTATCGTTCAATAGGCCATGGCAGGAAATTACTCCTTTGGATGATTAAAACCCTTATGAGGTTCAACACGCGTGTTAACAATATCCAAATAGGACTTCACTTTCAATAGAGAGTGACTCTGTTTATCAGAGTCAGTCTGTATTAATAAAGTCCAATTTCGAAGTTTCTCAATGGAACGTACAACTCCTGCAGCATCAGTAATTGCTTTATTAATATCAAAGGGTGAGATCTTAGACAGATTCCTTACATCTAAACTTCGTTTTTTGCTTTCACACACAGACTCTTCGATGCTGAAAGTTGTCTTTTTTCACTTTCCGGGATGACGTTTGTATATGTAGAGGCCATAAATGAGTTAACCAGCACATCATGTTGGGCGGTTGCAGATGAGACTCTGGGAACAGGCATACCCTTGGATCACTTTTGATCATTTCCATACTACAGAACTCTGGGGCCAGCGTATCCTCTTTAACCAGACTGGATGGACATCAGTCCAGACCCACAACTGGAGAGAGAGGATCCGACACCTCCCTCATCGTGAACACTTCCTGACCAAGGACCAAAGAGGCTAGCTACTGAACCGAAACCAGGCATACATCTTTGGCAGAGCATGCTCACATCTGCTCACCAGATTCAAAGGTTGTCACGCTTAGGTCTGGTAAACAGTCCCAGACCTGCTACGGCTCTGCACGGTCATAAAAAAGTAATCCCTATATATGAATTTAGAGTGTTTATTATCCCATGTGAATCATGAAGTGTAAACAGCCTCTACAAATTGTAAAATATGTATAAGTGTTGAACGTGTGTGTATATTCAGAGAAGATGTTTTATTACACCTCCCCTGTATAGCTCGGGCTCCACGAGGGACGCTATACCTCTCTCCATAGGTGCAGATAGTCGGACCCCCCCCCCCGTGCGGGGCAGATCCTGTACCACAAAACTGCTCAATCTTAGCTCTGTTTCTCCAGTCACGTATTGTCACTTTCCCAAAACCAATAGGTAGGTTTATTTTTAAAGCCTAGATCTATACCTAAATTTAAAATATCTTATAAGATATTATTACCACAAAACCCATATCTTTAACTCTTTTTTGTTTCTTGTAAAATTCACCCTTATCTGACATTTTATGACAGTTACCATATTATTATAATTGCTATCCCCATTAAAATCTGTAACAGGATATCGGTCTAGGGTGAAAGAATTCAAGCATTATTCAAGGATTTCAAGGCTTGAATTTAAGAAATTTAAGGCTCTGATCAACACATTAATTTTGCTTTAACTGTAGACGATATCTCAAAAATCAGAAGATAAAAAAAAAAACTATTTCTACAAAATTTAAATACATTATAATCTTCAACTTTAAATCTGTCCATGTCTATTTAATTAAGTTTAAATATAGCCTAATTCATAGCTGTCAAAAATTAAAGGTTTTTTAAAATAATAAAAATTATTTTCTTTGGAACACAAATAAACAACCAAGGACACAATGCTTCGCTAAAATATTAAAAAAAGTTTAGATTTAGTTTAAAAAAACTATACAAAGGAATGAACACCCCAAAGATTTATTTATACGGTAGTTCATTTCATTAAAATTATTTAGAAGGGGAAATATTGGGATTATCCTTTTCCGTTGTTAAGATATTGAGTTTAACTGTAAATCATGGTTTTGTTTGATTAAATTTTACAGATGCAAAAATTTGATTTTTTTCTGTTTAAATGGTTAACCTTAGAAGAATTTATTTTTTCTTCTCTGGAATCCCTGTAGTTTAAAAACTAAAACTTGAAAATTTCACAACTGGATCTAAAATAAATAAGTTACAATTATTTTATATTTACTGACGCTTCTTGTCTCACGAGATACGAACAGCAAAATATGAAAAAGCTCAAAACTTTGTATGGCCATAACAACATAACGAAGTAAGATATAGTGTTCAAATTTGGTATGGTTCCTTACCTCTATAGGTAGAATAAACAAGTCAGGTTTCATTAAAATTTGAGATGGTGGGTGGGAAATTTTTTGTGGTTGAATTCACTTGGAATGACCCTTATTAAAACTTCAGATTTTTTTTTCCTATGTGTGATTACTTCAGCCAAAACTTTATAATTTACTTTGAAAGACACTGTATTACATAATTATTATCCAAGTCAGATCAAAGAAATGAAAAAATAATCAAACTTTATTAACTTACATAATGTTTCTTTTTCTTTCTTCAAGGAATGTAAATATTTGCGCCTACGTTCTTTTAAAATATGTTGTAATCGGCGAAACTGTTCTATATACAATGACTGAAGACGTATAAGTTTATCTCTGGAAATTTTAGTTACCTCTTCCGCAGTATAAATAGCTGCATGTCTGCAAAAAAATATAATTGAATTAAATTACTTTAAATGTGTCCTAGGTACACTGGCCTAAGTTTAACACCAATCTGAAAACTTATTCCTACGTTAATAAAAATCTTTTCCTTATATATTTGAAACTTGATCTTAATCCAAACAGTATTCAAATTTTGTGCACCATGTTTTGTTCATATTAATGATAATTATTCTCTTTTTTAATTCACCTGTAGGAATAATAAGATTCAGGTTTCAAGTTATTTTTGAGTTTTGTGAAAGATAGAACAAAGCCATCCAAGAATTAACTATGGAAACTTAAAAAAAGCAATTCAAACTGGTTTTCAAAAATAAATAATAAATTCCGACTACATTATGTAAAACATTTGATTTTAGTTGTACAGTGCTTGAGTGATGATGCATTAATTTAAAGTTAGAGTAAAAAAAGTTAGTTCAGTTAACTTAAATGTTTACTTTCATTCAGTGGGTAATCCATTTAAATAGAACTTTTGTTTTTAACAAGAACAAACAAAATTAAAACTATTAAAAATTATTACTATAAACTAATGTCAACATAGAACAAACAACATTAATACTATTAAAAATCATTATTACAAAAAAGAATCTTAACACATACATGTCTGTCCCTAACTGTGACCATCTCCACTTCTTTTGACCAGCTGGAAGCTCCGGCTGGCTGGAGACCGCGTACACTTTAGCCAAATCTTGTCAGGATGGGCCAAGGAGTCGGGTTAGGACGCTAATGAACGCACGCAACGCAAGTGAAATTAAATGTTACCTTTTATTTGAGCGCCGTATTAGATTACAGAAATATTTATAATTTATTAAAAAGACATAACGGCAAGATAAAGCCTTAATAGTGGCCGAAAAACATACCGTTTAATTTAGCTAGCACGTGGCCGAAAATGGACTGACCTCGTCCATTAGCGGCCTTTCTTCTCACGGCTCTCGGAACAGACTCCCGGCTCGGCTCGCTGGTTCCAGCTCTCCACTCCTCGTCTCTCCCCCCCCCCTCTACGTAATCTTGCACTAATCAATAAAATCGAAAGTGCCATATTTTATTATTTAAAATCCCTTTCCATTACATCCTAATTTATACTTATTATAGTTTTTATTTGTTGGGCTCCTTGGCTGGGCCACACTAACCACAGATATACCTCAAGAGTATTTTTGGCAGATAAACTACTCCACTGAGTAAAAGGATGCAGACAACAAAAAATGTATTAGGCTACTTTTAAATGGGTTGTAGTTTTGAGTTTTTTTAAGCTGTGTGAGTTTATTTATTAATGCTACACCTTCTTGTGATTGTGTTGACCTCAATGTAAGTAGATTTTGAATCAGATACCTAATCATGTACATCCTTATTCAGAGTTCTATGACACATGTATTTGAATGTATGGTATTACTTCAAAAATGTACATATTAGGAAGTGTCAATACTCCCAGATCCCAAAAATAATTTTTGTAACGCCCTAGATTATTTATACCTGTCACAGGCTGTATTGCCTTTTTTTACAGTCTAAAGAGCCTTTTCACTTGCTAAACTGATGAATCACTTTAATAATATGATTAAATAGTTCAAGTGAGGATGTTAACAGAGCCCATAGTAGTCTGTTAACATTGTGAAAAAGTTACAGTAATTTCTAAGAGTTCATGGTATAAAAATTCCAGAGCATAGTTGTTCTAAATAATTCTGACATGACATTCTTAGGTTAATCTGTTATCAATGACCAAACCTAGGAATTTGTAGAACTCGCCTCTTCTATTATATTGTCACCTAACATAAGAGTTGGCCTGAGTTCATCACGTCTTTGAAATAAAAAAAATAAAAATTTGTGCAAGGATTTGAACATTTCTTACTCCTATGCTAATAGTTGTCTCATCTGCATACTGAACCAAATTATCTATACAGACAGATGACATAAGAATGTATATATTGAAATCCTTCCTGCAATCTGTAGCAATCGAGTCCTGTTGGCCAGATAGGTGTCTATCCAAAATAAAGGTGTTTCACTCCCTCCAATCTCTATAAGTTTCTTCAGCATTAATATAAAATTTACTAAGTCGAAAGTCTTGGACAGGTCTAGCAAGATACTTATAACTTTTCCACATATAGACCTTGAAATATAGTGCTTGAACAATATAGTCAATGATATTAATGATTACATCAGTTGTTGATTTCACTTTAAAAAATCCAAACTGACTATTTGAGATAATCTGAAACTATTCCAAGAAGCTTGTCAGTCTGATAAGGAATAGCTTCTCAAATATTTTACTGAACACTGGTAGTAAGGAAATAGGTCCAAAATTATTAATACTAAGTTTCCCACACTTTTTAAATTAGGGGATAACTTTTGCGCTTTTTAACTTACTGGGAACAATACATTCGGAAAAATATGAATTTATTACAATATGATTTATTTTATTTTTTTTACAAGTTCTTTCCAAACATTGCTTAATGAGCCAGGTTGAGACTCTATCAATATCAAAGGAATTACTGCCTTAAAACCTCAGTGATCTTCTTTCCCGGTACAGATGAAAGCATCATGGAAGTTGGCACTCGAATGCTCCCCATAACAGTTGATACTTTTGTATTTCGCAATACTGCAATATTGCTAAAGAAATTATCAAATCTGTTTCAAACTATATTGGGTACAAAACATATTTTACTGTTTATTTATAATTCTATTGGCAATTTATTAACTTTTTTGTTATTAGATTTCTACTTATTTATAATCTCCCAAGATGTTTGGGAAACATTATTTGAAGATGTTATTTTTTTTACTGATTTCATACGATTTAGCAGCATTGATAACTCTTCTATTAATAATTGGTAAAAATCCTTAGATCCCCTGAGCATAGCGAACTGAGATACTGGACTGAATAATCTCCACCATGTTTGTATTTGGAAAAATATTTGAAATACCAGTGTGTCTTATTGCGGTTGCAGACGTTATCTAATAGGTAAGCTCACCAACCACATAATTAGGTATGTGGCTAGCACATCCCTTAATCTTTTTACATTGTGTTTACATTTTGTATGGATAGGAGACACAGGTTTACCTTGGAAAGTGGTATTACCTAATATTCCACAAATAGAAAAACCCACAATAAAACACTAAAATATTTTGCAAAAACTGTAATAATGTTTAAATCACAGTTATAAAAAAAATATATAGTTCCAAATATCATAGTTGTAAAAAAAATAATAATAATAACTTCGCATGAACAAGGGCGGTCTTGAAAGTAACAGACATTTTGGCCTATCATGGTGGTGGGCAATGCTAGAGCCGTCATATTGGTGTTAGAACGTCCTACACTCAGTATGCGCTTCCAGCTGTGGTAACGTTCCCCTCTTACTTTGCTCTCTGTGACATGTTAAAACTTGTCATACAATAGAAAATCCCGCAACTTGTAATGTGCGGTCTGTGATTAGGTTTTTGTTGGCGAAAAACCACAAACTAATTGAAATTTATCATCAACTTTGTGATGTGTAAGGAAAAGGAATACTGAGTGAAAGCCGAGTGTATTGGTGCATTCATTTTAAAAATAGCCGTACCAATGTTCACGATGAAGATCGCAGTGGTAGGCCTAGCCTTGTGACTAACGAACAGGTGCTGAAAATCAACAACATAATTTGTGAAAATCATCGTTTCACGATTACTGATCTTTCTGAACATTTTCCACAAATGTCACAGATTTTGGTGAACGAAAATGTGGTGGAAAAATGTTGTGCTACATGGATTCAGAAAATCCTAACAGAAGACCACAAAAAACAGAGACTGACTACAGCACTGACTTTCCTTAAAGATTACAACAAACATGGTAACAAAGTTATCGATTGTATCGTAACTGCAAACAAGACTTGGGTGAAGCATGTCAATTGTGATACAAAAAAAGGCAGTAGATGGAATGGGGACACACAAATTCTCCAAAGAAACTAAGGAAATGTTTGCACAAACGCTGTCAGCAAGAAATATCATGGCTACTGTTTTTTGGGGCTCAAGAGAGTGATTCTCATTGATTTTTTTTTTTAATGTGGCACAACAATTAACTAAGAGGTATTGTGAAACACTGAGAAAGTTAACGCGTGCTATACGAAACAAGCATCAGGGAAAACTAAGCTTGAAGGTTTTGTTTTTTCACGACAAAGCACGTCCACACAGTCAATAGTACCCGAGAGCTCTTGGATGGTTTTGGAAGGGAGGTGTTCAATCATCCACCATACAGCCCGGATTTGGCGCAGAGCGACTATCACCTTTTCCAAGCAATGAAGACAAAGCTCGGTAAACAACGCTTTCATACAGATGCCGAACTGCAAGCCAGTGTAAACCCGTGGTTGAAATCACAGGCGGTAGATTTCTACAGAGACGGTACCAAAAAACTTGTGCCACGGTATGATAAGTACCTTAATTTGAATGGTGATTATGTTAAAAAATAGCTTAAGAGTGTACCTATCAATGTATATAATAAAATTTGTTTTATTTCATTTTGTTATTTTTTTTCATAATGTCTGGTGCTTTCTGGACAGCTCTCATAATATGAGCTAAGAGGTAGAATTATTTTCAATTTTTAAAATTTTTAGTCAATAAACAAACAACATAAAACCAACACCTTGGCTAAGTTTATTTTCTTTTAATTAAGGTTTGATCTCATTTTAATAATTACAGTATCTATAATCTATTCGCAAATATTTACAGATTCAACCTCTGAATCCAGTTTAATTAAACAAATTAGCTCTACCATTTAGTACTAACTTTTTGTTTAACAAATTCATATTTTAACAACTTTACTACTTTACCAAAGGGATGCAAGATATTCCCAGATATTTTTTTTTTATTTCTAAGAATATTTGTATCTAACATTAGATACAATATTACACAGTCAAATATTTACTCTATAGTATAGACATGATGGTAAATGATCATTTCTCTATGGTGGTAAATGATGTTTGTATTCTAGATTTTATACAAATAACACATTTTTACATCTTAATTACAATGGATTGGTCCATCTGTCGAATTGTCATAATACATACACAATAAAATTTAGAGATAATAAAACACAATTATTTATTTTGTAATATCCACTTTTAATTAGTCTAGCCGACCACAATGGTTTCGCCTGCTAAGGCATTGACGAGTCTGTAATACAGCCTCGTCAATGCCTTAGCAGGCGAAACCATTGGTCGGCTAGACTAATTAAAAGCGGATATTACAAAATAAATAATTGTGTTTTATTATCTTTAAACATGGAATTCCATCAAGAACCATCGGTCTCAACAGTAATGAAAATTAATAAAATTTAGGATTAAAATTATCCTTTCTCCTTAGAATCACATTTAAACACCAACAACAATAAATATTAATTGTCAATTTCATTGTTTCTAGATTTAAAGATTAAATGTAGATAAATTGGAAAATTAAAAATCATTTATCTAGATTCTTTAAGTAGTATCTGTATCTAATAGCTTGTGGTACATCGCACTAGCCAATGTGGAAACTTACTTGAGAGGATCCTCCAACTGACTGTCAACACTCTCAGCATCAGAAGACTCTTGGTCTTGTGCTCGCCATACATTGTCCAACATGGAAGGTTCAACATCACTGTCAGATTCACTCGCATAGTCAAGAACAAGGCTACCTTTGGCATTCACTTTATAAGCATCCGTTTCAACTGTTATTTAATACAGATATAAAAATTGATTAAAACCTTTAAGTCTTTATTGCTTTATAGAAATAAATTAAATAAAGACCCTTGGCTCTTAAATACACTAATTTAATTTCTTTAGCAGCTTTGCATGGGAACAGCTCATGTTCCCATTTTTCCAAATTTTCTCGATAAAAATTGTTGTTAACCTAAAGTTTTATTCAGACTTATGATAACTGTTTTATTCTAAATATATACAGAAATAAGAAAATATTCAGATATTCATAAGTATTGTGTCTATGGCCCAAGTGGCAGGATTAATTATCACGCCTTTTTTTTACTAATTTTTTTAAAATAAATAATTCAATTTTGTAAAAACAAAAGAAAAGTATCATCAATTGTATAAATAAATGTTATGTGGTTGTGCTTTAATTTTTTTTAAATTGTCATTTATGTGACTGTCTGTGTTATATTTTACTCAAAAATTACTGAAACTATATCTATGAATACAGTGCCTTTTAGTCAATGGCAGAAATAAATTTTAAAATTAACAAAATCATGCAATCTGTTTCAAAAAATATATAGTAATTAAGTACAGATTCTTAGTTAATTTTTGTAATGTCAGATGTCTGGAACATAGGTAAAATAAAAGTTTGTAATAAAATAAAGTTTTAATACAGGTATTTAATATGAGTGAAAATAAAAGGTAATATGTTTTCATTTTCAATCAAATATCACACAATAATGAATCTTCTGCTATAAATCCTAACTTCAATTTTATTGTTGTCTATTTGTGGTTGTTTATAAGTCAATTTAAAATGATTGCTCTTTTGTCAAATTGCATCAAGGAAGAAATGCACACAAAGATACTTTTTTTTTAATTCTGAAGAAGATAAACAAAGAGAAATTATTTTAATATATTAATATGACTTATCGTCAACAATAGTCAATATTCCTTTCATTTTAATGTCGCACTACGGTCGTTTCAGCTATTCTGCCATTAATAAGTGCTGGTTGGGTAGTTTCGTTGTCATCATTTAAAAATACATCAATACACGAAAATACATTTATTTCATATAGAAATTATTCATTAGAATGCAGCAACATTATAAAGAGAGTTGTTTGAGTGGAAGCAAGAACTATGAATGGGTTGATTCCATTAAAAAAGGCAGAATATTTCTTTGTATTAAACAACAGAAAGGTATCCTTTCTACTTCAAAAAATAATGACAATATCAAAGGAGTTAAACAGATAATTATATGAATTAAAGTTGATGAAATATAAGTGAGTTGAATATAAGCCATGCCTCAGCATTTCCATTCATCTACAATTCTTTAAACTTTCAAAATATTCGTGCTCTCTAGGTTCCTTGTCAACTCTGACAAATACCAACAAAGGCAATCTTTTGAATTACTCCCAAAGTTTTGAATATGAAGGAGAATCATTTCTGAACCAGGTAGTAACCATTTGAGACGTGGGGTTTATCACTTTGAACCTGAGAGTAAGCGGGAAAATTTAGACTGGAAACATTCATCTTCTATAGAAAATAATTCAAAATTCATACGTCAGTAGAAAAGTTGATTGTTTATGTTGGCGATAATCTGTGAATGGATAGTCCACACTTCACACGTAAAGGTGAAATGATGAATAGTGAAAACTATTGTTAGATACTGAGACCACTAAAGGCAGAAATCAAGTCCAAAAGATGTGGTAAATTTTCAAATGGTGTGATTTTTCCAGATAATGGTCGATCTCAAACGACCAACAGGATAATATAATTCCTTTAGATCTCAATTGTGAGCTGTTGCCAAAATATATATAGTTCCAAACCTGGCTCTAGGTTATTTTCTTCTTTTTAGCCCAATGACAAAACTGAGAGAGAATCATACTTCTTCCCTTGGATAAGTAAGCAAGTTTCTTTCAGGAACGAATTCAAAAGCTTGTAAAAAGATGGACTAAGTACATAGTATTATGTATATAGGAAATTAAATTCAGCGTAATTTTAAACACAACTTTTATCGGTTACAAAACATTAGACATTATTGGTTGCTGTTTAATTGCTTTTATAAGCGGTTGATAAATAATTTGTCTGTAATTATATATTTGTTTTTCATAATTATTGTAGTATACTATACATATAATTTAGCAAAACTAAGTGACATTGCTATGCTTTTTATTCAATTGGTTAAGCATTGGCCCGTAAAAGTCCTGGGTTCAATTCCAAGTTAAGGTCGTATATTTTTTCACTTGATATATTATTCACTGATATAATATTTGAAGAGTTAAAATCAATAAATACATATGTAAGGACTACAAGTTGAGTAAAATATTAATTTCAATGTCATTTATAGAGTGAATTAATTTGATAACTGGAAAATTACAGCAAAAAGCAGTCAAATGAGAAGTGTACGCCCTATGCTGAGAGGTTGACTGAGGACGGCTCAGTTGGTAGAGCATTGGCGCGTGAAGCAAAAGGTCCCGAGTTCAATTCCCAGTCTTGGTCGTATATTTTTCACTTGATATATTATTAAATTTAACAATAAATACTAGCAGGTAAAAACGTATAAGCGGAGTATGGAGGGATTATGTAAGTAAGGGTAACTGAAAATTAGTTTTTTTTAAATATTTTGCTTTACTTTTTCACTTTTCCTCTTGTTACCGAGTCAAATATGAAAACTATTAAATTATATAAAATATATTCCAATTTAAAGTTTTGCTTGTTTGTTTGACAAGTACTTGTTTGGCAACCTTGTACCTGCATTGAACCAATAGGACATTGGTTATTTTACACATATTATAGTCTTCATAATAATAAAACTCTGTCTGATCGGTCCAGAACTATAGCAAGTGTTAAAAAAAAATTGATAATTTTTATAAATACCTAACACTTATAATAAGAAGATATTTATAACTAATTATCCTGCAATTTGGTGAGCCCAGGGAACTTGTACATTATAATTTTGATTATCAGTTTATTTTACCAACACTTTTTGTTATAAATTTGTTTTTTTATGTGTTATGTAGGCTAATGGTTCAAGGTCATGATGTATAAATACAAATTAAATTGCCAAAGATTAGTATACATCAAACGATGAATTTGAAAATAACGGAGTTTTCGGGTATTAGACACCTTTACAAATCAATTGTGCTCTCCTATTTTTGAGCTATAACAACAGTTTTTTATTGGTTACCCATAACAGGAAAAAATATGTTCTAGGGTGTACAACATCTAGGAGGAAAGAATCATAATTCTCCAAAAATATAACTTTTTGGAAAATGGTGGAATTATAACTTTAAACAAATTATCACATAGTGGAATATATAAATACAATTGCTATAATAATATAATAACAATTGATTACCAAATGGGTTAAGAGCCTTCGTCGGTTGACTTAATGTTTGTGAAATATCAACTGTTTCATTATCTTCTTGACTAGACGCAGATTTGTTCTCTTCAATTTTTGTAGAACGAGTATAATGAGACAAACTTGCTAATAATGACTCCGTTGTTTGAGGTGGTATATGTTTTCCTGATGATTTTTGTCTCTGCACATGAGCTTTACGAAAATGATCTTCACACATCCTATAACAAAGTTATAAACTTAATTAGTAAGTACACTAAAATCATACGTGATACCAAATGGAAGGTTTTATAATACTATTACAAACACATTTCTTGACATACAAATTAACTTCATCTCTGACAGTTTAGGTTAGAACATATTTATTGTCATTATAAAAACTTTAATACAATAAATCCTAACATAAACTGTTAAGATATAATTAATGTATGAACATCTATGACTTACAAACATTAGATTAGATTATTGAGGAATGAGGACTTAAGATTCGTATATATCAACCCATCCTAAGTTTATAATATACCCCAAAGACTTACAGTACCCTCAGACTAAGAGTGTGTCTGGTGTAATGGGCATGTCCTTCCTTCTACTTGTTTCCCTAACCTGACTTGCCGGTACAACCCATTCCACGAAAACTAGGTACACAAATTACTGCTTAGCAACATTTAATTCTTAAAGTTTAAGTACAAGTTAATTCTTAAAAGTTTAATTTTGTAAACATTTTATTCTTATTTACACTGATAAAAGAAACGAAAGAAGGGTAGGCGTTTACATAGAAGCACTTGATGTTTATATTTTTTTATTGGGGTTGTACGCTGAAAGCAAACCCAACAAACGAAGTGTGGGGGCCCTCTTTTCCTCTCCACCCCAGACACATTTTTACCTTAAGGATATTGTACTAGCAAGCCAAGCCTTCAATAAGGCTTAGGAGTGTTTACCCAATGGTAGCATCAGAATCATCACCTGGTGGTTAAAAACTGAATATGCCCCTTCTCCGAGCCTCTCACATTCTAGGATGATACACCCTATCATCCCATTCAGCATACAAATGGTATTTGGAAAGTAGACTTTGTTATGTCGCAGGTTGGTTCCAGACCTAGAAAAAGTAATTTAGCACATTTTTGGCCAATTCGTCTGCATCCTCATTACCATGAATACACACATGACCAAATACCCAGTTTAGTTTTAAGGAATTGTAGCAAGCAAGTGTATTAAAAACCTGATAGCACTAACTACCTGCTTAGAAAAGACGATCTGAATCAAGAGCCGTAACCCTGGAACTGGTTATAAACAAAGCTTTGTCGCATACTTGCACCTCTATAGTGGCTATCGAGAAAGTAAGATCACTTTTTTTACAATTCAACATTTGACTGACTAAAAATCGTCCTATTGCGATAATATAAGTATCATTGTAAAGCTAATGATATGTACTTACAAATTATTATAACCAAAAGTTCATAAATCGTAATAAAAATAATTTTATACATCACTAAATTTAGACTACTGCATTTCGCCGCTAGCGATAAACATAACAACTGTTGATGAAGCTGAAGGCAAATTTACGTCAAATCACAAGTCCACATTTCTGTCAAACTACTCCACAGATACTTTCTTTTATAGCATATATCTTTCTGCCTTCCAAATTACTGTCACTCTCATAGTTAGTGAGGTATAGACATTTTAAAATGTCATGTTAAAATGAACCACATCTATGTCTTTTCTGACAATCATACTTTATATCAAATGTCGATTAGTAATATTTCGATTTTTCTGATGATTTATATATTGTTGGAAAGACAAAGTTTAGAGCTGTTTTGGGGTATATAGGACAACTGTGTGGTGTAAATATTTTGTTTATACTATACTCTAAAAGTTGGGCTTCTCTGATAGAATGTCATTTTGTATTCTAGTTAAGTGAATTTCAGGTTATGTTTGTAAGTTTATTATTTTTTAAATTTACAGTAACTTATACATTATGTTTTTATTGATATGGATTCATCTTCACAACTAGGCTATATTCTACGACTAAGTGTTCGAATATTTTAAAAGAAATTATTCTCCTATTTTATAGAACTTTGTTGGTGATTCTTTGTTCAAATTTATAATGGTTACATAAAGGGTATCTTCTGTAATTCTCTATTATCTTACTCTAAAATATATGATTGTAAATTCACACTTCAATTCTATCTACTTTTCTGTAAATAATGTTATATATAACAAGTTGAGTTTTGATAAAATAGTTATTTTTGTAGAATTTTCTAATTCGTAACTGACTCAGGTACGCCATCTCCACGTTTTTTATAAAGGAAGGAATCAAAGAACTAAATGGATAAAAAATTGTTTTCCACAAAATGTTAGAACCAGAAATCATAATTTAGTTACCATGCATTTGCCTGGAAGTATTCGAGCTGCTATGGATGTACATTCACCGATATCTTCATGGCAATTATTTTTTAGCAATCTATTGTTTCATTTAGTTCTTGAATCAACCAATTGAATCATTGATTCAATTCGAACCAATTATACAAGTGACCCAAATATAGCTAGAGCTACAAGTTTTAAACCTCCAACTGTTAAAGACCCGAAATCGTACCCATTCTCCCGGACAAGTTGGCTATAAAAAACGTATTTTGCAATTCAACATTTCGCCCACTTAGAAGCGTCTTATTGCAATAAAAAAATAGTGTTGGAAAGCTAATGTTCCGTAGATACATAATCATGCATAAAAAATACCACAAAAGTTATAAATAATATTCCAAAAATTGCTGAAGTTTGCATATTTTTGATGTGTAACGTCAAAGATTTGATCTGAGCGGTTTTAAGTAAAAGCAACGCCATTTTTTCTCATATGATCACAAAAATATTTATCTGTCAAACAGGTCGAACAAAACACTGTTCTGTAGATCACATCTTTCTCTTTCTATCCGTTGTTTACAAATTGTTCTGTGTGTCATAGATCGCAAGATATTTCTACTTGACCATAGTAGAAACCTAACGGAACAAAATTCACTTGGCATTCGGAGCAGTTTAGTAAATAAGATAATCGATTTTTGAATCGATATTTTGTAACTGATCTTTACAGAATGTTGCAGAGGAGATTTCATTCTACAAGTTGGTATTACTTGATATATCGTAGGACTTACTTTGAGGTTTTTGTTTTGAACTCGGAATATGCCAAGTTTTTGACATAAATTGACACGGAGAGGCGTGACAAAGGCTTTGTTTTGGGATTATATATTTCTGTTTGTGTATACTCACACAATTATATATAAATTGTGTATACAAGTTACAATATATGTGTTTTTATTTCTAAAGTTTATTTTTTTAAGTGAAGTTCTAGTTTTTGAATGGTTTATATTTTGACTAACCAAGAGGTAAGTTGTAAACCTAGGCCTAAAAGCAAATTTTCTTATATTGAGTGTTTTATTTGATTATACAAGTGTATATGTGTGTTATTCTTTGAAAAGTTTATTGTTTTAATGAAATCTAGTGATTTTGTCTTAGGCCTAGCTTTAGAAAGTTACTAATTACACTTAAATTGTCGAGGTTTCAAACCTAACTTCACTTGTCGAGTACCACTTTTTAGGGGAAAACGTTATTTTTATTTTGAAAATTTTAGAATTTGATTATTATTATTATTTTTTTTTTTATCAATAGTTATTCACATTTATACTAGAAAACGTTTGTAATCTTGAAAAAAAAATGCAAAACAATTATTTCTATGCTCAATTGGACTTTGAAGTGAAAGTTAGCCTTCGATTTTTGTGTTTGTTTTTTGTTCTTTGCCATACTGACTCCAAAATTATTTTCCAAAGTTTTGTTTCATTACACTACTAAATTCTATGAACCTTTCTGAATATAATGATATATAGAAGTTGGTTTTCCATAAACAATAGCCTACTATTTTTTCGTAAAACAATTTTTTTTTATTTTTAAAATGTAACAATTTTTTTTCCTAAATATATTCACAAATTTAATATTACACAAAACTTTTGTGTAGCCTATCTTAGAAAAAGGTGGTAAGCTATTGATTTTGGATGATACAGGTTTTTCTGAAAAATGATAACTTCATTTTTTGACATCTAACATACTTACTCCAAAACCGTTTCAAAAAAAAAATAAAATTATTACATAGATGAATTCTATGCATCTTTCTGAGAAAAATGATGTCTTATAGTTTAGGTTTTGTGTAAAAATCATATTTTTTATAATTTTTTTAAGAAAATAATACTTTAGCATTGTACAGTTGTAGGGTTAAAAAACTGAAGGCATATTTTGGCATTCTGTACTTGACTGGAACATTACATGGCGGTAAAATGAATAATGAAGACTTTTGGAAGAGGGATGGGACTGGAGTGGACATATTTCGAGCTAGTATGTCAATGAAAAAATTTAGATTCTTGACTCATTGTATCAGGTTTAACAACATCCACACAAGGGATGAAAGAAAAACCCGAGATAATCTTGCAGCCCTGAGATCCATTCTGGATATTTTTGTCTCCAACTGCAATACATATTATGCTCCATCAGAAAATGTAACGTTGGATGAAACGCTTGTTCCATACAGAGTCAGGTGCAGGTTTAGAATGTACATCCCAAATAAACTTGCTAAGTAAAGAATCAAGAAGTATATACTAGCTTGTTCAAAAACATACTATGTGAAACATTTAGAAGTCTATGCAGGTACACAATCAGACGGGCCCTACAAAGTTAGTAATAAGGCAGATGATGTTTTGCATCATGTAGAGCCAGTTAAAGGCTCTGGAAGAAATTTAACCATAAATAATTGGTTTAATTCTTACCCAGTTGTCAAAAAACTGAAGGCAGAAAATAATCTTACTGTTGTTGGTACATTGAAAAAAAACAAGCCTCAAATCCCTGTCGAATTTTTATCAAAAAAATCTAAAGAAGAATACTCAAGCATGTTAGGTTTCAAAGAAGATGTAAAATTAGTTTCATATGTACCAAAGAGTAACAATGCAGTACTGCTTTTTTGTCAATGCACCATGATGCTGAAATAGATGGTGACACTGGTGAAAACCAAAAGCCAAGTATTATAACATACTACAACCAGATTACGGGAGAAGTAGACGTCCTTGATGCTATGTGTGGCGAGTACACTGTGGCGAGAGGAACTAGGCGGTGGCCTCTCTGCCTCCTTTTTCAGTTATTGAACATCGCAGCTCTCAATGGGTACAACGTGTTCAAAGCAAACCTAAATGATTCCATCAGAAAAGAATATCTCAGAACCTTGGTGAAGTCTTTTATATTACCATATTTGACAGTACCTACAAATCAACCATACCTCCCACGCGAAATTCGCAGACTTGCCTCTAACCTTTCTGGCACCCAGGAACAAAGAATGGTTGAATATCCACCTGCAGGAAAATGAGGAAGATGCTACAAATGCAAGGACAACAAAACAAAATAGTTTTGTAACATTTGTAAGGTGTGGTTGTGTTTGACACATGTTGAAATTGTTTGCAATGACTGCTTTGAAAAGTGATGATGTTATTTTTAAAAGTGACAATACCTCATAAACTATTAATCCTATTCTCAATTTCTTATTATATAATGGAAGTTCATCATTTTTACTTCTTATTTAAACAACTAACTTCCATTTATATTTATATTTCAATTAAATTAAGTTATTTTTCAGGTTTACTGACATTTGCTGCTAAAAAATGAATGATTTTCATTTTTCTTCTTTTACAAAAAGTTAGAGTAAAGGCTCTATATCAACATATACTATCTGAACATAATAAATATGGTCATTCCATATAAATAAACAGTTTTGTGACTCATTTTCAGTGTTTTATTATGTGGGTCCCACAGACCCAGCCCGACCGTTCTAGGGTTAATAAGATTAATTCTACGCGACAGCAATTGATAAAAACTTGAGTTATAATGTATTGATTCACTATCATTTAAGAACATTCTTGTTGTGAATATTTGTTTTATATCCTAATGACTATTTATTTATCAACAAATGGTAAAAATTTCTTAACAAAATTTATTATGGAGAGAAAAAGATGATATCCAAACTTTTTTTTTAATTTGTCTTTTTCACAAAAACATTAACTTCCGCTATATCAAAGTTTGTAGTATAAAGGTTAAAATAGTCATTAATATTTGGGCATTTTAATAATGCAATTTTTACTGTATTAGTTATAACGAATCTGAACATGAACTTTGGTAGGATGAGTGTTCTTATAAACAGTGATTATAAAATATGTTTTATTTACTATAGGCCTATTAATCTTTTCAAATTCCATTTAACTTAATAGCCTACATAATTGACTTCTGTAGTTCCAGTCTAAGAGAAATAATATTTAAATCACCATGTTACACATAGGACTTAAAAAACAACAGAATCATAATTATATGCTCTAATAAAGCAGAAAACAAGGGCTTATATTTTAATTACATACCCCACTTCTCTTCTGTCCGTTTTCAAAGCTGGTTGATTACACTTCTTGCCAGTAATAGAGTAGATATAAGAACATGGTTTGTAAGGAGCAGTCTTGTCTTCTAGGATGTGAGACAAACAATAACCATAGCCTTCAACACAAGGATGGGAACATTTCCTTGGAGAATATTTACAAGACTCTTGGAGGGATTTGGTCAACATTGCCATCGCCTTTTTCACTGGTGTTGTAGTCAATGCTGTTGATCCTTTAGAATGACGATGCATGTCTGAAATGTTAGAGCATATGATTATTCAAAACTATTTATATTATTAATAACAAAATCTGTAAAAAGATTCTCATATATATATATATATATATATATATATATATATATATATATAATATATATTGTATTTTAATAAAAACAGTAAATTGTACAGTTTCACACATCCAATAAGAAGGAATACTATTTTGGATTTAATAGTATAATTATAAAATGTATACCTATTAATCTCTTTTTTTTTCTCTTTCTTTTTTTTAATAACTTAAACTAATGAGATATTGCCAAAGATAAATCAGTACACCGACTTAGTAAATAATTACCTAGATAAACAGTTTGCCCAAATTCATTAGAAACCATACTTAGAATAGAAAAAAATAGGATTCACTTTTTCACAATAAAGATGGAAAATGTAAGTTCTAAATTCACATAAAAATAGGTTATGTAAAGTCTAATTAATGTTTGTTTTTGTAATAAATATAGATGACGAGCTATTAGATATTATAGTAATTATTTGATAAGTCGATTTAAAGATTATTTCCTAAAGTTTATTTTAGTTATTTTGAAATTGTAATATAATATTTAAAAACTGAATTTATTTTCTCCCTGAAAAATTACAAATTGAAAAGTAGACTACCAAATTCATGTATGCATAGTTATGTAGCCTACACTTCACAATGGGAATTCATAAATGACTTCTATAATTTTAACTTCAAAAGCTTATTTTAAAAGAAAATAATTATTTAACCGTGAAATTTCAATATAAACACTAAAAAGAAAATAACTTTGAAAAAATAAGAATACTGTGTTAATATAGGACTACATTTTAGTCACTTACAACTGACAGACCAATTCCACCTAATATCAAGATTCGTGTATCATATGACACATGTACATTACATGTCTTATGAGTCGCTTTCATTAAAATATGTTTTTCCATAGAATGTTGTTTATGTCATTGTCAATTAGCAATAACAGGATGTTAATGTTATTGATGAAAACCAGACACACAATTATTAACTGAAAAAAATCTATTTCCATGTTCAAATATTAAACAGTATTAAATTTCAAAATAAGGAATGTACCGTAGTAAAAGAATTACATAAATTATTTTTAAAAATTAAATCTACTTAGGCTTATATCGGCCTACTAAATAATTACCACAGTAATTATAGATTATATAAGGCAGTTGAATTTAATGATGAAAAATCATGAAATTGTTTACTACCTACCCTAAATTGAAAGAATTATATCATATTTGATATCGGACACTTTGCTTTGTTTAACTGTTAAAGGAATGACTCACTCTTATTGGAAATTTCGTGTATAGCAAGAAAATGGTATTGTATGTGTACAGTTACACCAACTTGTACCCAAGAAAACATAAATTTGTATCAAAGAGCATAGATTTTTAAAGAAAATTGAAAATAACTTATTGAAAAGTCAATTTTGATATTTAAACTTTTTAATTTGCACAACGAAGTCACATTTACTTTGCGATACAACCCAAAAAAATTTGTCACACTGATGACCAATCACCCTGTATATATTGACCTAGTAAAGGAACTACAGGTCTGGGAAGGTCAATATACATATATATATATATATATATATATATATATAATTATGACTTTTTTCCTGTTACTTTAGTACTACATGTCTTTATAAGAATAGTAACATTTTTTTATGAGCAAAAATGTTTTTCACAGAAAAAAAAATTCAATTTTCATAGGTTAAAGTGGAACTGAATTACAAGTTAAAATAAGTTTGGACGCAAATTTTTTTACCTTACAAAAAAATTTTTTGGCATACGTCTAAATAAACCTAATAAACTGCAAGCATTAGGCCTACACCTGCAGCATTTATTTTATTTTTATATTATTGTGACGAACATAAAAGTCTTGAATATGTAAATTACTGATATACAACAAACATACATACATACACACACACACACTCCATGTTGACTGTTTCAATGGTTTTAACAACACTAATCCCAACTAAAATTTTGTAAATATATTGTTCACAAGCAGTCACGCATCCAAGTAATAACTGCAACCAATGTTGCTTGAGTTTGTGATCAATCTAAATATTGAATAGCCTTGTATACTTAACCTACAATTATGTCATTGAAATATGTCAATTTAAGTGAAAAACATTTCTGCTCCAAAAAATGTTACTATTCTTATGAAGACACTTATGATGTAGTACAAAAATAATGTAGAAAATAAAATTATCTAAATTGGGGCACTACAGTAAACAATTACCACCAGACTTATTTGAGGGGATGAACATAAACGTCGAGTGATTAGACACTCAATTTGCCATAGGAAATAATAGGACAGATGCCTTAACCTCATAAGCCTGGAATTTTGTACTTTTAAATTGCTTTTTTTAGACAGAAATAATGGTTTTTGATACTTGGAAAGGTCTTCTGGGCTGATAAAGGATGATCCTTTTTTATGGGGTTTTAAGGCGAAAAACCATTGTGATCATTATCGCCTAGTAAAGATGATCCAATTGTTTAATAATGTGGTATGTCAAACACAATTTCATTGTGTTCCAATATTAAATTACAACCTCGACTGGACATTTACCCAGTAAACATGGAGTGTGTGATTTCCACCTTACCGACCATCACGTAAATAACTTTTGTATGTCTACAAATTCGTTTAAACAAATATGTTGCTATATATATATATATATATATATATATATATGTTGCTTTAACCAAACGTACTGAATATTGTTCATAGTCACACAACGTAATATCTAAGAGGCTTGACACACGGAACTTCATGTTCAATATATTGAACAATGTAGGGTAAATACAGACGCAGGCCTACATTAACATCAGCAAAGTACAATCCATACTTGTATATTTGTTATTTTCTTACACAAATAATGTATTTGATACATTTAAAATGGTGTTGTCACAAATGCCATAATCACTAAGCTGTGAAAGACAGTACTAAGATGTGAATTGTACATAATAAGGTAGGCTATGTATTTAAAGATTTCACAAAATAGAAGAAATTATTCAACACGTATGACAGAATGCATATTTATACCAAAATATCTCCTTTTTTAAATTTTAGTTGGGGTTATAATATTGAACATAGGTTTATTTATGCGTAGGTAAGGTAAAAACAATTTGTGTACAAACCTTTACTAAATGGAACTTAACCTAGATAAGTTGAAATTATGTTTTTTTCCGTGAAAAACTTTGCTGTTTCTCACCAAAAATGTTATAAATCTTATGAAGACAGTTATGTACCGGTAGTCGGAAAAAAACTTAATTGGGGTGTGCTACAGTAAATAATTACCTAGTTACCTTCCCAGACCTTTATTTCCTTCTGTTTGATATAAATGAAATTGTGATGACTAAACTTGCACTGTTGACACATTATTGACAGAAATTGATATCTAGTTTCACAGTCAAAACAGACCTATTTACATGGATGAGCATAAACAATGAGGGATTAGATATTCAATACATTCACAAATTATCATAGCCTACGTAGTAACGTAGGCAGCATAACTAACCTCAACAGACCAGGATATTGTCAATTTAGATTGCTTGTTTTCGACAGAAATAATGGATTTCGGTAATCATAATTGGTACGGCATAATAAAGAATGACCAATTGTTCCAACAGAAGGTATGTGGGACATGAATTGCATAACTTTCACGGTAATTGTTTACAAAGAAAGTCACTGCTGTTTTGCAATTTTTTTTAACAAGTTCTACATTACCTTATTTGTTAATAAGTTTTCAACGGGGAGTTAATTTTTTCACCGTCAAATTGCAATTTCAAAACTACAGAATTCAATGCATTTATGTCACAGAAGTCAAGCAACATCGAGCGTGGTTAGTACTTGGATGGGTACCTTGCAGGTAAAAATTCGTGTACATACATAGGCCTATTTAATGCATACTAACTTAATGGACCTTAACCTACAAAAGATGAAATTATGTTGTTTTTTTCGTGCGAAAATTAGCTCTGCGTTGAAAACTTATTATATTATTAGGAAATAAGGTAGGGCCTATGTAGAACATATTTTAAAAAATTGCAAAAAGCAGTGACTTTCTTTGTAAACAATTACCAATTTCACTACTAAAACGCAACAAGGACACTACAAATTTGCCAGAGTAACAATTAAGGCCTACACTTCATTACTAGAGATTTGAAAATCAGACATTGCATTACTAGAGGTAATTATAACTTATTTCGTAATTATAATACAGTATACACATTTTAAACTTACCTGCCTAATTTTGATTTAATCTAAAGTAGCCAAATCTAATGTACACTAAAATTGAAAACTATTATTCTCAATATTACTACAAGTCAGTAAAATAAAAAGTCTATAAGTTGATGTTGATTCAACTTCAAGCTATACTTGGATGGTCAATGAAATTCACCTTCAAAAACTAACAGTTTATTCCCAATATCCAAATTTATTTTGTTTGGTAGTTGCAGAACTTCATCCATATTATTTAAACTAAACAATTATCCCTAGTTTAAAACAATATCAAAAATCATATAAAAACATTAAAAATCCTAAGTTTGAAAACCACACAACCAAATAGCAAAATTACATATCACGCAAACTAACCTATGTTTGTCAATACAGAATTAAGGAGTTCAAAGAAACGTATGGATTATGCCATTTTATTTCCGAAGGCAGCCGAGTTCTTCCGACTTACTTCGCGAAAATTTAACGTTTCTCAGTTCAAACCAATGAGATTTGTATTAACTTTACGTATACCAGTATATACGTAGTCTACAACGTCTTTTTAAATGTATTACTTACTACTTTGAACCACTACAGTTAAGTTAGTGAGATTTTTTATTATAGTATAAATCTAATATATTGAAATAGTATTTATTTGTCATAACTTTCGAGTTACTTCGTTGAGATAAGTGATACATGTCGCACAACACAAACGAACCCAAATCATTTTAATAGCTGTAATATATTTATAAATAATATTTTTTAAATATATTTATGACACACTATCATTTAACAGCTTTGTTGTCTAGTTTATAAAGTTGTTTTCATGTTATGTTTGTAAAATACATTACCTAAAGAATTATTACTCATTGTTAAATTATTTATACATATTCACTATTATGTCTCCTTTCTATTTAACATTGTGAAAAAAACTTTGCACTCTTCAGTCCCGATGAACAGACTTTGTTATAATTTATTCTTGAAATTCTGTTCTTATAAATTAATTAAACTAAAACTCTGATATCTACTAAAATATAATATTCGTATGTAACATAATATAAATGCTTTATACTTTTAGGTTCTTAATCGTAAAATGGAGCGTCTTATTATACTGACGAGATATAAAAGGATAAAACTGTATGACTGAAAATGTGTTACAAAAGCAATGGTTTACAGTGCACAGTTGACTTTTAGAATGTTTTTAAGATTTAACCCTTCCGCTCCATGATATCCTTTTGTACGGGATGTTCGGGTATCTGCGTAGAATCCCAACCATTCCCAACGTCCGTTTTTTGGACATTTAGAATGTTATTGTTATTTTGTGTAACAATAGGACAACGGTAGATTATATATATTATATCAAAATGATCGGGAAAAAACAAACGTTTTTTATATTCAAGGATAAATAAAGCAAAAGCTTAAAGTTTCAAATATTTTAATAGTATGAATGAGCTACAATTGCCGCAAGGCGAAACAATTGTAGCTCATTCATACTATTAAAATATTTGAAACTTTAAGCTTTTGCTTTATTTATCCTTGAATATGGAGTTTCAACAAGAATAAGAAATATCTGCTATTACATTAAAGTTCGTTCTTTATATGTTAAAATGTTACATATTCGATGAGTAATTATGTTGGCCTTGTCAAACTCAGTGGCTTTTCTTTGATTTGATGTCAGCTGATGTCAGTATAACCTTAAACCTAAGAGTTTCGACTTTCGAATTTGATTTTGTTTTGAGTAGGCCTAACTCTTTGTTTTCGTATTAATAATTTAATAGTTTAGTTTTTTTTTATAAAAAAACAAACTTTTATATGTGCAAACTGCAAAAAAGGTCTGTATACAAAGTGTTACTAGGAACAACAAATTCTAGTATTATTTTTCTTCCAACATTTTTGTTCTGTTTAGGCTAGTTATTTTAGATAGCCTAATATTTAGGTTAGGTGTTTTTGTATTAAAATAAAACTCTTGTTATAATTAAAAAACTTATGATTTGTTTAAATATTTGTAAATAGTGCTAAAAACTGTGTTGGTTAGTAAATTACATTCTAATATAAGTTGATGAAGGCATCAGCAAAAAACTGAAAATATGTTATTTTACAAAAAAGCTCTCACTGTGTTGTTTATCAAAATATCTCAATGAAATTTGGTTTGTGTTCATTTTAAAATAGATTTTTATAATATTTATATATAATGGCCCCAGGATTTGTATCTCTTTCCTCTGCACTTCAAGAAAATAATTTTCAAATAAACTTTTTGGTAGTCATTTTTTATTGTACAATTTTTTTCCCCATTATTATATATTTATACAATTGTTGATGTTTTAGAGTAGTTAATTACAAACTAAACAACAACAAAATCTTAAGAATTGAATAATAAATAAATGAGTTTAAAATAAAGCAAAAGCTTAAAGTTTCAAATATTTTAATAATATAAATGAGCTAAAGTTAATAAATAAATGATTTATGGATATTTTAACAAAATGCTAGAATAGTTCTAAATTAGGCCTGGGGATTCTATGCAGATACTACAATAATAACCCTGTGATCCTATACAGATAGCTGTAAAAAATGTCTGGGAGCGAAAGGGTAACAACACCAAAAATAAATAAATTAATTAAAAAACCACAACCATGCCATTTTTATATCTCTCACTATATTATCAAGAATAGGCTATAAATATATTTTGATAAACATTTTGGTAGTATAATAGTTTTCAGTTGTGGTATTTACATAATATATGAATTGAATAAATATAGCTTTGGCTCCTAATACCAATCAAATTTTAATCCAAGATATCATATGACATATATAGAAGTTTGTTAACTTTTAACTAGCATTCCAAACTGTCAAAAGTATATTATACATATTGCATACATATATATACATATATATATATATATATATATATATATATATATATATATATATATATATATATATATATATATATATATATATACCTATTATTGCAGCTTGATAGGAAATTTAATCATTTGGTGTGATTTCCATAGTTGGTGTTATCAGCGTTGCCAATTTGAGAGTAATTATTACATTTAGGGTAATTATTGCCTGTTGGGGTAATCTTGAAGGTAATCAATGTATGGGGGTAATTTGAGTCGATTTGGGTTGTTTTATATTGTTAATTATTCCAAAATTAGTTACATACAATAAAAATATTATTTTCATCGGTTTGGGACAAATTAAGTTTTGACACAATAGCGCTTTAAAAAAAATATCTTAAAAGTATTATTTGATTGCTGAATTGAAATAACCTCTATTTACATGTTTAGCACAGGCTAGATACAAGAGGCAGTGGATCAAGAGTTTCCGCTTAAAACGTTTACATGACTGTTCGAATTAGCTGCTGTAATTTTATTCCTATAATTTCTATAGGATATTGAAGATTGGTATTTATTTCTGTCCATGATATAGAGTTCTGAATAAAAACCTTACACTTCCATATCCATCCTATCTAGCCTATCTTTTCAGTAGATATTATATAGGCTAGTTAACCTATTTATTGGACTATTTTTTGATACCCAAGTTTCCTGTATTTTTACTGTGTATAATAAATTGTTGCTTAAAATGTAGTCTAATTCTGAAATATTTGGTACAACAGATAAGGACATTCCACTGTAATACCTTATTCCACTGTAATACTGTATTTCCATAATTTTTTATTAATATTTTCTTAGTTGTATGGTTTGAATTTGATTTTAAATTTAAAGCGCTATTTTTTTATTCCCCTAATTAAATCTTTGTATACATTTTAATGAGGGTTAATGTAGCCTACTCTCTTATGATAACATATTTATTAGCCTTCTCTGGATGTTTTTTGAAATTGATATTTTTAACACTTTCACTACCACAATGTTAATAAAAATCTGGAAATATAGCCCAGCCGGTTCTTATTCCTTGACCAATGGCGCACATTTGTGCCGCTTGGGGTCGTTAAAATAGACCAACATCCTATATTTGCATCAGTGTTCGCATGTTACTTCATGGCCTCTGAGATATTCTGGTCTATTTAGACTTGACAACTTCGTATTGGTCTATATTATAACAAACACACACTCTTTTTTTAAAAATACAAATGAGATTTATTGTAACTCTTTCTTTTTATAATCTCTTTCTTTTTTATTATAATAATATTTTTTTTTACAATTAATTTTAATCTAATTTTGATTTGTTAAGGATGCACTTATCTAAATACAGCAATAGTCTAATTCCTTTAATCTAACAATTGAAATACCTAAAATATTTCTTAACCTATACAAATTAAAATACCTGAAATAAATCACAACGACAATTAAACACAATCTAATGAGATTATACAATGCTTCCTTAACAATTAGAAAAGAAACAAATTGTGTATACAAATTGTTATTATTCTGATATATTTATAATGAATTTCATTTTACTGTAATATCCTTTATTTAATTTATGTGGTTCTTTGGTGACTATAATTTAAACTTTAGTTACTGAATCAAAATGTTGTTGGTGGTTAATTATTTATACAAATTTTCACAGTTTACTTATCGAATCTGAAGTCCTTTCACAATCCGAAGCATGGTTGTTATAGCGGAAAAGCTCGATGGTTATTTGGTGTCCAATAATCTCCTTTATTCTTGCAAAGCTGTAATCTGGTCTGGCAATCATTTGGCGTAACTTACGTTGATTTCTCGCTGATCTATCATCTATTAACTTTTAGCTGACTATATTCACTTTACGACATATTCTTTAGCTTTGATTAATTCATTGTTCGACATATTTATTTTACTTTTTATTAACTCTTTGACGTATTTTTTTTACTTTAACTAACTCACTTCTCGATGTAATTTCTTTTAATTTTATGCTTCAATTCCATCGTATTTCTTTAATTTTATATTCTTTGCTATTACATTCAAATGTTTACCAATTTCCCAGAAGGTTTTACAATTTATTATAAAAGTTTTAACAAAACTCTATGAAGAACAATTATTTAGTAGAACAAACTTGTACAAAATATCTTTAAGAACTCCCCCCGTTTCCTTCTCTCGGACCTATATTTATAATTTCCTCATTTTCAACAGTCACACCACAGCTTTATTTTTTCATTGGTACAATTCATAGTTTACTGCAATTTAGAAAGTGACGCTTTCTTCCCTATTGGTTAATTTAATCTCTGTCCATTGACCTCTTACTCCAACGTATCTCTAAATGAGTACCTTGCCTTTAAACTCTTCAATTATTTTGAAGTATGGGCTTGTCCATGGGCTGTCAACTGTTTTATTTCTTGTCAAACTGATGGTTTGCCGTTGACTGACCCTAGCCAGCACCAGAGTGACAACAAATGTAAGGCAGCTTGGGCTATTGTTAAAAGTGTATCTAATAACAGGAAAGTAGAAGAACAAATAACTGTACTGCCAGATGAATTTAATAAGTATTTTGTTGATGTGGCTGGTGAAGTTAGAAAAAGTATCGCCAAAACTCTGGTCTCCTCACAAGAACTAATGTTAAATTATAAAATTCCCTCAGCTAGGTTTATGTGGGAAGAGGTAACTTGTAATGATATAATAAAAGTAGTGGGCCGGATGAAAAACTCTCGAAGTCAGGATATATATGGATTATCAAATAATTTGTTGAAGAAAATTATTTATTACATAGTAGAGCCCCTCACTTATTGTATGAATTGGTGTTTGCAGGATGGTGTTTTTCCTGAGCAACTGAAAGTGGCTAAGGTGATTCCTATCTATAAAAATGGCCCAAGAGTTGACCCAAGTAGTTATAGGCCAGTGTCATTGGTACCGGTGTTGGCAAAGGTTGTGGAGTCAATTGTCGGTAATCAGATTGGCAGATACTTTGAATGTTTGGATCTGTTCACTGCATCACAGTATGGGTTTAGAAAATCCAAATCAACTACGCAGGCAGTGGATTCCATAATTAGGGGGGTTATCACAGTTTTTGAAGATAAGGCTAGTGCACAGGCAACTTTTTGCGATCTGACTAAGGCCTTTGATTGTATCGATCATGGTATATTGTCTGATAAACTGCAATATTATGGTTTCATTAAAAATCAACTAAAATTTTTCAAGTCATATTTGGAAGGTAGGAAGCAGTTGGTTTATACTGAAAGTGGGTTTTCTTCTATCTTAGATATTAAAGCTGGTGTTCCGCAGGGATCTGTATTGGGACCTATTTTGTTTTTAATTGCTGTTAATGATTTACCTGATAATGTTGAAGCACATTGTAGCATGTACGCAGATGACACAACATTTTTGACAATAAGCAATGATGTCAATAAATTACAAAACATGGTAGCTAGCACAGTAGCCAGTGCTTCCGAGTGGTTTAGGGCGAATGGGCTTCTTCTGAATGATGTTAAAACGAAACAATTGATTTTCAGTTTGAAAAATGTTGATTCTTGTAATGCAGAGGAGAGTGTTAAATTTTTGGGTATTTATGTTGATAGGCAGTTGACATGGACTCCACATATTAATTTTGTGGTTGGGAAACTTTTAAAAATTGTCTTCTTGTTGAGTAGGCTACATGAGGTTATTGGAGAAGGGTATTTGAGAAATGTTTATTTTGCATTTTTTCAGTCAATTATGTCATATGGGATTGTATTGTGGGGAAACAGCTGCAAAATAAAAGATGTACTGATAGTACAAAAAAAAGCTGTAAGAGCTATGACTAAGTCTCATGGGAGAATACATTGCAGGCCTCTTTTTGTTAGTTTGAATATTCTCACAGTAATCAATTTGTACTTGTATGAAGTGGTTAGGTATACGATAAGTAAACTTGATGAACTGCCCAAGAGACATGAAATTCATAAATACAATACAAGAAATAGAAGGGAAATAAACTTGAGATACTATAGGCTGAAGAAATCATCAAACTGTCACTTGTCGGTGGGTTTAAAAGTATACAACAAGATTAGTAATAACCTTGATGCTACCCCAAGTAAAAAATGTTTAAGAAGGTATTATGCTTGGCTTGTCGAGAACCCCTTTTATTCATTACAGGAATTTTATACACTTAAGAATGATATGATAAATTTTTAACCTATTTTTGTTATGTGTAAGTAATAGTGTATGTGTGTAGAGATTTTTAATGTTTAGAAACAGGAGGTTAAATTAAAATTTCAATGTTGACTATGTCTATTGTACTAAATGTATCGAATGGCAAATAAAATTATTATTATTATTTTTTATTATTATTTCGTTACAATATGTATGTATGGCGCACATGTGGAACGCTTGGTCTCTAGGTTTGTCAATAGATTATGTTACAACAGTGTTGGTAAACCTGTTGTTTACATTTTTAACACAGACTATGCACTGGCGCCCTGCAGTTGTCATTCTACATCACAGTTCACTTGTTTCTTTGCTCTAACAAGGTTAGGTGATGGTGTTCTAACAATAATGTAGCAAATAGACGAGGAAGGCTTGTATATAATTACAGTGAAATTGATTGGGTGTTGAATAATAGTAGGCCTAACAGTGAATATGAATCAAGTTCTATGGGTAAATTGTTTTCATCAGACGGACATAGTGAGTACATTCAGAGCTCTAATTATAGCGATGATTCAGATAATGAAGTAGGCCCTAGTGAATATGACGAAAGTGAATTAGTTAATAACTCAAACATTGAGAGGCAAGAAATTGATCAAAATGAAGGAAATTTGGCAGATGATGCCAACGTTCAGTTTGTACTAAAGGAATCCCACAATGCCTATGAATACGTATGGTTGTTAGACTAACACAGACAATGTCCTCCCAATTCATAACTTTACGGGTGGAGAAAAAATTTAAATACAAACAACTGATCCACTTGAAATTTTTGGTTCCATTTTTGATAACACCCTCTTAACAAAAAGTGTCTCATGGACAAATAAGAAAGCAACACTCCTTTGAGGAACACCTCTTCCGAAATATGCTTTCCTTAATCGTTAGGTGTATTTATTTATGGAGGAACTTAAAATGTTTTAGGGTTGAGCATGTTGATGGACAATGTACACTCACCGTCAATAAAACACTATTGGGCAAAAGACAGCTTATATGAGCGTCTTATATGACCATATCCAGCAATCAATTTGAATCTATTTAAAGATGTGTATGTTTCTATAACAAAGACACACTCTCCACAAACCGTAGGATGCATAAAATTGAACACGTAAAATTGACAGACTGTAGTAAGGTTTATAGTCCTGGTAAATCACTTTCATTGGATGAAGCTATTGTCCTATTTAGAGGTAGACTGTCCTTTCGGCAATATATAATAAATAAAGCACACAAATATGGGATACAGTTATATGAACTTAAAACATCAAATGGATACATATTAAATATAATACTTTATCAAGGAAAAAGGACATTGATAGACAATGCAAGTGACCTTTGAGGTAGTCAGAGAGTTAATGCAGGACTATATTGGGAAAGGCCACATACTTTTTTTAGACAATTTTTACAATAGTGATGCCACTCTCTGAGTGGCTCATGGACAACCAAAGTAACATGTGTGGTACTGTTATGAATACTATGTTTTCTCCTATATTCATATTCTACGGGTTCAAATAAAATAACATATTTGCGGCTCAGGTTGTTAATATTAATTTATTCCTTGTTTCCTTATAGTTGTTACAATTTATCAGGAATATTCTTATTCCTATCTGATATTTAATCCTATAAAATATAATTAAAAATATAATCTGTCCTTATCAGACCTTTAAACCTCCAATCCAGAGCAATGGCAAATTATGGAATTTAACAACTCTTGTTTTCTAAACACATGAATCTGCTTACCTTTTCAACATAGGGGGTGAATCTCTATAAACTGCCAGTGAGCTCCTTTTGTAAGTACTGCAATGAAGTTTAAACTAGGTTTTTAACTTTTACTTTCTAGTTACCCTTTTTCAGCAAACAAAAACAAAGTTCCAATTTTAACTTTGTATGAATTATTTTTAATTTTACGAAACTCTTATGTCTGCAGGTAGCAGGTTCTTTCACCAACTATTCACCATAAAACAATTTTTACACACCCTGATATTAAGGTGATTTTTATTTAGAAGTGGCTATAGGTAGATAAATTATAACAAGTTTATTTTCTGTTGATTTAATTTAGTTCTTTTTTTTTTTTTTTTCTCAAGAGAAAATTCAGGTAGGCCTACTCATATATATGTCTATCCTAAAACTTCTTAATCTAACCAACAATATATATTCTTAACTCTAAAGCAGAAATAGTATTCTTTTACAAAAGCACAAATTTTAAAGAATTTAATAATCTAGTTGATAATATTAATTTAAATTAATTGTATATCCACTTATGAAATGATTTACAAGTTGTACGAAGTTGGAATATATTTAATTCTACAGCCCAATCCAAATATTTTTAAAATTAAAAAAAAATATATATAAAAATTTAAAAAAAACTTTGTTTTACTAAACCAAAATTCAAAAGGGTGAAATCTGACCTTCCTCTATTATGGGGAAGTCTTCAGATGATCTTGAAGAAGTTTCAACTGGATGGCTGGAATTCCCTGATGTGTATGTTGACTTGGAGTCCTTTTTGGCTAAAGAAGGTGTCTTGCTTATAGTGTAGTCGTATCGGGATACCCTGTACCTCCTCAAGTATTTATGATGATATGTAGAGAGACCTTCTCTGGACGAATCAGAAAACACCAGTCCTGAGGCTTCCCCGAAGTTTCTCTTTTATAGTCTCCGGCCGGCTGGCCCCTTCCTTCCACCCTTTTTGAATACTTATTAGCTATTGTTTTATTTAAAACCGCCGTAATTCCACTTCCAGATCTGTTATTGAATTTTCCAAGGTGTTATTTTGAAGCCCGTGATGCCTTCTATCTCCACGACTTCGAATGAAATCCATATGAGCTTTGGTTCTCATGTAAACAGCATTCGAAAAATTGCGAAGCTACGCCTAAAAAACTTCCGGAGTTTCTGAGCCGCCATATTGAAACTTTTTGAAAATGTTGCTCATTATCCAAAAGTTCCATACCCGCAGCACAAAATCGCTCCGTCATTTCTTCCGCGTTTTTTCCCACCTTGAAAGATTCTAGTCTTGAAATGTCATTCCTTTGGCTTTACAATTTAAAATTCTTTGAATTGAGCTGTTTACAATTTTTAATTTTATTCTAATTTACCACATATCTCTTTATGTTTATTATTTAACTGCATATCTTTGACTTTACTTTTGAAAACCTCTTTTGTTTTCAGAATTTAATTTTAATTTAAATTGTAATTATTTTTCCTGATTATTCTAAACAAGTTGTCGAAAGTGTACAGTTCGATTTTGTTAAGTCGGTGGATTTTTGTCACCTTCCAGGCATCGAACATAACACTTACCGCTAACATTTTAGTTATGTATTTTATCGAAAGTTTTCTATCGATATTTGATTTATTTTTCATTCTTATTTCTAGAAATGTTAACAATTTCCAGTTTTGATCAATTTTGGAATTTTTTATTAACTTTAATCTTAAATATCTACGTGAGAAATCCAAAATATGATCTGATTCGATATTTATAAGAATGCACGCCTTTAGGACTACACTCTGTACCAATTTCAGCTTCAAATTCATATTTTCAAATTTTTAATTAATTTTAGAATAAATTCAAACTAAAAGAATAATTTTGAGGTGATGCAAATTCTTTCAACAAACCAATCCCTTTTCTAACTGGTTCTTGGTCTTTGTATTCAATTTACAAAAGATCTGACGACAGTCACGGTGCACTTTCACTAGGCTAAAGTACAAGTTGGCTTGGTAACAAGAAAATTTAATTTCTTTGTCCAACAAAACTAGACTCAACTTTTGAAACGGATTTAACCATTTCAGTACGTTCCTGGGCCACGTCTCTTTGGTGACCAGAAGCATCTCCTCGTCCCTGCCGACGTCTTGGATGCCACTGATCCTCTTTATAGGTCACTAGCAGTTTATATAGAGCTTCACTATCCATGTCATGCTAATCTAACTGTTAACTGCAAGCTAAGCAGTTGTGACACTTTTTTAATTATTTTTTCAATCAAATTGATCAAAAAGTTGAAAAAATGGCAGTTTGTCAATCGTCAAAAGAAAGTTGTTTCAGTGAGGAAATGGTGAGATAAACAGAATGTTTTAACCATTTGAACTTCGAATGGCCCTGAGATGGAAGAAGTAGCAACTAAAGGGGGGATGCCCAGTATGGTTGTCCGTAATGACAAAGGAATGAGTGGGGTAGATCGTAGTGATCAAATGATTTCCTATTATTTGACACCCAGAAAACATTACTATGGTATATTAAAATTGTTTTCATTTGCTAGTGTGTATCTTTTTTTAAGGCTTACTAACAAGATAACCTATCTGAAATACAGGGATATTATAATAAAACACTATATTCAGGTAGAACCCATCTCACGGATTCCTCATACCGGCTGCTCTTCACAGTCTGATCATGCTCCACTGAAGCTGGAAAAGCGACTAAGGTGCCGTGTCTGCAGAGAAAGACATAATACGAAGAAGCAATCCTTTTGCACATGCTTTGTTTGCAAAGACACAAATGGAAAAACATTTGGCCTTTGCATCCCAACTTGTTTCAACTACTGTAACACAATAAGTAGGCTGAAACTACCAATAAATAAGTTATTATTCAAGGACATTTTTGTGTGAGTTATTCAATAGTGGACATTCCAGTGAATAAAATTGTTATTTTATAAACCTATGACATATTGTAAAATAATAATTTTTGTTGAATATAGTTTTTTTCATTGATATTTCCCTTAGAACTTAGAGTAATTTAGCAAATATATATATGTACCCTACATAGTGTGGTTAGTGTTTTAAAAAAATTTTTTTTATTGTTTTGACTATTTCTTTAAGTCGGCGCATATGTGGTACGCTAGGTCTATGGTAAGATTTTGATGCTATAGACTGACCGACTCATATGTGCGCCGACTAAAAAAATAGTCAAAACGGTAAAAAAAAAAAAAACCACTATGCATACTATATACATACATATAATCATATTATATAGTCTAATAACTTATTTCAACAACATCATACTCGTGGTTTATGATGAAGGTCACACCAATTACTCTCGGTCTGTTGGCAAAGGCTGTATTTTTAACGTTGGGCTATGGTAATGGACCGACCGGCTCATATATGCGCTGCTTGGTAGCTAACGTGTTAATCAGAGCATATAATGCAGTAATGTCAAAGATACGGCCCGTGATCGCAGTTTGTCACAGAAAGAAAAATCATGTTTTTTAGAGCTTTTAGACTTCACAGACTTCACTCAATTCCTCTACTTAAGTTTGAAAATGCGCAGACTACATTTATAAGTAATTTCAAGGGCACTGCGTGCCTAGACAAGCGAGAGAGATAGACAGTAACGCCATCTCTTAGCAACAAGCGGAAATTCCCTATTATTTTTGTTGAGAACAATAGAATCTTCCACACACTTCGAGTCTAGACTAGAACCTTCCTTATCGATATAAAAGAAGTGTGTCGGCACAACGTGAGTCAGTTGAGTCGAGTAATCGAAGCAATACGGTCGGAGAAGGATTTTAGTTGTACTGAGAAGTAGTGATTGCGAAGGTATTGTGCATTTGTTTGTGTCGTGCACGTGTCATATCCATAATTGTTGTGTTGAGTTCCATAATTGTTACGATTTTGGCCTAATGTCACAAAAACACAAAGTTGATAGTGAGTGCAGAGTTTTTCAGTCTAAATGGGAAATTGCATATTTTTTCATAGAATGGAAAGGTAAACCACTGTGTTTGATTTGCAATAAAACAGTTGCTGTTTGTGAGGAGTTTAACTTGAAGAGACACTATGATACGAATCATAAATCAAAATTCGTTTGTTACACTGAAAAAATAAATGGACACATTGTCATCTTTAAAATCTAAACTTCAAGGTCAACAATCGATGTTCACTAAAGCTAATACTGAGAGCGAAGATGCCCTGAAATCAAGTTTTATTATTGCATTAGAAATCGCGAAGAGATCAAATTGTTTCACTAATGGTGATTTTATTAACAAACTCATTCTCATTTTAATTAATGTTTGTCTCTTGAATTCTGGAGATGATTTACTGTTGTTTAGATATTTTCCCTCACAATGTATATATATATATATATATATATATTACAATTTTTGGACATTATCCATGAAAATTGTCCTCGCAGACCACACATTTTTTTCCATTTTACATGAAGCACTAGCTTGTTGCCCATATGCAAAAGAAGATAAGCATTGCATTACAGGAGCAATATAACGTATTACTGGGATTCTAATATAGTTTAATTTAATTTCTTAAAGGTAAGTATTTCAAACACAATTTTAGTTGCATTTTCGTGATACAATTGACCACTTGAATCTATTTTTAATTGTATTAGCTAAGAGAATTTCAATGGTGCTGTAGCTATTTGTTACAATATCTGACATCTAGATCTTTTCAACAAGGATTAAACCAGTTGTTTCCACCCTGTGGAAAAGAATGAAAATGTTTAAATTAATTTAGGATTTGTAAGTAAATTATTCATAGCTGCTGGAAAGTTGCAGAGAATAGATAGAGCAGTTCCACTTTTTTTATTATATTTACATCTTCTTTAGAAATTTCATCATTTTTACCTATTTTAATGGGATGGATTTTAGATTGAATGGTGCCTAATATCATAAGCACCTCTGTTTGACCCCTGGTATATATTTATGTTTGGTTTTTTTTTAACCCGAGATCAGTCAACCCTATTTTCCTACCATAATTTTTCAACCATATAGGAGAAACAATAACATTTTTAATCAGTAATTTTTGTGTTTTATCTTCACTTATTTTTATCAAATTGCAGAATGATTATTTCATCTTTATTTTAGACTTATTCATCTATAGTTAACACAATTTTATAATATTTTAATAACTAACTATAAGTTTAAATCATAAACTATTATTTTTGTAAATAGAATTATAGTCTGAGATTGTACAACATTATTTTACTGACCTTAGATAAATTTATTTGTTTGTAATTGGTTTGCTAGAATAGGTATTTTAATTAAATTACCAGTTAAAAAAATTATAAAATCATTTTATTTTCAATATTAGGTATAGATAAAGATCAAAAACAAAAACAACAGCAGCCTATAAGTGGATTAACTTTATCATTCTTTTGTCATTGTTATTCCTCTGTCATGTCCGAAGCTCATTCATGGCATAGGACTATAGTTTTATTTCTGTGCTCCATGCAAATTGATTTTGAAAATGTCTTTGCACTTTTACGCTGTAAATCGGTTTTTGCAAACTGGGCAGAAAGCACATGAGAGATGTCCAGGGAAAAATGAGGGAATAACTTGTATAGAGATTTATACATTAATTAACTAACAACATTTATAAACTGAAAATGTTATTTTAAATGTAATTAAAACGTTCTAATAACATAATATATATAATTTGATTTTTGTCCCCCTTTTTCATTTATATATTTCTTTGTGTAGTTGTTTTGCTACTATTTAAGACTACTTGCCTGTCTGTTTTACATTTGATTATTTGGATAGTACATTTCAAACAATAATAATTTGTAATAACCTTTTGGTTGCTGTTTAGTTGGAAATTCTGGAACAGAGACAATTTTGATAGCTGTGTTGAATGTAGCTTGCAAAATCAAATGAAGCTTTGCTAAGTCCTTAGAAAGTATAGCGATAAACTTCCTTTTCTGAATTTTTTTATCGGTATAGAATTTATATATATATATAACTTGTGCATTAATGGTTGCTAGATTGAGAAGATCATTGAAGATAGTCAGGAACCATCTTTTACTGACCCTTTTTACACTTTACTCCATTTTCATCCTGTCTACAATGTCGACTCCGCCCTTGGTCAAATTATAAAATGCGGTAACTTCAGATTTGTCATCTGGCAATTCAGGGTTGATTCCATTGTCATTGTGGAAATTTGACAACATAATGACTTTTTTTCTTTCGGGGACATAAGAAACAAATAGGTTTTGATTAGGTTCAGTCCCAAATTAAAAAGAAAACTTCCAGCAGGCCTACCTATCACATTTTTAAATCACATAGGCAACTGCAGCTTGTTATTCTTCAAAATTCCAACAATAGTAGCTCGGTGGTTAATATACCCTAAAGGTCATTTATCCAGAGGGACAGAGGTGTATTAGTTGTCCATGGTTATATTACTTCCAGAATTTAGAACTGGTTAGATCAATCTTTTAACTACAGCGATTACTGAATTGTCCACAAAGTAGGGGCCGTCTGGCCGTTTTTACTGATAAACTTTCATGTTTACTGGCTAGTAAGTTCTAGCACCTTTTAGAGCGTAAATCTCCATACCATACTTGTCTGGGTTATTGCTAATATATTGTTGAAACCTATATTCTAAATGTCTTTAGCATCTTGTCAATTTTTAAGAAGTCTCCTAGTGTGTAGCTTTCATTACAACATTTCACAAAATTATCAAATATGTCCCAGAATGAGAGCTACTTTTGCTGACACTTAAGTTCATGATATAAGAAAATACAAATAACTGTTTTAAATGACTACCATTTAAAAATGTTCAACTGTTTTTCAATAATAGGCCTATTCAGTGAAGAGTATGTGTTAAAATTAACTACAATTCAAAGAAAATTCAGGCTACTATAGAGCTATTATAGAGGATTTTGTTTCAAATTTCAAGTTATATTTAAAGCTAGTGTTTTACAAAAATCCAAATAACTAGTCATTAAAATAGGGGTGGGGGGGGATCAATAATCCTCTCCGAAAATTGTGTAAAAGCAAGAGGTTTATTTTACTCATTAAACAAAAAAAAAAAACAAAAAAAACATGAAAAATGTTTATTCTTTTTAAATATAACCAAAGAATTAAGAAATTAAGATACAGTGGTTTGTGTATGTTATTTAGATTTAAAAAACAGTAACATACCAGGAATTGAAAGTAAAATTTAATGGTTTTGTAGTGACAGTAAAAATAATCATATGTAAATAATGCTAATGTGTAGCTTTGGTTATATTCACAATATCTAATTATTGCCAAGTTATGATTAATATTGGAATTATTGGTAAAACGAATTTGAAGCTGACCAGTTAGGGATATTTAGTTATAATATATAAATAAGCATTGTCTATAAAACTTTGATAGAATATGAAGGTTTATAACCTAAATCACATTTCCAAAGAGCATGTAAATGAAAATTACAGTTCTTGTGTTATTTGTTAGATATTAAAATGAAAAAGTTGGCCAGGTATGAAATAACAAAAGATTGATTTGTAGATTGACAGTGGTTAGTAGCTTCATATTTTGGATGGGTGGTTTTGATCCAACATATCTTAAAAGTGTTGGTGTGAATTTGTAGAAACGAGATACAACAAGCATGGGCTTTTCACATGCTTAGGCCTCTGATACTTCAGGTAGAATGTTACTGTCTCAACGATTTGACCCTCAACATTATTGGTCTAGATGAAGTACTAGAGGATGCTACCAAGAGTTTAGGTAATGCCTATGTCTTCATGAGTGAGAAGGCAGCCCAATGACATGAGGAATTCCATATTAATTTAGATCTTGGGTTGAACCACAATTAACCATCCATATTTGGTAGAGTAGGTACATTAGTTTTAAAGTTTTAGGAGGACTGGTCTTCATACTGAAGAATGGAAGTTTTTAAAACTAGGTGTTTTAGCTGAAAGGAAAGTAGAGGATTAGTTCTTAATGAAGGTAAATGCAGAATATTAAAATTAAAAGAGTAATTGGTTTTGTGAAGGTTTCACCAAATTTTACACAATCATTTGTTTCTAGATTAACTTCTATGACACAATAGCAAATTCTGAAGTTGATTACTTACTCTTACTTGAATAATTTTGTAATGTGTTTACGATAGTTAAAAATAAATAAATGAAATACAATTAGATACCTGTAATGTATAGGTTTGTCACATTCATTCACATATTATAGTTGTGGTTCACAAGGAAAACATATTAGTTAAACGAAATTATTAGAGATAAGATAAGACTACAGTATTGAATAATATGGTTCAAGAGTCCTTCCATAGTTCGATAACGCCATTAACATTTTTAAACATGAACAACACAGATCGCTTGTTTTTAAAACCTGTTATCAACTGGAACCCTAATTTTTATCTTTTAAAAAGTGTTAATCAACATAAACTTTACTTAAAAACCTAAAAGTTTGTTGTTTCCTTGGTCTTGGTGTTTCCTTGGATATTGGTGTTGAGAATAACTAAGTGAGGTAATTCCTCTGAAAATGAGCCCTATTGTCCATAATGAATAACAATAGTAGTAAAGGGACCATAGGAGAATTGAAAAAAAAAAAAGGAAAAAAAACACAACCTTTTGAATGTAGTTTAGAGATAGAGTCAAAGTTTAAATACAGAAAATGTTTGTTTTTAAAGATCATTTTAATGAAGTGCACACACAACCTATGTTGCTATTTGAGTTTTTCCATACATTTCAAGATCAAGCACTTACATTTATTACTTACATTTCACTTACATTTGGGTTCGAGATCTTACATTTTCCCAAATTTTATGTATTTTTTAAATGTGTAAACTTTGGGGTAATGGGACATTTGAGGATATTTTTGGAAAGGGTGTCTGTTCTTTCATTAATCTTTGGTAAAAATAGTGTTCCTCTACATTCAATACATTCATTTTTAGTGGTGGTGGCATTAAAAATAACTGTAAAACTCTAAATTTTAGATGTTTTGGGCTACCCTGTACATAAGCATCAAGATAAGTGAAAACTTTTTTTATTAAAATTTAAGTGATATGAGGCATCACTAAACCTACTGTTACATTAAATTTTTTCCAAAAACTACCCCCACCCCTAAAAACACACCCTTTAGGAGCGTTTGGGAGATTTCAAAATAATTTCTCCAAATTCTTGGGGGGGGGGGGGGGTTCCGTTTTTACGAAGGATCTACCTCATTTAGTTTACCCACTATACATTGTGTACGAGTGGTCTGCCTCACTCTGTATATAGACACAGAAATACCTCAAGACTACTTTTGGCTGATAAACTCCTTGATCCGAGGAAGAAAAGTGGTCTCTCAGGCTACTCTTAAAGTGTTGTAGTATCGAAATATTTTAAAGTTGTCTGGGTGTTTATTTTTAAGCTATACCAGCTTCTGATAGTAGTTTTTTGTGCTTACTGAGCCTGTGTTGGTTGGCCTAACTGAAAGTAGCTCCTGGATCTGGTACCATAATCTTGTATGTCCTTATTCAGAGTAGTATGACACTTGTATTTGTATTATGTAATGTTTATAGTAGAACAAATTTCTCTGTCAGTGGAAGGACATAGGTATCAATTTTTTTGGACCTACTCACTTTAGCCATAGAGATTATTATACTCGTTAATTTCTTTGACTAAAGGGTCTCATACAATTAATTCACAAAACAAAGCATTTGATTTGATTATATAGTATTGTTTTAAGATCAAGCCCATTTATTTCAGTTTAGATATTGTATTTAAAGTGGTGTTATATTTTACTGCCATCTTAGTTTCACTGTATTGGAATCAAGGTTTCAATATTAATTATTATATTATATGTCCAAATTAATAATAAAAACCTTGTCGAATACGGATTTTAAATTTTATTATTTAATTCAAAACAGTTGCTAGTGAAAGATAAAATTGACAGTATGTACACTATTTCCCCCTAAAAATACTATTTACTAATGCATATGCTATAATCGTATACCTACTTCTCTATTAAAGAGTCTTATTTATTTTCTTATATATATACTGTATTAGTAATTTGTGTGATATTCATTTTTTTGATTGTAACTAGGGGTTCTAAATTCGCTAAAACTTTAAATTAAATATATTTTTCATTACAATTCAATGGTATATATCTGCCTTACATGTATATACAAAATAAAAACATTCAAATTACATTAAAAGAGGGAACAAATTGGGGAAACAACCCATTGTTAAGACTTGTTTGGGTTGGGAAAACACAATGAAAATACATTGAAAAGAAATGCAGAAATAAATGAAAACATGCAGCAAAATTTACTACTTGTCCATCTTTTGATATAAAGTTTTGGTTTCCAAAAATATGTATTAGTAATTTGTGTTATATTTATTCTTCAGTTTTGTTTTAGTCAGGAGGGCTGAATTTAATGGAACTTTGAATTAAATTTATTTTTACTGCAATTCTATGGTATATTTCTGTTTTTATGTAGCCTAATAATATATATATATATATATATATATATATATATATATATAAATAAAAGAGGGAACAAATGTGGGAATCATCCTATTGTTAATACCTGTTTGGGTTGGGAAAACACAACGAGAATACATTTAAGAAAAATTCAAAATTCAATAAATACCTGCAGCACAACATGCAATATATATAAATCAGCTCTGCCGATTTTGTTCAAATTTTTTGTAAAATATGTAGATTAATGACCCAAACCAGGGTACAAAATTGGATCTAAAATATTATTACGGTTCAGAAATAAGGGGTAAAAAAAAAAAATGAAGCTTGTCTGCAGTCGAGCTCAATCAAATATGAAGACACGTTTATGGCTTAATTGAAGCAGGTTTATGTTTTATTAAAATATATAAATATTATTTCTAAGAAGACCTCCATATGATATTTTTATATTTTACTGACAAATACCGAACTGGTACCTCTTTCTTTGGTTAGTATATCGACTGATAACGGGTGTGTAAGAATGCTTACAGAATGTGTGTAAGAATGCTAAGTATATCGGAATTAGAATAAACCGATTATTTATTCATACTATGTTATTATTTATTTTAGATCTGCATTATTTCCACCATATGCCCTTTTTTATCACCCACCTCGTGGTTGTTCTCAGTTAACCTTGCTCTTAGTTTCTTTGTTGACCTTAATTACCTACTTGCTCCTCCCCAACAGTACTCCGCCCTGTTTATTTGTTAAGTGCTAATTGTATTCTTAATTTAGTTTATCACTTGTAAATGACCCAGTACAGGTGGTAAACTGTAAAGGTATATCCAGATTGTGTGGGTTGGTTTTGTTTCCTCATATAAAAAGAACAAACTCAAACCTATTAAGAGTTATGCACAGTAGTCTACTTATTTGATAGTTTCGCTTTACAAATTAGTCTTAAGTTCGGAAAGGAAATTTGGCAAAAACAAACTATTTATTTGTCAAATATATCGTGCAAACATATTACACGAACTTTTTCACTCACCCATCTCCAAATACAAATGGAAATGAACCAAAACTAATTTTCAATAAAAATGTCAGTTCGGCAGTTGTCAATCAAAAAGTGAAAATTAACCATGGACCCAGTTTTAGAAAAATGTAGATGTATTTAAATAATAGCCTAATCTTCAATAGTTTGATCTCAGTTTAAATCGTATGTGACTAAAAGCGAGGTTTTAAAGACAGAGGTCAAAATAAATTTTACTTTTTTGCCAATTATTTCTGAAGCGTACAGTTTTTATTTTCAGTTTTGCACACAGGTTTGGATACCTTCACATTAATCTAAAACATGAAAGAAATATGAAGAGTCGATTTCTAGACAGTAAGTGCTTATTACGCCCCATAGCCGATTTTCCAATTTTGTACCGATAAAATCACGAACCCGCATTTTTTGAGAGGTGGGACTAATACATTTTGTTTGAACTCTTATAGAGTACAGTGGATAAAAATTGACGTAAATAAATGGTAGGAGCAATTTTTGAGAAAATTGTAATTTTGAGTTTTTTCTTATCTATCTCCAAATTTGGATTGAAAAAACCAAATAAAATCACAAAAAAACAGATATGGCCAAAATATCTCTACACGTTTAGCGGGTATTTGAGTAAAATTGATCCGCGCTTTTAGGCTGTACACACTTTTAGGCTGAAGAGCACTCCACACATGACAGTGCACACGACCATTACAAAAACTAATCATTAGGACTAAATAGTCCTCAAAACTGATATATGCGCAAACAACTTTACATCGTTTTTCCTCCCATCACGTAATTTTCTCTTTACTCTTTTTAAATTAGAAAATGTAAGTATGAAATGTTTTATTTTTTTCCAAAGTATTAGGTGTAAGTAGCCCGTAGCTCCTTAAAATAAAAATGAATAATGGTTTTTTATATAAGCCGTAATTAAAGAGTAAAAACAATAATCAAACCGATCACAGTTTTATACATTTTATGTTCTCCACAATTCAAAATCTCTGTCAATTCATTCCTTCCAAAGATTGTAAGTTATTGTTTGTTTCCTCCAAGCAAACTTTTCAGAGTCCTAACCGCATTTCCACCCCCTGAGAGTAAAATTTACATCATAATCCCTTGTTAAATATATGTGTTAACCTCAAAATTAAATTAAACTAATCCATTAAATAGTTACTGTTAATAGGATTAAATTAATTACAAAGTTCTATCAGGACATAAATTTCCAAACACAGATAGCTGAATCTAGTACATTCATAACCATTCCATTTTATACTTGTTGGACTAATGTTGTTCAGTATACTTCCAGTAATTATTTGTTGCCCTTAAGCGTGTAACTGTTTTCTCTCTCTTATTATTTCAGTCTCTATCTGTCATACAGTATGGCATGATGGTCTATTGTTTTGGGAAGATCCACCAACCATAGTAACAGGGGGAGGAATCGTTCTGTCTCTCTCTTTCAATATCCGATGATATAGGAAAATAATTCCATATTGGTTGACAATTATAATGCCGAAAACAGAAGTTAAGCTTAGAGGAACGCTTCTAAAAATCTGTCTGTTTTCAACACTTCTCCGGGTCAGACAAGATACGCTCTGTATACCATATCTTGTAGTTCAACGCTTTTTTATCCTGTTTCACGCGCAATCTTTTGTGAATTTTATCTAAACCATCTGTGTAGAAGTAAGAGTAATATGCATTAATAAACAGTGAATGGTGTACCATAACTTTGTTTGTTTTAACAGTTCCGTGTAACGGTGTATGGCTGACCTAAACCAGAAGACGGACGAAGAACAACTCTGCAATCAAAGTAATGCAACAATGTTACTCATATATTTTTATACAGATGATATGTTTCTATAATTCATGTCTTAATGTTTTTAATTCACACATAATAAAAATGATTAAACTAAGCGGCAAACATTGTAAAATCACTTTAACGTTAGGCCAACGTTATGACCTTGGTCCTCCGATCTAATCACGCTTAGTATTTGGTTAATTACAACAATTCAATTGTTTCTTTTGTAAAGATTAAATATTAGTGGCGATGTTTAATTTATATGTTTTGTATTAGTAATATGATCTCAATGATTTCTTGTTTATATTTATTAATAGTGAATATATAATCTTTGACAATCCGTGTCATTTGCAATGGAAATTCACAGCATACTTTAGACAAATTCTAACGTGTGTTACACAAAAGCTAAAGTGTGTAAATTCATCAAAAGGCTAAGCATGGTCAACATACAACACATAACGATTGTGGTTTAGCTATATAATTCAAACTTAAGTGATTCCGACGTGAAACACATTAAGGTTCACCGCTGTGAATATTTCAGAAATGTTGAGCTTAATAAGCAATAAGTGTTATTTCACTTTTATTTTGTTCTGGCCGTTTTATAAATATTAAAATTCTTATGATTGTTATGTAATTCGTCACACATCTTACATAATTTTTACAAAACAAAATTGACTTTGAAAATATATATTTATATTCTTTACATGCTTTTTTGAATATTTACCACGAAAAAAATCTTAATGCTAAATTAAAAATCTGCAAATCAATGGACGTCCTAAAATATCATCCAATAGGACGAATTAACATATAATAATTATCTTATTTTTCGGTCTGAGAAACACAAAAATTAGAAAATATAAAAGGAATGGGATTATATAGAGATAAATACTAGTTATAACATATTTTATACAAGAATGTATTCTGTTAACATTACATAGCCTCAAATCTGGATTAAAATAATTTAAATTCTTATATTTCCGTATTTATTTGACGTAAATTAGCAATAAAAAGATTGGAATGTATAAAGTAATGTTGGAAGATATGAAATTACTTTAATATAAAAATTTAAAAAATGGATTGTTGTGGAATATCCTAGAACACATACCTAGATCCTTAAACTTCCAAGTATAGAGACTTTACACCTTTGAGAAAACCGTTCATTATTGTAATGAGTTTATATATTGTTTGAGTGTTAATTAAAGCAGGAAAAACTAAAGATGTTTTAAAACATATGTTTCAGTGAGAAATTATTTTTTAATAGTTACAAATGTCAAATTTTAATTTCGGTATTTACAAACGAGGTAAATATAAAAAAAAATTCAAATTGAGATGATTTTTAGAAAATATAGGTTTTAGTAAAAGATGGAATACAAATGACAGAATATTTGACATAGGAAAAATTCAGTTTTCTAAAATTGTCTATAAAAAGTACAACAATATAAAGTTTATTTCAAAACATTATTAGGCCTACAAATGTCTAAAAATGTTCCAAAAACGAACATTTTAGTTCCAAATATTAATTACGTGTTTATATACGTATAATATATTATAATATTATATATAACCACTTTGTATATTATCATTCTCCACTCGCTTCGCTCGTGTCAGTGTCTCAACCCTAACTGTTTTCGAAAGTTTACAAAAGCCTCCATTCACATCACTCGTTTCACTGACTCGGTCCAGCTGGATGTTGTAATTACAATTATCATATTTTCTTAAGAAGTCTAAATCACATTTTTGACAATTACTTTGCTATTTGTCATCGTAGAGATATGGGGGTTGGTACCATTACATGCAGAATTAAAATCTGCTTCATTTTATCTAAATTAGTTGAATAACTCATGAAATATAAACAAAAACTGTTTAAAGTCTCCCATAGAAAATTTCATGTTATTATTTATTTTTGTGACCACTATTGTTTTGAAGTTATACTTCTTTGCGCTCGTTGGGATGGGGTGTTGGTCGAGAAACCGCGTCACGCTAAAACTGAGAAAAATCGAGCGTTCGGGTAGACTCGTCAGCAGTCGTGAACGCTCGGGCAATCCCCATCTGCTATAAAGAGACAGGTATTCGTATCAGCCGAGGCAAAACCGAGTAAAGGATACTTTCTAACTATGTGTTTTAGTATATTGTTATTGATTGTAAGAAAAATCTTGAATATTATAACCGCACAATTATAAATTTTTGTGTTATCATGAAATGCTATAGGCTGATACTAGTTTAGTTTATTCAAAACATACCTAGGCTAGACAAAGTTGATTAAGATTTTTACTGCCCGTCTGATTTATGGCCTACTGACATTGTCGTAAATTAATATTACACTATAAGGTTATAATATAGTAACGGTTGCATAAAATAACAATTGAATGGCCAAAGAAGTACAACTTCCACCGTCTGGTCCGACGCAGACTGTTTTTTTTTTTGTTATTATTACTTTTGTGACTACTATTGTGCTTACGTACAGATAATGAACAGACAGATTTCGAAAATTTCTTTTTCAGTTTCCTGTGGCTATGAAACTTGAAGATCAGTGAGAAAAGGATCAGTATACCATTCATATATTGGGTAAAATGTTTTCACTGTCTAACTTTAAAAACAGACCATTTATAACTAAATACAACAAGGAATTAAGTTGTAAAACATGGGATTCGTTGATGACAACTCTCCCATTTGATTTCACTACTGCAAAACCATTATTTTTATTCAGCACTTATATTGCCTACACTGCCCCTTCTCTGTAGCCAGATTGCATGCACAGCCCCTGTTCACTACATTACAACAATCTTTCTTAATATATTATTATATATACCGTTTGTCCAAAAAGTCCCACACCCTCCACTTAATATTTTTATTTTTTTAAACAAGCAATTAAACTTTGGCACATATTTTTAGCATGAGATATAGTAGTTTTTTACGTAGTTTAGAGTTTCATCCCTCACCTCGAAGTAGGGGTTGCAGGGGGTAACTATAAAACTATCAATAGTACCCCATCTTGCTACCCCTGATTTTAAAGGTCTTTAAAAGACAAAACTAAAGGTGTGCTTAAAATTGTCTTCATTGACCTTATAACAAATGGCAACCAAAAATGTTTGGAGAGATTTGAGTTGAAGAAATTAATGTCAATGGTTATTGTTAGCAGATTATGGAAGATGTTTTACTTACCCTCTGTTGCATATATTAAAAAAGAATGTACAACAGTACTCGATTTTAAAGATCTAATTTAACCTAAACCCATACCGTAGTACGGTATCCCATAATCTTAAGTGGGGGGAGGGGGGACTTTTTGGACACACGGTATATACACTTTTATACTACAACATCTGAATTTCAAAATTTTGTCAAAAATTACCATCCGTCTCTTCCAAAAGTGTTTGAAACTCATTAGTATGAAACTCACTGTACAAAACTCACTAATGTTGAAATAAATTTGGTTTAAAATCCATATATTAACAGTTGAATTACAGATAAGCCTAATAAAAAATCCGTTTGATGTAACAGAAAGTTAAAAAAATATTTTACGGACTAACAATGTAACATTAATGTTTAATTGTTATTTAGACCAAATAATACTGTTATTCAGGAAATGAAAGAATTTTGTTTTGATGGTTTTTAACGTGTTTGTTTTCTTTTTTCAATCCTAACTTGATCAATTTTCATCATAGAGCTACAAATAATGTCATAAAAATAAAAACAACTAAATAATCTAAAACACTTAATTTTATAATTATTCATAGAACAATAATTAACAATTAAAGCGCGTAAAAATCTGTTGTACAACATGGGTGTAATTTCCGCGCCACATGTATATTTTAATATAAATGTCTTGAAACAAGTACAAAATCAAATTATAGGGGATTTTATGATTTTCGGAAGTTGCATTAACCCCTTTACTGGCTTCCTTAAAAAGCTACTCATTGAAGATTCATCGAGTTTTTAAAATAAAGTATTTTGAAGCAACTAACTGTAGTGTTTTTTTAGACTTCAATGTTTTCCTTTTAACAATCTATTTTTAATTTACTGTATGTAAAAAATAATTACACAAGTGCTCAATAATTATATATAATATATTGCTGTTATTAAAATTTTGATTGTTTGTTAGTTTTTATTGAGAAAAGCATAGTAGAAATACACGATATTTTATTAGTTTATTTAATATTATTAAATTAAATATTAATTACAGTTTGGTAACATTGTCTCTAAAGTAAATATCATTATATTATTTTGATATATTATTCTGTTTTTATTTCATTACTAAAGCAGATTTCTGAAAATATTATAAAATGCAAAGTAAACTAAACTTGTTAAAGCTATGGATTCTAAGATAAATATTATTACAGGGATGTTTTATGAGATTTATTTTTTCCCTTTTTTCGTCAAGAATGGTTCAATATTGACTTCTTTTGTTACAACTTCTGTTTGACAACTAACTCTTTTATTTGTCTCTAGTATAAAACTCTTGAATAATCTTCTTTTTACTTAAATCGCTCTTTCTATGCAATTTATTAAGAATCTAGGCTATTAGAAGATGAGGAATTTCAACTTAATGGAGTTAGCTACACAATCTAGGCTATTAGAAGATGAGGAATTTCAACTTAATGGAGTTAGCTACACAATCTAGGCTATCAGCAGATGAGGAATTTCATCTTAATAGAGTTAGCTACACGTATGAGTATTGTACATTCTGAGCATATATTTTTTAATGAATTTCGACAAATTTTTGGCAAGTTTATAGAATATTTGAGTCGAAAGCTTAGTCTGACATAATTCATTTAAACTTTCACCATTATAACATGTACAATTTGCTAACATATGTTTGTTTCCTGGATTTTATATCAGATTTGAAATTATAAACTTGAATACATGTTTCAAATGTCTAATTTTAATGTTAACATAATTATTTTTTTATGGTCAACAATTCAATTTTGATTTTGTTGTAGAATTGGAATATGTACAGTATTTTGTCTTAAAATAACTTGTTTAAGAAAGTTATCGTCCTTTCAAAATCGTTCAACGGATTAAAATAGTTAACAAATTTATTAAAAAATGGAAAACTTTTTAACAAAATTGAAGAGAAATTGGACCATGAAGTTAAAAAGGTTATCGGAGCTTAGTATAAACGTTACTCTAATCATTGTTAATATTCTGTATTCTAGTACATTTATTTTTTTAACTGTGGAGGAAAAGAGGAAACTATTTTGTGTCGTGTGATTTTTTTGTAGAACTAACGGTTTTATAGATATACGAACTTAAACATGTAAAACGACTGCAATTATGAAAATATGTCTTTGTAAAAAGATATAAATGGAAAGAAAATCGTATACCAAAACTAAACATAATATCTTATTTATTTCCAAAGTTATCTTTTTTGTATAAGAACAAAATGGTGGATTGACAGGAAACTAAATGTTTTTTGACTTATGTTTCTATATTTTGTATTTATATTTATTAGTAGAAAACACTTTGGAAATTTCTTCATTTCTATTTATGTACTTTGATAAATCTAAGTTTTTATTTTTTTTTTTTATTTTTTTTTTTATTTTTCAGTTTTAGAGACAAATGATTATCCATCATGGCTATGTATTGCTTAAAAGTATTTATTGTAATTGTAAGCACATGATAGATTTAATCATTTGTCAATTTGACTAATTTAAGAACTCTTATAGCTGGGCATTTTTCGGTTCCACCCATTCCAAAAATATTTTCTTATGTCGTGACTGTGTATTGGGTAAGTATATAAATAAAAAAAATCATTGAAATGTTTTACTGTGCAAGTTTGACTATCTAACGCGGAATTTCATTATTATTACTGCTTCCACTACTACGCTTCGTAATCATTGAAAAGATAAAACCAAACAACGTACCAAAGAAAACCAGGATGAACGTATCGAGATCTGTATCTTTATTTGTCTATGTGATTGTTGATCCATACGTCTGTTACACAATTTACAAATAAGGTTTTATGCAACTATAACGAACTATGTATCGACAAGGTTTTTATTTTTTACAATTAATATGTTTTGACTCTAAAACAGAAAAACACGAGTTTACCGTTAATTTAACTAATCTACTTTACATAAAAATGTGCATATAATCACTCCACTTAAAACTTGGATTTCTCAGGAACTAATTCTGACAAAGTAATAAGTGTACATAAGTGGACTTATACAACCTCCAAACTAAAATTTCAAGTAAGGATTAGTTTTGTATTGTTTTTTATTTGGTTTTGGTGATTATCAAATGCAGGTATTAATTTATAGAATTAATAACAATGCTGGATAAACTTAAGAAAAAAGATATCGAAACGTGAAACATTACTCAAATGTAGCTCTATCTACATATAATTACTTAAACAGTTTCGAAATGTCTTGTGTCTAAAATAATATATTTACCACTAATTTAACTGAATACTTCAATTTTAACTAAATCTCCAACTAATAACGCTATTTCCTACATAAAAAACAGTAAAAATAATTAATAAATTAGTTGTTTGATTCCGTAGCAACTATTTCTGTACAAAGTCTTATATAACATGGCTTACAGTTGATTACAGTTCTACTCAAATTATATTTGCTGCTAATAGCTAATAGCTCTCTGTCTTAGCTTGTTTTCGACCTCAAATATCCTAGCCCAAACAGTTGATTGGCTTGTCAGTGTTGAAATCAAATTAGAGTCGGTGCCACTAGGTTAAACCGTGAATTGACGTGTCAGCGATGAAAACAGATTAGAGTTTGTCTACATTAGACCAAAAAGCGGATTGGTATTTTCATGTGAGAAATCAAATTAGAGTCAGGACCACTAACTTAAACCGTGAATTGACGTGTCAGCGATGAAAACAAAATAGAGTTTGTCTACATTAGCCCAAAAAGCGGATGGGTGTTTTCATGGGAGAAATCAGATTAGAGTCAATACCACTAGACCCAACATCGAATTGGCGCTTTAGTGATGCAAACAGATTACTGTTGAAACCATAGTCAAAAAAGCGGATTGGAGCGTCTATTATGAAATCAGATTGGAGTTGCACCATTTCCACAAACATCGGACAGGCGTGTCAATGGTTAAATCAGATTAGAGTTACACCAGGCAAAGTTTGTTTTAATTCCTAATATTTCAATAACATTGCCAATTCTATTTTTTGTTCGTGGAAGTTGGACAGTTTTACATAGATTTATCTATTACGTAAATAATAGGTATCCCATGTGGAAAGCTATGGTTTTATAGAGAGATTAGTGGGAAATACCTAACGTACAAACTTTTTTTTGTGTTGTTTAAAAAAGTATCTTAATAAAAACCAAAATATAATTCAATTAAAGTTTATTCGTATTGTAAAATTTGCCTTACTTATTTTTCAGTCGGAGTTGAGTCCAAAAAACTATTTCAAATTTATGATTTTTGTTTTGAAGATTTATTTAATTTTTACCTTTATTGTCAAATTGTAATTTAAAAGTAAAAATTAAAATATACCTAGACATCGAGAAGTTGTTTTATTAACGTCACAGTAATAATAATTCTTATCTAAGTTTTTTTTTTTTGTTGTTGCACTTTGTTTTCAATTTAAGTTATATATTATTCTCTAATCAGCAATTGAATTACGTCAAATGATCATTAACCTCCATTATCAAAATTATAATTTATAATTTTTTTCGAGTTATTTGTACTGGGGTTTAGAGAATATATAAATATAACAGATTTCCCCGTTAATACACCAGTTTAAGTTTGTTTCAATTCAATAAACATGAAATATTTGTCGTTAGTTTTTGTTCTCTTGGCTCTAGCCACGTACATAAGTGTCGGAGAAGCTTGCCTACAACTTATTTTCGTAAGTAAAACAATTGTAAAATTTAAAGGAAATTAATAAAATTTTCTATCATATATAGATGGTTAAAATTTGCGATTAAAAATCCCTAATATGCATGATAAATTATATATTTATTACTCATTTAAGATAGTTTGATTACCACAGTGAAGTTCCTTTTAACAAAGGATGGGATTCGACTATTTCATTTTTTGACCGCTTTCTTTTATGTTCCATCTATAATAATACGATCAATTTTTTTGTTCATATGTTTTAAATAATATGTAATATAGCAACAAATTAATATTAAGAAATATCTATGGAATAAATTTAATTAATATATGGTGACCAAAAGATTGAAATATAATTTTCTTCTAATTGACGTGGAATTACTCTAAAAATTGCGTTGGAAATTCTTAGTTAGGGCTTTTTACAAAATGGAATGAATCGTAAAATTATGAGATACAGTATGTTTTAACATTTTTAAAAGCCTTTTTTTCTTAGGTTTTTCCAATATTTGATCATTTTTCGAATTATTCTCAGTTATTCGTATTAGTAAAAATTTAGAAAAAATTATTTTCGGTTTTTGAGTCATTGAAGTATTGAAATATTAAAACATTAGAAGAACGCAATTACTAGGCCTGTAATTGAAATAGAATATCATCTGACCTCTCATATGGTCAATTCCCATGATTCGCAATTATTAAATTTTTCATTACTCTGTACTTTGCCAAAATTGAGTGGGTAGATCAGATAAACAGCATTCCATAGAGAGATCACGTGATATTGTATGTTAATTACAAACCTTGTAATCTCGTTATAAATCTATCATATTGAAATATTTGGAATTATTCAAAAATTAAACCAATCTTGTTTTTATTTTTTACCAAAATGTCTGTTTGATGAATTATAGGTTATTTAAAAAAAATATGAAGGAATATCAATATGTTTAAATTGAAAAAGCTGAGATAAATTATAATTTTTAAACACTCTGTATATGTCAATTGTACTTTTGGAAGACTCTGTAGACAGTTTTCTATGTCAGTTAGTAGTTGGAAAAAATATATATTCCAGAATTGTTTTCATTATGTACATTAAAATATATTTAACTATTATCATATTGTTTTTACTTAAAATTGTGGAAACATTTTTTAGGTACAGTACATTGTTTGGTATATATAGGATTTTGTGTATTTTCAGTGTACCGCTGAAAGGGGCTGCTGTCCTCTATATGAGTGTCAATATTCACCTAACATTCCTGTAGGAATTTGTAAACTAAGACCAACTGGATAGCGTAGAGCGCTAAGAATGATTCCAAATGATTACTTTTGAGTTTATAAATAATTCACAATTGTAATTTTATATAAAATATTACTTCTTGAAAAATAAAAAAACTCAACAAATTGTTTGTTTTGGTTTTTTTCTCCTTGGAAACTCACAAATAAGTGGAATACACCAATAAAATTTCTTTGTATTGCAAACGTAATACAGTCAACTAAAAAGTTAAACATACACTTTCTTTGGAATAAGTAATTCAATGTAAAGCAACATAAATTGTAAATTACTAATTACTGCATTTAAATATTAAAAATATATTAATTTACATCCAGAAGTCCAATTTCCAAATATGAAATACAATTTACGGTTTAGATAAATTATTCGTAAATTAAGTCTAGATGCAGATTTGTTATATTTTTTAATTATTCAATTTTAACAACACAGATTTGGCAGTAAGTATATTAACAAAATGTATAAATAAAGCCTTACATGTACTGCTTCACCTATATACATTTTCAAAGAGTGAAGATAATATAATAGGTTTTGAAGAAACTAATTTCAGAACATAGGGAATTTTACCTTAGAGACAATTTTGGTATATTTGAGGACAACTGAAAGATATTAATTATTATATCCATTTATTGATACATAACTGCAAAAGGTTGTGATGGAAATAGACCATGCATACCGGAGGTTTCTCTATATGAAGTAGTCGCAGACATAAATTTTAAATAGTGTTATCTCTGCTCTTATAATTTGTTGGAGTTCGTGTCCATGTAAAGTAATGACTGATGTGGTGGCTGACGAAACAGGAATCTTAATTAAATATCTCATTAAAACAGAAATCTATATTGTAAACTCGATTTTCCTTTAGTGAATTTATATAAAATTGTTTATAATGTGAATGTGGTGCAATAATCTTTTCACTCATTAAATCTGATTTGCAAAACTATGTTCTAAACTAGATGATATTTTCAAACAGCTGCAACAGCAGTTTTTTTTAACAGCTCAATTTACTAAAAATACTTATATGATTGCGATTCACAATCTGTAACAGTATTTTGCTGGTTGAAGTAGTCCTTGTTATTTATTTTGATCAAATATCTCTAATTTAGCTTTCCCATTAAAATCTTCTAATGTTTAAACTAAAAAAGGATGTAATGGTATATGTTAAATTTACGTGGAATGCCATTTGAAATACTGGCATTATTGTGAGCTCAAGTTTGGGAGGTCTTTATTTCACTTTTTTTCCCCCATAAGAATCACTAGAGCACTGTGGTGAATATACAATAAAGGAAAAGATTAACCCAAAAACCACAACAAAAAACACTAACAACACAAAAACTGTGTAGTTATGTTTATTTTACCTCATGTACATTTCAGTAACATAGTTACCATCCTCAGAGGTTGAGTATTAAATAATTCATAGATTTAGTGTTAGTTTAATACTCAACCTCTGAGGATGGTAACTATGTTACAGAAATGCACATCAGGTAGAATAAACATAATTTTACAGTTTTTGTGTTGTTAGTGTTTTTTGTTGTGGTTTTGAGGTTAATCATTTCTTTTATCACTTTTTTAAAAATATTTTAGCCTCTATTATTTCTCTTCATAATGTATACTCATTATCAATGTCTAAAGTTTGATTGACCTAATTTTCTTACGTATTAAACGCCTGAATTCGTTAATCCATTGTCGGTGTCCTGGAATTGATTGTATGAAGTGGACAATTTAGTTCAAAATACTACAACGGAAAATTGTTGTATGGGATTACATTTTGGTGAAAAGGAAAAAAAAATCAAAATTTATTCCTAATACAAGTTTTTACTAAATTGTAATATTCTTTGCTGTTCGGGGGGAAACGGTGAAACTGAACTATGGCCAGTCAACTTTTGTGTACTGGTTAGAACAGTAAATTCACGTTTTAGTCGATTTTGAATAAAATATTCATATTTGATGAAAACTGAACACACACTAAAAAAAAAAAAAAGAATAACAAATTTATTATGCTATTTATTCTAGTATTTTTAAAATCACAAAAAATAAATGATAAAGATATTATAAAAATTAAAATATATTTCAAATGTTTTAATTTATGTTATAACCATAGATATTACAAAATAATTTGATTCAAATAGTAAAGTACTGTATATAATATATACCTACGAATATTCATATATATAATAATAGTATACAATCATTATATTTTTAAAGACGGTTTAAAATAAGATAACAACATCTCCTAATAATAAAAAAAATTGTCCTTTTACAACGTCACACTTGTTTAAGCGAAATCTACAGTTAATTTATTTACGATCTACCTAACTTAACCTAAGGATTCTATGATTGGCCTGCCATTAGTATTGACAGAATAATATTAAATATTTTATAACTTCAAAGTAAAACGCTGCAATTAATAGGTGAATTGAAACCTTTGTCTATTATTGTGTATTGCTATGAATTAATTAATGACAAACAATAATATGTTCTGATGTTTTTTTGATTTATAACATGTGAATGAAACCGATTGCAGGTTTCTCCGTCTATAGTGCTAATAACTCATTCTAATTATTCCAATGTTTTTAAAATCATAAGAAATAAATAGTAAACAAAATATATAATTACGAATATTAGACTAAACGAGTTTCTCCTCATAATAAATTGGGAATTGTTATAAATATATTCTAAAATTTAATTTTAAAAGACCATTCAAAGTAATACAATAACTTCTAATAAAACAAAATTCTTTCATAACGCCATACTTAGTACAACAAAAACTACAATTACTTTATTTTTTCGTTATTTTATAAAATACAACTTCTAAAAGAAGGTAAGGCAAACGATAACTAAACTAAACCCCATGACGCAACAGCCCGCATAAAGCCTAGGCAGCAATAAGGTAATAAAAAAACCGAAATAAGAACGAAAGCTGATAGACAGTGAGTGGACAGTGCAATCAACATCTTTTCAATGAAAGGCCTACAATACAGATTCCAAAATAAAGAAATAACCAAGAGTCTATGGACTGAGATTGAATCACTAATCAGTTTGTTTCTTAATTATATACCAAATATTTTCATTATTACTAGTAAATATAACTGCATTATAACTTATTAATACAACTAAACGAATAATCAAAATTAACACTCCTTATTATTTGAAATAGTGTGTAAATTTCTATTTTCTAGTCGAAGTTCCTCAATTATTGGCCTTCGAAGCACCTCTGGAACTGGACTTGTAACTTTTATAAATTGTCCTATAGGCTCTTCACTGTGTCTCATAATGTCAGCTCTATTTATTAAGATATCAATGATAGAAATATGTCTTGGATTCAACAATTGAAAAAAAAAGATAACAGTGAAATTACCTTAAATATTAAAAAAAAAATTACAACTGATCAAACTCTACATGGTTCCTCCCATCACACACCAGCTCAGAAAACAGTTTATTACAACGTTTTGTAGACATACATACATGTAACCGTTCCTATGACAAATAAAGACGCTACAACCCAAGGGTAAATATAATTCAATGCATCAATGTAGCTAATGGGTAAAGTATGAACAAATTTAGGTCTTGGTCAAAGGATCGCTTTCTCATTATTTACCAAATATAACTGTTTTGAGCTATACTGGGTTAAAGAAGTGGTTTTTGGAAATAGTATGACTAATGGTTAGTGATAATCAAATGTGGTATGTGGCATATTTTGGCAATATATCAGTAGTTTTATATATTTTTACCGATCCCACTTAGCTTAAGATTAGTTAAAAATCAGCTTTAAAGATTTTAGTTAACTTAAGCTCAAGTGTTTGCTCTAAGGATACATACAAAAGTATTGGTCACCATTTCTCCAATACATCTGAGAATTTAAAAATAAAACTCCATAAAATATTATTTCAATTTCATGTTAGATATTTTCACATTATTTTATTAACATGCGGAATTTGATACAATATTATTCTCAGAAGAATATGAAATATTAGTAAAACTGTCTTCAAGTAATCCTTGACGAGACACCATTGATTTCCTTTACCATTGACCTCTTCGAGTTTTGATACTTGTGTTTTAATTGGGGGGGGGGGGGAGGGGTTGTTCAACTTTGATATGTAACAGTTAAAATTATAATAATAAAATAAGAATATATGTAGACAAATTGTTGTATGTAGAATTAAATATGTGAACTATAATCAAATATTATCAGTGCGCTTATAGTCGAATAAACTTGCTTTCAATTTATTATTAATATGCCTCTGAAATGTATATAACAACTCTTACACAATATTTGAGTTGAAGCTGAAAGTAATGGTTCTAAAGGGAGATAGAGCACAAAGGCCGCTTGTTTCATTAGGCACCTGTTTGCCAACAGTATTTGTCAATATCTGTATCGGTTTTCAATAAAATCAATAAATAATTGTTTTGGTAAACATGAATGAAGCTAACATATGGCGGCGTCTCAAACAAATAAAAAAAAGCATCACCTCTACAATAAATTGACTAAATCTCGGAATATATCAGATTTACATTGGATGCACATCTTTTGTGTTTGGGAATTACAGGAAAATTAGTGCAGCTCATCTCATATGCTTTCAATTTATTATAAATCTGCCTTTGAAATATAAAGAACAACTTTCACACAATATTCAAGTAAGGGTTCTAAAGGGAGATAAAGCACGAAGGACGTGTGTTTTATTAGACACTTGTTTGCCAACAGTATTTGTCAATGTCTGTATCGATTTTCAATAAATCATAGAATTTTTGTATTTGTAAACAAGACTGAAGCTAACATATGACGGTGCCCTCATTCAAATAAGTATTATCACCTTTAAAATAAATTGATTAAGTTTGGAGAGAATATGTTCTTTATTTTTTACAGGTATTATATATTGGGGAGGGGGGATACAGTGAAGTTAAGGTAGTTCAACTCACTACAAATTTCGTCAAATGAAAAAACAAGGTCATTAAATAACTACAAATCAGAAGCCTTAGAACAGGTTTCGAGTGTTCGTTTCAAATTATAGGTATTTAAATCTACAATGCAAGCGATAGTACGGTATGACCCATAGCACACATACACAACACACCATCAGATGATTACTTATAGTAGGTACAGACATGGCAATCTTGAAGGACCCTAGATAGATTTACTCCTTTCGTGTTGTCGGGGTATAAATCCCTCCCGTTAACCATTCCTATCAGGAGTCTCTTAAACAACTCTTGCTTCCTTCTGACCCTGAGTATTCGATTGCTATGGTGTTTTTATTTTATTTTTATTATAAGGTGATAGTATCCGAGAAGTTTATCGCCTTAACAAAATAGCCAATAGACATATATTGCCCCAAAAAATGCCCCAAATTCACTTCCCTTTATTATTTTCTCTACCCTAACAATAAAGCTGTAGAGTTATGAATATCATAATTTTTGTTGTTTAACAAAGATGTTTTATAAAAATTGCAACTTTTCTAAACTACAAAAATGATTTACGAGTTGTAAAGTTTTTTGTATCATAATTTGAGTGCCTTTATCTTGTCAACAAGGAGAGGATATTTACAACACAAACAAACGCATATCTTTCGGAAAAAAACTCAAACTCTTATCAGGGCACTGCCTGAATATTTTGCTTTTAATCCTTTCTTACACAAAGCTTGTGTTGATTTTAACTATTGACAATGTGGCACTATTTTCTAGTTTGTTTTATTTTTATATTTCCTTTCTTTTGAATTCAAATAAATTGGAGCATTGGTTTTGTAACAGATACTCCTTATTTTAGCTCCCCTGAGAAAGCTTTGGTGTAAGTCATAGGGATGTAAACATATATTTTGCAGTTATTCCAAAAATCAGCTCCTGTAGAGTATGAAAAACAAACAATGGATCTTCGGTGGAAGAGGAAATGCCTCAAATATTAATTCAGAGAATTTACTCAGATATAAATTTAATCTGTTCATATTGGTAGTATTTAGTTATAAATTTAGGTTGTTACATAAATCGCTCGAGAATGAGCTAAACATGTGACTGCGATTCTACAAATTTATACTTTAATGAATTTAAGCATGATCCTTTCATTTTAATAATATTATGCAATCTGATTTGGCTGATTTAAAATTGTAAGGTCATATACATCAAAACAATTATACTTACTGATAAACTGAATACCTACATTTGTTCAAAACATGCTGGACATATGAGGTGGTAAATCAAGTTTTGTAGTATTTTGGACGTATTTTATGATGGAACAGTAATAACAGTGATAGATCTTCAAAAGCTGCTGAATTGTGTACCTCCAGGTTTTCAGATAAACATTAAACAGTTTGATAACATTCATTTTCAATATTATTTTAGCCCTCCACATTTTGTTACAGCTATTCTTTATTAAATGGAAGGAGGATTCCAAAAGAGTCATTGTACGAACTTTAAAATACCTACAAGATAACCCCATGGCATTCCGATGGACAATCAGTGTAGGCTTTGTTAAAGGATTTAGCTCTTAATTGAAGATGTATTCATTGACATTTATAAAAATATTATTTGATGTAATCATCTGTGTTGGGGTAGCCATTATGGCTTATAATGGCATCAATGTAGGTAAGTAACATTTTGAATATATAAACTCAGTTGTTATTCATTACAACTATTATAAGGAATATAATAAATTTAACTATAATAAGTACAGTGTGACGTAAGTTTAGGTCTCCTGAATACGTTACTCTTTTGACTGTTGTAATTTGTAGTAAGTTTGAGATAGAGGTCTCAAATTTGAACTGTTATATTTCTTTTGTTATACCTTTAAAATTAATGGTCACATGAGAGGGGTTTGTGTATACAAATTTTGAGCTGCCCCCAATATTTTCAATTCTTGAAACGGGGGCAAAATTTCCCCATGCATAAAAAAGTACATTCTAATATCTAATAAACATTCCTTGGATTTGGCTTTTTACCAATCACTCACAAAAAAGTTAGAAATACTTGAATCATTCACATCTTTAACCACAAATAACTTTACATAGTAATAAGATAGAGACCTCTACTTTACGTCAATTACATTATTCTACCAATACCTTTACAATGAGGGGTCACAAGGCAGGGGGTTGTGTGTTAAAATTTTTGAGCTGCTCCCAAAATTTCTCATTTTGGAAATGTAAACAACGATGTCTTATCCGTATAAAAGTGAGGCCCACCCAAGGAGCCTACCTCCTTATATATATGTTTTTTAGTCATGTAATGCATGGTTAGAAAAGAACCTGAGTGAACTTGAATGACAAAAAAGAGTAAAATAATTGGATTTATAATTATATTGTATTTAACTCGATTTCATGTTGTTATTATAACTATTGAGTTTGTAAATGTCTTGAAGCTTGTGTTCCTATTCAAAGAAACTTGAATAGGAACATGATTCATGAAGTAATCTAGGTTCAAATTTTACATATTATACATAATTACCTTACGTCTTGGAGTTCATAGATGATATAAATTCGAATAGTTGTAATTGAAGCTTGTGTTCCTCTTCAAAGACACTTATAGTGCAGGAGTAACACTTATCTCATGAAATATATACTAGGTTCATTATATGAAATATTATTTTACATATTGTATACATAAATACATTTCCTCCTTGTCTTGAAGTTCATACTTTATATAAATTCGAATACTTGTAATTGTTTTAGAGAGGATGCTATCATACTATTAGTAAAACCTATATAGACACATAAAAAAATTACTATTTTCCCAATTCTCTTGTTTTTTATGGTACCTAATGGACTTTGAAAATTTAAACGAAAATATTGAACACAATTTATTGCCTTCTCAAATAAGTATTTTTTAAAAGAATTTCTGTTCTTTGATCGACTCAAATAATAACGTTTAAATATGGCAATACTTTAGACATCTATATATTCACACCTAAATATAATTTATATAATTCTGATATCTAAAATAAATAAATAAAATAAAATAAACTACCCTAATTTATCATATATATATATATATATATATATATATATATATATATATATATATATATATATATATATATAATTACGAAGGCAAGAATAACATTTAGAAAATTGTTCTACAATGAGAAGATATTTTTTATGTTTTAGAATGAACTTATCCTGCACCATATTCTGAATTTATCAATATTTGTATAGTATACTTGAATGGAATGAAGGATATAATTGGAATCTGTCTTTGACATCAAGTAGTGGATGAGAGCTAACACTCTATCTTAGGAATAAATGTAAATTGTTTTGATGTGAACGTAATAATGAATATAATTATATCATGATAGTAATCGATTGTTCATATCTCATCTTCAAAAGCTATGCACAAAAAAAGTAACTAACTTCAATTTTTTCAACACAATGAATATAAAATTCATATTATTACTAAATTTGTCGATTTTCCTGTTTAATAATATTCCTTATTTCAGTTTAGAACAGTCAGTTACATTTAATTTTATAATGAACAAAAGATTATATCTCTTATTTAAAGTTAGTGCTGTAATTTCATAAATTATTTAAGTTTATAAACAAAGTAATAACCAGTAATAATAATTATAATTTCTATAACTGTTGCTACGAAAGTTTTCAAATTTATCATACAATAATTTAAAATACTTACCTTTGTTATCTTACTACTAATGTAGTTTTACGTTTTTACTAATTGATATGTTCTTGCTAGAGAAGCTTGAGGTAATCCAATGCGCCTTACTTTATTATCTTTTATTAAAACAACAATAATAAGTAAAACAACAAGTGCACTCAAAACATACATTTTTTACGAATATAGTTGTTATTATAATAATTATTCTTAATAACTTATAGACATTTCAGTCGCACGAGGTTAACAAGGTAGCGCTTCCAAAGACATATACAAATTCATGTGTTAACTCTGTAAAATACACTAACCTAAAAATATGTAAAACAGCGTTTGGTAAAAATTAAAAAAACTAGTTAAAGTACAAATACATACTAAAATATTCATTAAATAATATTTTAAGTAGACCATTGGCGCGTAAAGCCGAAGGTCCTCTGTTCAATTCCCAGTCTAGGTCTATATTTTTCACTTTAGATATTATTTAATTAGTATTACTAGCTGGTATAAAAAAGGATATATGCGTAAAATCAATGAAACATTCAATTTAGTTTATAGTTCAAATATATTTTAACGCTTGAAACAATTTATTTCTTTTCTGACAGGTAGCACAAATTAGATTAGGTAAACAACTGTTATTCTTATCACATATTAACTCAATAGTAAACATACATTTATTTACTATTTGATGTAATACATTAATTATCTCACATTCTGACTAAGTGATCTAACATTTTTAAACGTGTAATTTAATTTTATTTAGTAGATCTGGTAATCCGTAAAGGTTTTTAATTTCATTTTTTGTTCTTGTTCTCAAATTTCTATTTTTTTGCAATAGCTAATGTAGGAAAAGAAGAAAGCATAAATTGAAAAAAATAGCTTGTAAATAAACGAGTTTTATCAAACTGTATTTCAAAAAAGAAGTTTTTAAAATATTGCCTTGGAAATATCAACAGTGTCATATGTAAACAACCGTCTCCAAACCATTGTATTATGCACAACACCAGATATGTAAAGAGATTTGGTATTATAATGCTCGTGTTCAGTACATATTGTTAAAATATGATAAACTATATTTTTCTTAGAGCTTACGAAAATTATTTGAATAGATTCTACTGACATTCTGTAGTTTTCTTAACTTTTACTGACGCTTCTCGGATGAACTGTATTTACAAGAGCTACGAGTATTTACTTACCTTTTCCTTCCTAAAATGGAATATCCTAATATAACCCATGTAACTTGCACTTGCTTCTATATTTAGGCTACGCTTTTTCTATAATTAGTTGCTTAACGTACTATTTTGAAAGTTAGTTTTCATCGTTCGCTGGTTCATTTAAATTTATCCATTATTTACTAATTATTTAATTGCTCTTAAATAATATATTTCTTTTAATTTAAGTTTAAATATTTCAACCGTCCACGTATATGACATTGTATACTATTGCAGTAATGTAATACTTTCAAAAAATCTTTAATTTGTTTTGGGTTGTGCAATGTAACAAACGCGAAGTGAAATTTGAATTCTTCCTTTCATATTTATAAGATCTTACGTCTTCACTAAATAATGTCTTAAGCTTACGTCCAGTTCAACTTATAGAGTTGGTGGGGAGTTTATGTGGGTTATATAAGACGACACCTTTGAGGGACTAAGCAATACATATAAATCTTTTGAAAACGGAGTTCATAACAAACGCATTAGTGGAACATGAGACACAGTGAAGAGACTAAAAGAAAATGGAGAAATTTTACAAGTACAATTTCAGAAGTGGTGCCGACTCCAAATGAAGAACTTCGAATACAAAGAATATATTTACAAACTATTTCATATAGTGTGGACGGTATTATTGTTTAACCTTCTATAACTGAGATCTAATTTCGATTATTCGATTAGTAATATTAATAAGTTTTAATATAGTTAATCATAAAGTTTTACCAATAAAGAAAATGTTTTGTATTTAATTATCAAATAAACTAATTAGTGATTCAACTTCAGTCCAAAGAATCTTCGTTATTTGTTTATTTTGCAATCTTTACGGTAGTCGTTCCATTGATAAGATCTTGATTGCACTTTGCACTCTAAGTGTAAAGTTTTCGTTCATATTTGGGTGTTTTTATAACCATTTTTCTTGGTAAACCATCTGACGATAGTTATAACAAGAATAACAACGGCGGCGAATCATAATGTTGGAAACCGGTGATATCTAACATCTTTGAAAGCCAGAAGAATCTGCTCAAACCATTTTCGTAAACCCATAAAAAACATAGTTTTATCATAATATTTTAACAATTTGTACTGGATCTCGAATCTTATAATACCAAATCTATCTACAAATCCATATACAAGGGTTTGGACAGAATTGTTTACATTTGACACCCAAGTTGATAATACCAAGGCAAAATTTAAAAAAAAAGTCTTTTCTGAAATACAGTTTGATAACTCGTTTTTGTACAAGTGATTTTTTCAATTTAGCCTTTAATCTGTCTTTACACACTAGCATTTGAAAAATGTAATTTGGAGAACAAGTACAAAAATTGAAATGACCTTTAGACCTTTACGGATTACCTGATCTACTGATGAAAATTAAAATGACACGTTTGAAGATGTTGGGTCACCTAGTCTGAATGTGAGACAAGAGAAAACATTTTCTCTGAAAACTTTGTGGGGAAGAGTAGATGAGAACTAATTAAAAAAGTTAGAAGAACGACGTCGTATTGATGATGGAAATGAGAAATTGTAAAAGGTAAGCGGAAAGTAAAGGAAGACGGATGGCTGTTGTGAGAGAGGCCAAAGTTCTGCAAGAACTGCAAAGAGTGCAGTAAGTAAGCATTTTATTTATATATTATTTTTAAACGTATTTTGTTTTGTTTATTTTCGTATTATTAAGTACTGTTTCTTTCTTACTGTATTCCAATCTTACTATTTTTGTTAATGTAGTTTTTCGAAATATTGTGTTGGAGTTAGATGGAAGAGAGTACGTAAGAGTCCTAATCTCTCCCAAACTATTCAGGCAGTATTTCCTTCCTTCATTCATTCATTCTCTCTCTCTCTCTCTCTCTCTCTCTCTCTCTCTCTCTCTCTCTCTCTCTCTCTCTCTCTCTCTCTCTCTCTCTCTCTCTCTCTCTCTCTCTCTCTCTCTCTCTCTCTCTCTCTCTCTCTCTCTCTCTCTCTCTCTCTCTCTCTCTCTCTCTCTCTCTCTCTCTCTCTCTCTCTCTCTCTCTCTCTCTCTCTCTCACATCCCCCATCGGTAATATTAAAAGTGTAAAAGTAGGGGTTAATTAGTTCTTATGAAAACAGTAGTCCAGGATATGAAAGTCCGAAGTAAAGGATGTATTGATTCCATAATTTTTTTAAAAAAAGTCTGGAACACTTCCAAGTGCTCAAGATTAATTTGTAGAACGAAGAAAACTTGCGAATTATAGTCGTTAAATTAACTGTGAAGAAAGGAAAATTAAATTGCGAAGGATTGCTCCTTTATATTTTTTGGTAATGCAAGGACAAAGCATAGACCATTTGTTTTCAAAAAAGTTAATTTAATGCTTTAAACATGTTCTATATCAAAATAATTAAATATAAAGTTAACATCCCTAAGAACAATAATTATATACTGGATTTCCTGAGAATTGAACTTAGAAAAACAGAATTTCCTGAGAAACTGAATGAACTTTATCAGTATATCTAAAAACAATTTTAAACATATGTTTATGTATACAACTTTACTAGTTACTTTCCCTTAACATACGTACAAATAATAAATTGAATTCATATGGCGGAATAATAATTAAACTTGTTTTTATAAAAATTATTTTATTGGGAATGGAGATGGCGTGTTCTTTTAAGGATAGTTGATTCTAAACAGCCTCTCCTACCCCAGACCTGCGATCCAAAATTCGACAATTCTGGCTGACTGAGAGCCCACAAAGGGTGCGACCGGCGTAACACACACACACACACACACACACACACACACACACACACACACACACACACACACACACACACACACACACACACACACACACACACACACACACACACACACACACACACACACACACACACACACACACACACACACTGCAACGCACCCCCCCTCTACGGGGAACAGCACTCGCTGCAAGACCTTACCCCAACTACAAACCCCGGCGATCTACTATCTAATTAGAGAGTGATTCTTTCGCAGTTTAATAGTTTTGATAAGGCTCTTGATTCTTATGTCACACAAGAATAATTTATTTTAATCAACTTATGCTAACACAGGAAATTTTACTATATTAATATATTCACTTCTTATACTAGCTTACCTTTCTTAAAACTCCAGACTCTTTTTCAAAGGGTGTGCCCTTTGGAGCTCTTTAATTCATTAACACCAAAATTTGCTCTGTTTTGAATTTTTAACTTTATACTTGGTGAGCACTTACTTTTTCTTCTTTCTAATGTAATGAGTTTCTTTGAATGGGTTAGATTTAATTAAAATATTCAACAATGAAATTTAACAAATTTATTTAAGAGTCTACAATTTAATTTTTATTTTGAGAAACAATGGATTTCTTTCGAATCTTTTACAACAATTAATGTCGCCTTTTCTGACAATTTATATTAATTGCTTTCTCTTTTAACAAACTGAAAATCTACTATATTAAACAATTTTAACAATAACTAAAACTAACAATTGATATTCTTATTCTAATACACATAAATATGAATCCTATTATTTATTCCTTTCCAATCTGTTACTTTTGCTTTATTATTGGACTCGAATTTTATTGTATTTTATATCTCTTTATTTGAATGAATTTAAAATTGGCTTTATTTTGACTTTACTTTGTCTTTAAAATGTTATTATTTAACTTTATTGAGTTTAATAATTTTGGACGTAATTCAAGTTTATTAAAAAATATTCTATTTATTAAAAAAGCTTGATTTATGCAGTACCTTGTTTTGTGGAGTGCACAAGTCCGCTCGTCCTGATTCTGAGAGTGTTTGAGGATCTTGGAGATGTTTTCTGAGAGTTGTCTAGAATATCTCGAAGTCCAGTTCTCGAAGAATCTGTTGATGACGACAAATTCTAGAAGAATGTTTGCCGGAGTCCGTAGTGAAGATCTCTTCTACTAAGCTGTTGTAGGATGTCACGTTGTCTCCTGCAAGGCCGATCCTTTCTGTAGGCACCGTTATTAACCTGGCGAAGTACAGAGCGTTGACAATATTTTCACGACGATTTCCTGTTCAGACTTGAGTAAAGTTGGTGATCTTTCCTGAAGCTGCTATTTGAAGACTTCCCTGGAGCTGGTACTAAACGAGACTGTCGAATTAACTTGAAGAAAGTTAACTCGTCGAATCCTAGGCCTTTCAGTGTGGCCAACCTTCACTGATTATTGTTACTGTTTTATTTCACAATTTAATTAATTTTATTTATTTATTTGCACTACGATGAACTTTCCTTGGCTTATTCTTCTATTGTTTGTCTATTTTTCTTATTTTAAATTATCTATTCCTATTATTATTTGTTATATTTAGTTTAATTTCTTATGGTGGATTTGTGTTGAAGTTGGTAACTTTCCCTTTCCATGCGTCTACTGCCTATTATGCGCACGACGTTCAAGACAAGTTGATTCCTGAAATTTATAATTTTTTACTTGCGAATTCTTCTTTTCTTCATATATCCCGTTCGCTTCGCTCGATCTTCATCTGGGTGATTTCATTTTGAAGCCCTTCTTTTCCTGATGATTTTCCATCTTCATTTGTAGCGATACGACATATATTTTTTCTTTTACGGAGATTTGAAAATTTCGTAAGTTTTCAAAATTTAGTTTTTCCATTTTTGGAAATTTTGAAAATCTTCTTTTTGCAAGTTGTTCCTCTGATGCTGAAAGTTCCAAAACTGCTTTCCTCTTCTTCCTCGCTTCTGGGTTTCACAAGTTACGGTACTTTCTGCATTTTTGGTTATTTATTATTTAATTACTTTATGGTCTTTTATTAAATTTTGATTTCGAGTCTTATTTATTTCTAGTTTATATTATGGTTATGCGTTGTTATTATTAGATTTTGGAATTTCTTTATTTTAAGGGTTTTTTATGTTTTATGACGTTTTATTATGGCTATAACTTTTTTATTATTAATTTGACGAGTTTATTCTCTTATTATTTATTATTAGGTTTTCTTAGCTTTACACGATTATATCATTTTAATTTAAGTTTTCGGATTTTGATGTTTTTTGCATTAGAAACATATGGACGAATTCCTGTTCAATCCGGAACGCTAGATATTTCCTGTCACGGCGCGTGACCTTGGCTTGGCTAACTTACATATTCCCTTTAACTTTACATGTTTTACTTTATTTTTAGAAATGTTTTTGTCATTTCTACAATTATTATTTGATTTAATTGAAATTTTGGAATTTAGCTCTTTTCCAAAATTGCTCCTTGCAGGCGGTTCAATTAAACCGTTGCAAATTCCCCTCTCAAAAACTTAAAATTTTGACATTAAAATCCCTTTTTTAGATTTAAAAATTTTACGTTCCTTAAATTTTTCTATTCTCTTTACATATTTACTTCCTTTCTATTTAAAAAACATAATTATCTATATAACATGAAAACTTACTATCTATAAAACAATCCTATTTCTAACATAAATGATTAATTGGTGACATATATAATTTTCAAAAACATGGTAATAAACATGACATATTCATATGAAAACAATCCTTATTTTATACAAATACATATATATTTTTCATGTTCGATAGTTCATTTCGTCTCTCTTTCATCTGAAACAGTCTATTTAGCATGATTATACATAGTTATACACATTTACACTTTATCCTAACTTTTTTAAAATTATAAATTTTGACACAAATTTAATCACTTTTGCACTAAGGTAAGTTACATAAATCAAGCCATCCTTACTTTTAATTGATTTCGCGCTAGGTTAGATTACGCCAAGTAACAGATTGAAATCCCTTTGAATGTTGACATTTCTTATTTCCGTTATCGCTATAACGAAAGAACCCCTCTCTACCTTAATTACTGTACAATTTTCATGTCTTCCGGATGCTTGTTTATTTAGTAACTGACCTACGCAACTTGTCCCAATTTCTCCCCTCGCTTTTATCGAAACAGCTGTTTTTTATCTACCGTTATGATTTATTCTGAACTTTATTCTTTTTGGATTTATTACATATTTTTATGGACGATGTTTATGATTATGAATTTACGAATTTACCTATTCTACTTTATGTTTACTATTATTTTACTATTCTAACCTTTATTTCTAGTTTTTTAACTTTACCGTTGGTTTATTTTTTTTATTTTTAGTTTTTATTATTAGTCATGGTATGCCTTTATGTCTTTTATGTCGTATATTCCTTTACTTTTTTGCGATTTTCTGTCGTAGAGTTCGTAGGTTTTTCTTCCAATGATTCTTCTTACTTCGTACGGACCACCATAAATCAACAACAACTTTTCTGTCTCCTGTTTCTCTGCATTTGACCGATTCCCTTTTATGATCAATACCTGGTCGCCCACCTGGAATCTGGTTTCCTTCAATTCTTGATTTTTCTTTTCCGCGCGTCTCATTCCCTTTTGAACCATTTTCCTCAAGCAATTTCTTTTCTTATCTTCCCATGATTCCGTTTCCCTTAATCTTTCGTCCTCCGGAAAGTAGGTATTCCATACGTATTGAGGTTCTCTGTTGTGTTGTATTTGTTCTGGCGTGTAACCCGTCGTATCGTGAGGTGTTTTATTTAGAAGATCTTCCATAAACCCTATGTACCTATTCCAAATAGTTTGCGTACTATGACAATATGTACGTAATATTCGACCGATTTCTTTATTTACTCTTTCAGCCTGGTTCACTTGTGGATGTCGGATTGGTATTATTATATGTTCTATTCCTGCTTCCTCTATCCATCTCTTCCATTGTCTAGACGTAAACGCGGCTCCATAATCTGATAATATTTTCTTTGGTCTCCCCTCTCCATTCATGTATTCTCGCAACTTATCTATTGTATTCTTAGTCGTTGGATTCCTGACAGCGTATAACTTTACAAATTTAGAAAATACGTCTATTATTACTAGTATATGTCTTACATTCCCTAGGCCTTTAGGTAACGGTCCTAAATAATCTATTGCAATTACTTGTCCGACGTCTTCTGTTATCATCGGCTTCGACCGACCTTGTAGATATCGATTTGTGTGTTTCGCCAACTGGCAAATCTTACATCTTCTTATTACGTTTAAAATTGCTAATCCTGAACTTTTAATATGGAAACTATGTCCTATAATTTTCCTTAACTTATTTCTTCCCAAATGCCCATATATTACATGTATTTCCCATATAAAAGCGTTGCTTATTCTCGTTGGAACTACGATTTTCCATCGATTTCGAATTTGTTCATAGAGCGTATTATCATGGATTCTATATTTATTAAAGTTATTTATGTTCTGAATTACATTTGCTAATTTTGGCTCGGCCCTTTGTTCCTCTCGAAAAGTTTGCATAATATGTCGAAATCCAGCGGTTTCTTTTACTTCCAACTGATTTAATTTTAATTTTGTTGTATGATTTTTCCTTTTTTCCTGTTCGTTATCATACATCCGACTTACTATATCGCACGGGATGTTCTCTTTCCCTGGACAATGAATTATGTTAGCGTTATACTCTTGGATAGCTAGGATCCACCTAGTTAGTCGGGCATTTGCAAAATTACATGTTCGTAAGAATTTAAGTGCTTTGTTGTCCGTTACGACTGTGAGCGGCGCTCCTAAAATTAATGGACGAAATTTCTTTAGCCCATGAATAATGGCTAAAAGCTCTTTCTCGCATACCGTATAAAACAATTCTGCATTCTTAAGCGTCCTACTAACAAAACCTATAACCTGAATTTGTCCCGTTTCGTCTTTTTGGTATAACTTGCTGGCTATCGCATATTCACTCGCGTCCGTTTGTAAGAACGTCTCTCTATCCATCACCGGATGTACAATTGTTACAGCCTCTTTAAACAATTGTTTCACTCGATTAAATGCTAATTCCATTTCCGTGTCCCATTTCCACGGTATTTCCTTTTTTAATAATTTCAAGAGTGGTTTAGTTTCTTCCGAATATTTGGATGTAAATCTAGAGTAATAATTTACAAATCCTAGGAATGATTGTAATTTTTTCTTGCTTGTTGGACTCGGAAAATCCCGAATTGCTTGTAATTTATCCGGGTCTGTACTCACCCCTTCCCTTGAAAATATATATCCTAGGAATTTAACACTTTTTTGGCAAAAGAATGTTTTTGACGGATTTATGGTCAAATTTCCTTCTTCAAATTTTTTGAAAATTACATTTAAATGTTCTAAGTGTTCTTCGAACGTTTCAGATATACATAACAGGTCATCTACATAACCTAATGTAAATTCCTCAACTTCTTTTCCTAAAGTTAGGTCTATTGTTCTAACTAGGGCAGCTAGTGAATTTTGTAATCCAAATGGTACGACTTTATAATTAAAGACTTTATTATTAAACAAAAACCCTGTATATTTCTTAGAAACTTCGTCCAGCGGCACCTGCCAAAAACTTGTCGTCAAATCGAATTTAGTGATGTACATTTTATTTCTACCCTTTTGTAATATTTCCTGGATTGGCGGAGCGCTTTCATAGTCCGGTTCGATTATTTTATTCAACTTCCGCGCATCTAAACATAATCTTACGTTTCCATTCGGCTTCATTACCACCACCATAGGGTTAATATAAGGTGTTCTAGATCTTTCAATCACATCGTATTTCAACATCTTATCCAACTCCTCTTGAACTTGTTTTCTGTAATTAATTGGGATTGGATAATTTCGATTTACATATGTCTCATTCTCATTTACTTTTAAAGAATGCACATATTTGTTCGACCTCCCTGGAATTTCGCTAAACACTTTATGATATTTTTGAATTAAATTTTTTATTTCTAATTTTTGTTTTTCATTTAAAATACTATTTTCCAAATATCCTTCGCCTGATTCTTGGTTTACCGTTATTTCCCTACAACCGATTTCTATTTTTCTTTTTAACTTAAATTTATTTTTCCCCTTCCTTTTTTGACTATGCTTTACTTTTGTTTTGAATTTAACCTTTTTGGTTACGTCTCGATTTTTGAACTTTTTTGTTTCGTTCGCTCCTAACTTATTCAGGTTTGGGTTTGATTGACTACTGGACTCCCCTTTTGGAATTAAGCTCAATTCGAACTTAGGTATGTTTACCAGTGATCCCTTCATTTTTGCGTGGTCTCCATTTTGTATTTGGTGCTTAAGACTTACTTCTTTATTTACGACGACTTTGCTTAGCCCTTGTACGAATAACTCACGACTCTGAAGCTTTTTTGGATATAGTTCTTCCCTTTTCTCGCTCGCTTCGCTCTTCTTCCTGCTTCTTCTTGGATAGGTTGCTCCACTTTTAATCTCTTTTTGGATTTTAAAGTTCCTTCCTTGAATTGGCATCTTCCTTTCGACCGTGTTTTGGTTTCTAAGGTTTATCTCCTGTTTTCCTTTGAGTTCAAACTCCCTTCCCCTCTCTAAGTTTTCCCTTCTCCTGTTCCTTCCTGTATTGTCTCGTTCGATGTTGTCGGCTTCGATTTTTTCTTTCCTCCCGTCACGTTTGTTGTTTACACGTCCTGTTTGGTCAATTCTGGTATTTTCTCCCCCTTTGTCACGTTCGGCTTGGTCACGTTCGGTACCCTCGTTTTTTACTTCTACACTGGGTAATGTAGTAACATATAACGCCCCATTCGCTCGCATTATAGTATTTGGACCTCCTATATTGCTAATTTGATTTCGCAATTTCCGTACACAGATTTTAGCTGACGGTTGTTCTATGTCCAATCTATTTAATAGATTGGTTTTTGAAGTTACTTTTTTAGCTTCTTCGATGAAATTTATTTTTCTGTTTTCCCCTTCTACATTTATTATTACGTATTTTTCCTCCATATTAATTTTCGCGTTTAACTCGAATAGGCTATTACATCCTAATATACCTAAACTAGTTAACTTTGGTACTACCAGAAAATTTATATCTACTACTCTGTCGTTAAATTGCACGGGTATTGATACTTGTTTTGAAACTCTTTGTTTTTTCTGTTTAATGGCTGTTACTACTTCGACGTTATAAACTGGTAATTCTAAAAATTTGTTTCCCTGTCTTTTTAACTCCTCCAAATACTCAGCTTGTATACACGACCACTGCGCTCCCGTGTCTACTAAAACTTTTATATTTGTTTGATGAATTTTGACGTTTATTTCCGGACATTTTTCTAATAATTTTGTTTGAATGTTGATATTTTCGCCTTCTGTCATTAACTCTTCCCTAATATCGCATGAAATGTTTTGTAATTTCCCTACTGATTTTAATGTTGGATTTTTAATTTTTGAAAAGTTTTCTAAAGGTTTCTCTGTTTTGATTTTATTTTTTACATTTTGATCTGCGGCCCCGAATCCTGTCTTTGCCTGTAACCGTTTTCTTTTGCTTTTTTCCGGGACCTTATAACCTAGTTTTTTGGACTGGGTCTCGGATTGTTAGGTAGTGTAGGATTGGGTTTTTGGTTACTTTGGTTTTGGTTTGTTTGCGGTCTATTCCCATAGGATCTAAGGTTAGGTGTTCTAGGATAGGTTTGAGAGTCCATGGCTCCTGCCATTTTCCTATCAAGGTTCCCCTTATACGCTGGTCTTTCTTCTCGATTTTCCCTACGTGGTTCGCCTTCCATCGTTTCAAACGTTCTAAGAAATTCTATCGCGCTTTCAACGGTTTCGCTATGACTTCCTATACTCGCAAATTGTACCTTTTGTTCAAAATGTCGCATGATTCTATTAATCATAAATTTTTCTGGGATTGGTGGATCAAGATATTGTCCTTTAGCCACCATTTTGCAAAAATAATTAACTCTTGACATATATCCTGTATCACGATATTGTCCGTTTTCAATTAAATTTCGGATATGTTGCTGGGCTTGATATCCCCAATAATTTTTTATAAATTTAACCCTAAATTGTCCGTATCTATCTTTATAATCTTTTATTACGTTCCACCATTCTATTACCGGCCCTTTTATGTGTCGTTCCACGATTTTTAATTTCTCCCCTTCGTCTAATTGTGGATCGATTTCCATGAAAATCTCTTCTATTTCGGCTAGAAATTTCATTGGACTTTCTTTAGAACTTCCCCAAAATTCGACAGTTTTATTTCCTGCTGCACCGGGTTGTACGTACACTACGCTTCTCCCAGCCCCTACTAAATTTTGCCCTATACTTGTCTGTCTCATTTTGGTTTCTAACGATTTTATATTTTTGCTTAACGTTTCACAATTAACTTTATTTTGTTTAATTTTGTCATCCTGACCTTTAATTGTTTCCCCTATTTCCTGAATTTCCCCTTTCAAAACGACTATTTCGTCTTCGCAATTTCCGACTCTATTTTGAATTGCTTCAAAATTTTTCTTTACGTCTTCTCCTAAACCGCCTACAGCTTGTAAGAGTTCTTCCCTACTCGCTTGTTCGCTTTCTTCGCGTGCTAATTCCCTAGCTTCGCGTTCTCTTTCTTTCGCTTCGCGTTCCCTTTTCTCTTCGTTTTCCCTAGTCTCCCTTTCTAATTCCCTAGCTTCGCGTTCTTTTTTCTCTTTTTTCCTCTCCGATTCGCGTTCTTTTTTATCTGCCTCTTCCCTAGCTTCGCGTTCTTTTTCTTTCGCCTGGAAATATCTCATGAACTTCTGCATTTCCGTTTCTGTTTCTTTCGGAGCTGCCATTTTTTATTTAGATTTATTTATTAGGTTTACTACTGTTTATTTATTTAAGTTTTAAGTTTTAAGTTTTAATTTTGATTTTAATGAATTTAAGCTGTTCGTTTTCAACCCTAAAGTAATTTTAACAATTTTTTGTTTGGTTACTTTCGAGCCTACGCTGTTGGAAGCCACTTGCAACGCACCCCCCCTAACTTGGTTCTTCGTTCAGACTCTCCGTGGGGGACAGCACTCGCTGCAAGACCTTACCCCAACTACAAACCCCGGCGATCTACTATCTAATTAGAGAGTGATTCTTTCGCAGTTTAATAGTTTTGATAAGGCTCTTGATTCTTATGTCACACAAGAATAATTTATTTTAATCAACTTATGCTAACACAGGAAATTTTACTATATTAATATATTCACTTCTTATACTAGCTTACCTTTCTTAAAACTCCAGACTCTTTTTCAAAGGGTGTGCCCTTTGGAGCTCTTTAATTCATTAACACCAAAATTTGCTCTGTTTTGAATTTTTAACTTTATACTTGGTGAGCACTTACTTTTTCTTCTTTCTAATGTAATGAGTTTCTTTGAATGGGTTAGATTTAATTAAAATATTCAACAATGAAATTTAACAAATTTATTTAAGAGTCTACAATTTAATTTTTATTTTGAGAAACAATGGATTTCTTTCGAATCTTTTACAACAATTAATGTCGCCTTTTCTGACAATTTATATTAATTGCTTTCTCTTTTAACAAACTGAAAATCTACTATATTAAACAATTTTAACAATAACTAAAACTAACAATTGATATTCTTATTCTAATACACATAAATATGAATCCTATTATTTATTCCTTTCCAATCTGTTACTTTTGCTTTATTATTGGACTCGAATTTTATTGTATTTTATATCTCTTTATTTGAATGAATTTAAAATTGGCTTTATTTTGACTTTACTTTGTCTTTAAAATGTTATTATTTAACTTTATTGAGTTTAATAATTTTGGACGTAATTCAAGTTTATTAAAAAATATTCTATTTATTAAAAAAGCTTGATTTATGCAGTACCTTGTTTTGTGGAGTGCACAAGTCCGCTCGTCCTGATTCTGAGAGTGTTTGAGGATCTTGGAGATGTTTTCTGAGAGTTGTCTAGAATATCTCGAAGTCCAGTTCTCGAAGAATCTGTTGATGACGACAAATTCTAGAAGAATGTTTGCCGGAGTCCGTAGTGAAGATCTCTTCTACTAAGCTGTTGTAGGATGTCACGTTGTCTCCTGCAAGGCCGATCCTTTCTGTAGGCACCGTTATTAACCTGGCGAAGTACAGAGCGTTGACAATATTTTCACGACGATTTCCTGTTCAGACTTGAGTAAAGTTGGTGATCTTTCGTGGAGCTGCTATTTGAAGACTTCCCTGGAGCTGGTACTAAACGAGACTGTCGAATTAACTTGAAGAAAGTTAACTCGTCGAATTCTAGGCCTTTCAGTGTGGCCAACCTTCACTGATTATTGTTACTGTTTTATTTCACAATTTAATTAATTTTATTTATTTATTTGCACTACGATGAACTTTCCTTGGCTTATTCTTCTATTGTTTGTCTATTTTTCTTATTTTAAATTATCTATTCCTATTATTATTTGTTATATTTAGTTTAATTTCTTATGGTGGATTTGTGTTGAAGTTGGTAACTTTCCCTTTCCATGCGTCTACTGTCTATTATGCGCACGACGTTCAAGACAAGTTGATTCCTGAAATTTATAATTTTTTACTTGCGAATTCTTCTTTTCTTCATATATCCCGTTCGCTTCGCTCGATCTTCATCTGGGTGATTTCATTTTGAAGCCCTTCTTTTCCTGATGATTTTCCATCTTCATCTGTAGCGATACGACATATATTTTTTCTTTTACGGAGATTTGAAAATTTCGTAAGTTTTCAAAATTTAGTTTTTCCATTTTTGGAAATTTTGAAAATCTTCTTTTTGCAAGTTGTTCCTCTGATGCTGAAAGTTCCAAAACTGCTTTCCTCTTCTTCCTCGCTTCTGGGTTTCACAAGTTACGGTACTTTCTGCATTTTTGGTTATTTATTATTTAATTACTTTATGGTCTTTTATTAAATTTTGATTTCGAGTCTTATTTATTTCTAGTTTATATTATGGTTATGCGTTGTTATTATTAGATTTTGGAATTTCTTTATTTTAAGGGTTTTTTATGTTTTATGACGTTTTATTATGGCTATAACTTTTTTATTATTAATTTGACGAGTTTATTCTCTTATTATTTATTATTAGGTTTTCTTAGCTTTACACGATTATATCATTTTAATTTAAGTTTTCGGATTTTGATGTTTTTTGCATTAGAAACATATGGACGAATTCCTGTTCAATCCGGAACGCTAGATATTTCCTGTCACGGCGCGTGACCTTGGCTTGGCTAACTTACATATTCCCTTTAACTTTACATGTTTTACTTTATTTTTAGAAATGTTTTTGTCATTTCTACAATTATTATTTGATTTAATTGAAATTTTGGAATTTAGCTCTTTTCCAAAATTGCTCCTTGCAGGCGGTTCAATTAAACCGTTGCAACACACACACACACACACACACACACACACACACACACCTTGCAACGCACCCCCTCCCGGGAACAAAACTGTTGGGATTTTCCCCAACGGGGAATCCTATTATGCTTGCAAGACCTTACCGCGACTATGGTAGAAAATGCTTCTTCGTTGCCTACCCTTCTAAGTCCCTGATAAGGCTCTTAATTTATGTTAAACACAAGATCAAACACTATTTTATTTCAAACTTATGCTAACATATTAAATTTTAAAACATATATAAATTTCACTTCTTATTCTATCTTACCTTCTTTTATTTTAAGACTCTCTCTCAACGGTGTGCCCTTTGGAGCTTACTTAACTCATCAAATCAAAATTTGCTCTCTTTTTTTAAAATTATTATTTGTGAGCACTTACTTCTCCTTTTGATATTTATTTTGAATTTAAAGAATTATTTGTGAAAAAATAGTTACAATCAAAAATACAAATCAGTAATTTAACAAATTTATTCAGTTAGGCACAATTTAAATTAATATCAGAAAACTACTGGTATTAGTTAATAAATCTCTTACAACAAACTTTTGTCGCCTTTTTCTTCTATTTTAAATTTAACAGTTCCTCTCCAGACAACTTGAAAAATACCTATTATATTTAAATTTAACAATACTTAACCTAAACAATATATATTCTTATTCTAACAATTTTATTTATTTAAACCCTTTACTTATTTTGTTCCAATCTGTTACTTGTCTTTTTATTTGAAAAATTGATTCTAATTAACTCTTATTGGTTACTTTTACCTTTGTTTAATTGAAAAATTGACTCTAATTGACTTTTATTGGTTACTTTTAACTTTGTTTAATTGAAAATTGGCTTTAATTTACTTTTATCTCTGACTCGTTACTTTGTTTAATTTTATATTTATTGAATTGTATCAACGTTTGAATTTAGGACTTTTTCCTCAAGTTTAATAAAATTTTTATTTATTAAAAAAGCTTGATTTATGCAGTACCTTGTTTGTGTGAATTGCACATGTCCGCTCGTCCTTATTCTGAGGATGTTTGTGGATCCTGAAGATCTTGTCTAGAGCTGTCTCTTGTTCCTGTAGAATCTCCTTTCTTCTGCGATGACGACAAGTATTGGTTAGATATTTGCCGGAGTCCGTAGTCAAGATCTCTTCTATAAGCTGCTTTCGGATGTAGTGCTGTCTTCAACAAAGGCCGACCTTGCTGTTGGATATCGTTCTTAACCCAGAGAAGTACTGAACACTGACAAATTTATATATCGACGATTCCTTTACAGACTTATTTAAAAGCGTGTGATCCTTCTTGAAGCTGGTACGAGGCTGGTGAATTGACCTGCTGGAAGTCAACTCGTCGAAGTTTGAGCTATTCAGGATAGCCAACTTCTTCTATTTTTGTTCTACTTTTCTTTCGCGATTTATTTAGGTTTCTTTATGTTAGTTTAATTACTTTCGAACTCCTTTTGGCTTATCCTTCCATTATGTTGTTATCTCCACTGCTTTAGATGATTTTTTTCAATTATTTTGGTTAATTTTAGTTTAATTGTTTGTTGTTTAAATGTGCTCGGGTTGGCAATCCCCCCTTCCATGTCACGAGTGACGGTCTGCGCGCGACCTTGAATCTCATGTCTGTTCGTGCAAATCGAGGATTTCCGTTGTTGATTTCATCAAATCTTCATAACTCTCGTTCGATCTTCTTTTTGGTGGTCTCATTTTGAAGCCCCTTTCTTCCTGATTGTTTTCCAACTTCATTCGAAACGATACGCCCTTTACTTCTCCTCTTATGATGACTTGAAGATCTCGTGGTTTTTTCAGATTAACTTTTTTTAGTTTTTGGAAAATTTTGAATTTTTTTTTGGATGTTGTTCGTTTTATGTTGAAATTCCCAAAACTGCTTTCCTCTTCTTCCTTGCTGCATTGGTTCACAAGTTATGGCACTTTTTGCATGTTTGATTATTAATTGTTTTAATACTTTATTGTTTTTAATTGAATTTTGGTTTTGAGTCTTATTTATTATTAATCCGTCTTAGGATCATGTACTGTTATTATTAGATTTTTGATTATATTTATTTTAGAAAAGTTTTGCGTTTTATTCCTTTTTATTTTAGCTATATCTTTTTATTATTTATCTGACAATTTTATTTTATTATTATTTATTGCAAGGTTTTATTTTCTCTACACGATGACATCATTATTATTTTCATTTTTGAATTTTGAAATTTTAACATGTGTTTAAATGGACTTTATTCATGTTAAAACCGGAAAGTTGGACATTTCCTGTCCAAGCTAGTTGACTTTGGCTGGGTTCAGCCCTGCTACGTTTAACTCTTAATGTACAATTTGAATACTTTTCTTAAGTTCTATAGTTTTTGTTGGATTTTATTGAAATTTTGGATTTTGGTTATTTTCCAAAATTGTATTGTTATTAAAGAATATTATGTTAGTCAATCCTATGTCACTGATATTGAGTATACATTATAAAGTGAGATAATAGAGGCAAAGATGAAAACTTAGTAAAATAAATACTTCCCTAACTGGAGCCGGCAATAATGTTGTTTCAAATACTTCATGTTAATAAAAGGTTTCAATCTGAAAATGTCACATTAAATTGAAATAATATACTTTGTTGTTTTATTTTTACATTTTCAGATGTATCTGTGAAATAGTGAGCAATACTTTTGTATGTATCCTTAGAGCAAACACTTGTGCTTAAGTTAATTAAAAACTTTAAAGGTGATTTTTAACTAATCGTGAGCTAAGTGGGATTGGTAAAAATATATAAAACTATTAATATATTGTCAAAATATGGCACGTACCACATTTGATTATCACTAAACATTCGTCATACTATTTCCAAAAACCACTTTTTTAACCCAGTGCAGCTCAAAACAGTTATATTTGGTAAATAATAAGAAAACGATTCTTTGACCAATACCTTAATTTGTTCATATTTTACCCATTAGCTACATTGATGTATTGAATTGTATTTATTCTTTGATTTACTGTCTTTATTTGACATAGGAACGGTTACACGTATGTATGTCTACAAAACGTTGTAATAAACTGTTTTCTGAGCTGATGTGTGATGTGAGGAACCATGTAGAGTTTGAACGGTTGTTGTAATTTTTTAAAAATATTTTAAGGTAATTTCATTGTTATCTCTTTTTTGCAATTATTGAATCTAAGACATATTTCTATCATCGTAATAAATAGAGACGACGTTATGAGATACAGTGAAGAGGCTGTAGGAAAATTTAGAAAAGTTACAAGTCCAGTTCCAGAGATGTTTCGGAGGCCAATTAAGGAACTTAGACTAGAAAGCTGACACACTATTTGAAATAATAAGGACTCTATTATTAATTTACATTTAATAACTGAGAGTTAATTTTGATTATTCTTTTAGTTGTATTAATAAGTTATAATACAGTTATATTTACTAGTAATAATGAAAATATTTAGTATATAATTAAGAAACAAACTGATTAGTGATTCAATCTCAGTCCATAGACTCTTGGTTATTTCTTTATTTTGGAATCTTTATTGTAGGTCTTTCATTGATTGCACTGTCCACTCACTGTCTATCAACTTTCGTTCTTATTTGGGTTTTTTTTTACCTTATTGCTGCCTAGGCTTTATGCGGGCTGTTGCGCCATGGGGTTTAGTTTAGTTATCGTTTACCCTATCTTCTTTTAGAAGTTGTATTTTATTAAATAACGCAAATATAAAATAATTGTAGTTTATGTTGTACTAAGTATGGTGTTATGAAAGAATTTTTTATTTTTTTATTAGAAGTGATTGCATTACTTTGAATGGTTTTTAAAAATACAATTTTAGAATGTATGTATACAATTCCCAAGTTATTGTGAGGACATACTCGGTTATTCAAATATTTGTAATTATATATTATCTACTTTATTTACGAAATCAAATTATTTTTTATTATATATGGCCATAACATAAATTAAAAGCGATAAACATTTTTTTCTTTCGTTTAATTAGATTACCATTTATTTTTTATGATTTTAAAAATACTAGAATAATTAGAATGAGTTATTAGCACTATAGTTGGTAGGAAGCTGCAACCGGTAATTGATTCATAACAGTAATAGACAATGGTTTCAATTCACCAATACATTACAGTGATTCACTTTGAGGTTATAAATAATATAATGATAATTATTCGTCAGTGCTAATAGGTGGCTTGTCATTACTCTTATAATGGTTACTCCTAGATCTTTCTTTAGAGTTTAAATATTTAAAACAATAGAAAATTATAGAAATCTGCAATGAAATCGAAGTTTTAAAATAATATAGTATATCTCGTGTAGTTATCGTCTGTAATTTTGAGCATTTGTTTTGTTGCATTAATAATAACTATGTTATGTTAAGTCATTATGTGTACTTAAATATTATTATGTATCTCATAACTCATCAAAAGCCCATCTTCACAAGCATTGCTCTAAACTGACCAGTAATATAAAACTTTGTCTGCTTATAGCGACATGTATACATGTATACTCTGTCACTGACTTGTATCATTTTAACTATTATTTGACCAAATATAAACCTGAAGTTTCCGGCTATATTATGATAGAAATTGTCCATTTTATAAAATCAATGCCAGAACACCGACAAATGTTTAACGAATTCAGGAGTTTAATATTAAAGAATATTATGTCAGTCAATCCTACGTCACTGATATTGTGTATACATTATAAAGTGAGATAATAGAGGCAAATATGTATAAATAAAAACAAAGTAAAGTACATACCTCCCTAACAGGAGCCGGCAATAATGACAGTATATCAAATGGCATTCGACGTAAATTTAAAATATACCATCACTACCGGTTTCAGTTTAAACAGTAAAATATTTTAATGGGATACACAAATTAGAAATATTTAATTAAAATAAATAACAAGGAAGTCTTTAACTAGCCAAATACTGCTAGAGTCTGTAAACCACAATAATATAAACTATTTTTCCTAAATTAGGCTGTTGGAAAATATGTTATGTTGCAGCTGTTTGAAAATATCATTTAGCCTAGAAAATAGTTCTGCAAATCATATTACTGAGTGAAAAGATTATTGCGCTACATTCAAATTGTAATGTTTTTTTATATAATTCCACTACAGGAAAATCGAGTTTACAATATAGATTTCCGTTATAAATGAGATATTTTATTAATATTAAAGTTTCGTCCGTCACCAAATCAGAGATTGCTTTACTTGGGTTCGAACTCCTACGTACAATTAATTAGACAATAAATGTTAATATTAAATAAATCGTCAAAAATCATAAATTAGAGATATTTTCTCGGACTCAACTCAGACTGAAACCTAACTAAGGCAAATTTCACAAAAAAAAATTTCATGGAATTATATCTAGAGGTTTATTATACACTTTTTTATTCCAGTTTCGTCCGCCACCACATCAGTCATCACTTTACGTGGGCACGAACTCCAACAAATTATAATAGCAAAGATAACATTATTTAAAATTTATGTGAAAAACCGTCATTCATAGGACTTTTCAAAGATTATATCTGTGACAACTTTATATAGAAACAGCAAAGAGACCTCCGGTATGCATGGTCTATTTCCATTAATTCCTTTTGCAGTTATGTATCAATAATTGAGGTTACAAATTAAATATTTCAGTTGTCCTCAAATATACCAAAATTGCCAGAAAAAATTCCTACTTTCTGATATTAGTTTCTTCAAAACCTGTTTTATTATCTTCACTTTTTAAAAATGTAAATAGGTGAAGTGGTAAATGTGAGGCTCTATTTATACAATTCCTGATATACTTACTGCCATAGCCAAATATGTATTTTTAAAATTGAATAATTAACAATATTACAAATCTGTATCACCTTATACATGATCTAAACTTAATTTACGGATAATTTATCTAACACGTAAATTGTAATTCATATTTGGAAATTTTTTCTGGACCAAAAAGTAGTATATTTTTCATTATATATATATATATATATATATATATATATATATATATATATATATATACATGCAGTATCTAATAGCATACTATTTATGATGCTTTACATTGAACCACTTGTTCCAATGAAAGTGTATGTTTGACTTTTAACTGATTATATTACGTTTGCAAAACAATGATACTTCTCCGTGTATTCCACTTATGTGTGAGTTTTCAAGGTGAAAAAATCTAAACAAGTTATTAGTTGAGTTTTTTTATTTGTCGGAAGTAATATTATTATATAAAATTACAATTTGGATTTATTAGGCAAGTAACTAGAAAATAATCATAGCACTCCACGCTATCCAGTTATAATTTGTCTACACAGTCCTACAAAAAATACACTTGGGCCTACACGTTGGCACTGGTAGCCAGGACAGCAGGCAGAAAGTCTTTTTCGAACGTCACACTAGAAAAAAACAAAATTAAATGGATACCAAACAATGTACCTAAAAAAAAAAAAGGTAAAATATTAGGTAAAACTATTATTAAAAAAATTAAATATATTTTAATGTACATAATGAGAGTAAAGTCTGGAATATATGTTTTTTTTCCCAACTACCAACGGACAAAGAACACTGTCTATAGAGTCTACTAAAAGTACAATTGACTTAAACAGAGTGTGTCAAAACTTAAAATATCTCAGCTTTTTTCAATTTAGCGTATTGATATTTCTTCATAATTTTTATATAGCCTATAATTCATAAAACAGACATTTTGGTAAACAATAAAAACAAGGTTGGTTTAATTTTTGAATAATTCCAAGTATTTAATACGATAGATTTATAACGAGATTACAAGGATTGTAATTAACATAAAATATCATGTGATCTCTCTATTGAATGCTGTTTATCTGGTCCACATTTTAAGACACACAATTTTGCAAAGTACAGAGTAATGAAAAATTGAATATTTTTGAATCATGTGAATTGACAATATAAGAGATCAGATGATATTCTATTTCCATTACAAACTTAGTAATTGCGTTATAAATATTATAATATTTCATACTTCAATAACTCAAAAACCATAAATAATTTGGTCTACATTTTGACTAAAACGAATAATTGAAAATAATTCGAAAAATATTAAATTTTTTACAGTAAAAAAAAACCTAAGAAAAAAGGCATTTGGAAATTTTAACACTTACTGTACTTTATAATTTGACGATTCATTCCATTTTAACCTAAGAAAAAAGGCATTTGGAAATTTTAACACTTACTGTACTTTATACTTTTACGATTCATTCCATTTTTACATAGCTTCAACGAAGAACTTTCCAACGCAATTAATAGAGCACTTCTACGTAAATAAGAAATCGAAAAAATGAAATTATATATCAAACTTTTGGTCACCATATAATAATTAAATTTATTCCATAGATATATCTTAATATTAATTTCTTGCTTTATTATATAATATTTAAAATATATGAACAAAAAATTGATCAGATTACAGTAATATAAATGGAACATAAAAGAAAGCGGCCGAAAAATGAAGTCGTCGAGTCCCATCCTTTGTTAAAAGGAACTTCACAGTGGAAATCAAAACTATCTTAAATGAGTAATAAATATATATTGATCATAAGTATGAAGAATTAGAAATCACAAATTTTAACCGTCTATGAATGACAGAAAATGTTATAATATTAATTAAATTTTACAATTGTATTACTTACCAAACTATTTCGACAAGCTTCTCCGGCACCTATGTACATGGCTAGAGCCAAGAGAACAAAAACTAAAGACAAATATTTCATGTTTATTGAATTGAATCAATCTTTACTGGAGCTTCAACGTATAAATTTGTTATATTTATATACTCTAAACCCCAGTACAAAGTAAATTCACGAAAAAAAATTTAACAATTATTTGTATATGGTAATTTTGAATTTGGAAATTTATGATCATTTGACGTAATTCAATTGCTGATTAGAGAATAATATATAACCTAATTTGAAAACAAAGTGAAACAACAAAAAACCTTAGATATGAATGAATTATTATTGTGACGTTAGTAAAACAACTTCTCGATGTCTAAAATATATATTTATTATTTGATTTTAAAGTACAATTTGACTATAAATGTGAAAATAAATACATTTTCAAAACAAAAATAATAAATTAGAAATAGTTTTAGGGACTCAACTCTGACTGAAAACTAACTAAGGCAAATTTCACAACACAAATAATCTTTAAGTAAATTATATCTTAGTTTTATATTAATATACTTCTTTAAACTTCAGTCTTATTTTAATGTAGTATAACGTTAAGTATTTCTCACTATTCTCTCGATAAAACCATAGCTAATCCATTGCAATAGATAAATCTATGTAAAACTGTCCATCTTCCACAAAAGAGTAGAATTTGCCACATTCTTCAAATACTAGGAATTAAACCAAACTTTGCCCGGTGGCAACTCTAATCTGATATCATAATAACTCGACAATCCGCTTTTTGGAATAAAACAATTTAAATTTTAGATTCGGTATATGTATTTTCAATATAATGTTTTACAAGTGTAGCAATAATAAAGACTTTTGTGTATATAATTTTTAAAGATGATATTGTAAAATATTTAATGTCAAATGTCAAAAATCGTTTAATTTACAAAAAAAAAAAAAAAAAAAAAAAATTACAAGAAGGAAAATATTATCTTCTTTTAACGATAGAAAATTTGATTCTTTGGTAATTGTCTAAAGCACCGACAAATAACTAAATCATCGCATTTTTAACCATGATTATTTTGTCTGAGAATAATTTAATTTTAGATATTTTGACTGAATAAGAATCATTGTAAGAAAGGATCAGAAATTTTAATATGTCGAATCAAAGGAAAAATATCTTTGATACTAAGGAAATTAATTGCACCCATGTTATAAAATTAATTTTGTTGCTTAATAACTTCGAGACACTTTTATCTACTGAAAAAATTTAAAAAACAATATTCCACAATAAACAATTTGTTTGTTTAAAATAACGTTTCTAAAACTAGGTTATTATACTCATTTGTTACATGCACACAAACCTTTTCATTGAACTACATCGGCAATGCCAGTCTGTGTAGTTATCCATCTGACAGTGTAACAATCCGTGTAATTAAATTATGTATTATGCACAGTAAGTTATGCCGGAAGTCCTGTTAATTCAGACATTAATAATTGATTTATAATTATTTATTAATATTTTACATTGTTAGAATCGTAACGTATTCAGGAGGCCTAAACTTACTAATAATAGTTAAATTTATTATATTCCTTATAATAGTTGTAATGAATAACAACTGAGTTTATATATTCAAAATGTTACTTACCTGCATTGATGACACGGATAAGCCGTAATGGCTACCCAAACACACATGATTACATTAAATAATATTTTTATAAATGTCAATGAATACATCTTCAATTGAAAGCTAAATCCTGTAACAAAGCCTACACTGGTTGTCTATCGGAATGCCATGGGGTTATCTTGTTGGCATTTAAAAGTTCGAATAATAACTGTTCTTGGAATCCTCCTCCCATTTAATCAATAATAGCCATAGCAATACGTTGAGGGCTAAAATAACATTGAAAATAAATATTATCCAAATATTTAATGTGTATTTGAAAACATGGAGGTACATAATTCTGCAGCTTTTGAAGATCTACCAATGTTTTATGTTTTTTAAATTTATGTTTTCAAAGAAATTTAATTTAAACAGTTTACAACCGAATTGTAATACAACATAATAGGTACGCTAATAACACATACAAGTGTTTAATTAAAAAAGTTATTTTTTTTTAAATTTAGAAAGCAAGAATTAAAGTTAAGTTTATTAAAAGTGTGACTTCAAACGGGCTATGAAATGGTTAAGAAAAAACAACTGTCATAGTCGTAAATCACACTGAGAAAATATTGGATTTAATTCCAAATGTTCAACAAAAATTGAAGTATTAAAAAGATTGTATATTTATTAGAATTATAACGACTGAGGAGCCGATTTAATTTTTCACTATTTTCTTCAAAACATTGTTCGCTTTACATACAATAGTTACATCAGCCAAGATAATTCTTTCTATTAGTAAAGCGGTGATGAAATCCCTGTAACATTATAAAATGTAAAATTTGTGAGAATGTTTATATTTCGATAATTGTGAAAATTACAGTAAGTAAATTGTTAACAAAAAGCTTAAAAAGATAATTTTAATCAATTACAAAGTACTTATAACACACGTTTTCGACAAGGTTAAAAATGGTCGAAAAATAAAAGAAAAAGAATTGCCGTAGCAAAATATGGAGCGCTATCATAATATTGAAAATAAATCTTATTAAAATGTTTATATTTTATCTGAAAACCTTTAAGTACATAATTCTGCAGCTTTTGAAGACCTACTACTGTTCTTTCTGTTTCGTTATAAAATCGCTCCAAAATACTACAAAATATGATATAACAGCCCGTATGTCCAGCATGTGTGGAATATATTCAGTGTATCAGGAAGTAGAATTGATTTGATGTATATGCACTTACGATTTAAAATTAGTCAAATCAGATTACACAATTTAATTAAAAAGAGAAGGATCACACTTAAAATTCATGAAGTATAGATTTGTAGAATAGCTGTCACATGTCTAGGTCATTCTCGAACAATTTTTGTAACAACCTAAATTTATAACTAATTACAACCAATAAGAACAGTTTAAATTTATATAAGAGTAAGTTCTCTAAATAAACTTTTGAATAATTCCCTACTGAACTGAAGATATTTTGATTGATTTTCATACTCTACTAGAGCCGATTTTTGGAGTTACTAGAAAATAAATGTTTTCATCCCATTGAGTTATACCCAGGCTTCTCTGGGCAGCCAAAGTAGGGAGTATCTATTACAAAACCAATGTTTTATTCATTTATATTCAAAAGAAAGAAAATATAAAAATAAAATAAACTAGAAAATAACGCCGCACTGTCAAAATTTAAAATCATTAAAAGCTTTGTATATACAGATTTTTCTTCATTTTAGTTTTGGCGATGTTTATCGAAACATGAAGTGTTTTTTATTTTCAATTTTTATTTAATTTGATTTTTCTACAATACATAAATATGAATATATCTAGATATCATAAGCAGTATTGAAACATGTATAACTCAAATAGTTCAAACTTTGTGAAAGAAAAGATTATCAGGCAGTGCCCTGATAAGAGGTTTAGTTTCTTTTCCGAAAGATATGCGTTTGTTTGCGTTGTAAATATATTCTCCTCGTTGACAAGATAAAGACACTCAAATTATGATACTAAAAACTTTACAACTCGTAAAACATTTTCGAATTTTAGAAAAGCTGCAACATTTTAAAACATCATTGTTAAACATGAAAAATTATGTTATTCATAACTCTACAACTTTATAGTCACGGTTGATAAATTAATAATGGGAAGTGAATTTGGGGCAATTATTGGGGCAATGTATGTTCTATATTGGGTATTTTTTTATGGCGATAAACTTCTCGGGTACTATAACCTTGTAATAAAAATACTATAAAAACACCCTAGTAATTGAATACCTTCAAGGTCGGAAGAAAGCAAGAGTTGTTTAAGAGACTCCTGACAGGATTGGTCAATGGGAGTAATTTAATCCACAGCTAGACGAAAGAAAGAGTAAATCTATCTAGAGTCCTACAGGATTGCCATGTCTGTACTCACTATAATTAACCATCTGAAGGTTTATATTGTGTATGTGTGTTATGGGTCAAACAGTACTAACACTTGCATTAAAGATATAAATACCAATAATGTGAAACGAACTCAAACAAGCTAAGCCTAAAAACTTTTCTAAGGCTTATAATCGGTAGTTATTAAATAACCTTGTTTTTCATTTGATGAACTTTAGCGTGAGGTGAACTGTAGTAACTCTACTATATATTCCCATACTAAATAGATGTGCATCCATGTAGATTTGATTTTTTCCGAGATTTACTCAATTTATTGTAAAGGTGATATTACTTATTCGTTTGAGTATCCGCCAATTGTCAGCTTCGGTCTTGTTTAAATATACAAGATTTATAGAAACTCGATACAGACATTTTCAAATACTGCTGTAGAACAAGTGTCTAATAAAACAGACGGCCTTCCTGCTTTATCTCTCCTTAGAACCCTTACTTGATGTTTCAACTAAAATATTGTGTGGGAGTTGTTCTTTATATTTCAAAGGCTTTAGATTTATAATAAATTGAAAGCAAGTTTATTCGACTATAAATGCTCTGCTATTATTTGTTCATAGTTCAGATATATATTTCTACATTTAACAATTATTCTAGATATATTATTTTTTAAATATTGTAATTTTAACTGTTACTCTTCAAATTTCAAATCATGCATACACAATTAAAACACAAATATGTCAGAACACTAAGACGTGAATGGTAAACTGAAGCAATGGACTTCTCGTCAATGAGGATTTGAAAAAAGTTTTTACTAATATTTCATATTCCTCTTAGAATAATATTGTTTCAAATACTTCATGTTAATAAAAGGTTTCAATCTGAAAATATCCCTTTAAATTAAAATAATATATTTTGTTGTTTTATTTTTACATTTTCAGATGTATCGGTGAAATGGTGAGCAATAGTTTTGTATGTATCCTTAGAGCAAACATTTGTGCTTAAGTTCATTAAAATCTTTAAAGCTGTATTTAACTCATCTTAAGCTAAGGGGGATTGGTAAAAATATATAAAACTACTGATATATTGCCAAAATATGGCATGTACCACATTTGATTATCACTAACCATTCGTCATACTATTTCCAAAAAACATTTTTTAACTTAGTGCAGCTCAAAACAATTATATTTGTGAATAAGGAGAAAACGATTCTTTGACCAATACCTAAATTTGTTCATACTTTACCCATTAGCTACATTGATGCATTGATATATTTATCCTTTGGTTTAGTGATTTTGTTTGTTATAGGAACGATTACATGTATGTATGTCTACAAAATGTTGTGATAAACTGTTTTCTGAGCTGGTGTGTGATAGGAGGAACCATGTAGAGTTTGATCAGTTGTAATTAAAAAAAAATAAGGTAATTTCATTGTTATCTCTTTTTTGCATTTGTTGAATCTAAGACATATTTCTATCATCCTAAAAAATAGAGCTGACATTATCGGACACAGTGAAGAGACTATAGGAAAATTTAGAAAAGTTACAAGTCCAGTCACAGAGGTGCTTCGAAGGCCAATTGAGGAACTTCGACTAGAAAGTAGAAATTTACACACTATTTCAAATAATAAGGACCCTATATTATTAATTTACATTTAACAACTGAGTGTTAATTTTTATTATTTGTTTAGTTGTATTAATAAGTACAGTTATATTTACTAGTAATAATGAAAATATTTATTATATAATTAAGAAACAAACTGATTAGTGATTCAAACTCAATCCATAGACTGTTGGTTATTTCTTATTTTGAATCTTTATTAAAGGCCTTTCATTGAAAAGATGTTGATTGCACTGTCCACTCACTGTCTATTACTTTTCATTCTTATTTGGGTTTTTTTATTACCTTATTGCTGCCTAGGCTTTATGCGTGCTGTTGCGCCATGGGGTTTAGTTTAGTTATCGTTTGCCTTACCTTTTTTTAGAAGTCGAATTTTTTATATTTTATAATGAAGTTACTATATAATTTGAATGGTTTTTAAAAATACAATTTTCGAATGTATGTATACAATTCCCAAGTAATTGTGAGGACATACTTGGTTAGTCAAATATTTGTAATTATATATTATCTACATTATTTATGAAATCAAATTATTTTCTATTATATATGACCATAACATAAATTAAAAGCGATGAACATATTTTTCTTTCGTCTAATTTGGTTACCATTTATTAATTATGATTTTAAAAATACTAGAATAATTATAATGAGTTATTAGCACTATAGTTGGTAGGAAGCTGCAACCGGTAATTGATTCATAACAGTAATAGACAAAGGTTTCAATTCACCAATACATTACAGTGATTCACTTTGAGGTTATAAATAATATAATGATAATTATTTGTCAGTGATAATAGGTGGCTTGTCATTACTCATATAATGGTTACTCCTAGATCTTTCTTTAGAGTTTAAATATTTAAAACAATAGAAAATTATAGAAATCTGCAATGAAATCGAAGTTTTAAAATAATATAGTATATCTCGTGTAGTTATCGTCTGTAATTTTGAGCATTAGTTTTGTTGCATTAATAATAACTATGTTATGTTAAGTTATTTTGTGTACTTAAATATTATTATGTATCTCATAACTCATCAAAAGCCCATCTTCACAAGCATTGCTCTAAACTGACCAGTAATATAAAACTTTGTCTGCTTATAGCGACATGTATACATGTATACTTTGTCACTGACTTGTATAATTTTAACTATTATTTGACCAAATATAAACCTGAAGTTTCAGGCTTTATAATAGATGATAGAAATTGTCCATTTTATAAAATCAATGCCAGGACACCGATAAAGGTTTAACAAATTTAGGCGTTTAATATTTATGAAGATCAGGTCAGTCAATCCTAACTCACTGATATTGAGTATACATTATAAAGTGAGATAATAGAGGCAAAGATGAAAACAAAGTAAAATAAATACCTCCCCAACTGGAGCCGGCAATAATGAAAGTATATCAAATGGCATTCGACTTAAACTAAAAATATACTATTACTGCCTATAGTTAAAACATTAAAAGGTTTTAATGGGATAGCTAAATTAGAGATATTTAATCAAAATAAATAAAAGGATGCCTTTAACCAGAAAATATTGTAAGAGTTTGTGAATCGCAATCAAATAACTATTTTAGGTAAATTGCGTTGTAAGAAAATAAGTGCTGTTGCAGCGGTTTCAAAAAATTATTTAGCCTAGAAAACAGTTCTGCAAATCAGATTACTGACAGGAAAGATTATTGTGCCAAATCCACATTATAAACAATTTTGTAAAGTCCACTAAAGGAAAATAGAGTTTACTATATTGATTTCAGTTTTAAATTATATATTTTATGAAAATTCCAGTTTCGTCCGCCACCAAATCAGTCAATAATTTATGTGGGCATGAACTCCAACAAATTTAAAAAACAAAGATAACATAGTTAAAAATTTATGTGAAAAACAGAGATTCATAAGACTTATCAAAATTTATATCTGCCTCTACTGTATATAGAAACAGCAAAGAGACCTCTAGTATGCATGGTCTAACCTAACCTAACCTAACCTAACCTAACCTAACCTAACCTAACCTAACCTAACCTAACCTAACCTAACCTAACCTTTTGCATCAATAAATGGGGTTACAATTTAATATTTTCAGTTATCTCTGAAATATACTAATATTGTATGTAAGGAACAAATCTCATGTTCTGAAATTTTATTAGTTTCTTCAAAACCTTGTTTATTACTTCACTCTTTAAAAACGTAAATAGGTGAAGCAGTACATGTGAGGCTCTATTTATACATTTCTTAATTAATATACTTGCCACCATAGCCAAATCTGTGTTATTTAGAATTGAATACTAAAAATATAACAAATCTGTATCACATTACGATCCAGACCTAATTTAGGGATAATGCATCTAAATCTTAAATTGTAATTCATATTATGAAAATTTTACTCCCTGACCAGAAATAAGAATATTTTTTATTTTTATTAATAATAGGCAGTAACTAATAGTTTTCAACTTATGATGCCTTTCATTGAATTACTTATTCCAACGAAAGTGTATATTTGGCATTTTAGCTGACTGTATTACGTTTGCGAAGCTATAAGATTTTATTGGTGAATCGTACTAATTTGTTAGTTTCCAAGGTGAAAAAACCAAAATAAACCATTTTTTTAAGGTTTTTTATTTGTCAGGAAGTAATGTTATAATATAAAATTACAATTGTGGATTAATTAGCAATTAATCATTTGGAATCATTCTTAGCTAAGCACGCTATCAAGTTCTAATTTGTTTACACCATCTTAAAGGAAATGATGGTGAAATACGTTGGCACTGATAGCCAGGACAGCAGACCCTTTGAGCGTTACACTGAAACTACACAAAATCCTATGTAAACCAAAAAAGTAAATAAATAAAAAGCTTCCACAATTTCATTTAAAAACAATATGATAATAATTAAATATATTTTAATATATAATGAAAGTAAAGTCTGGAATATCTGTTGTTGTTTATCAGCTACTAAGTGACGTAGAAAACTGTCTCAGAGTCTACCAAAAGTGCAATTAACATATACAAAATTTAAATATCTCAGGTTTCTTCATTTCAAGCATATTGATATATCTTCATATTTTTTTAAATAGCCTATATTTCATAAAATAGACATTTTGGTAAAAAATAAAAACAAGATTGGTTTAATTTTTGAGATATTCCAAGTATTTCATTATAAGTAAGTTTATAACAAGATTACAAGGCTTGTAATTGGCATAACATATCATTTGATCTCTCTATGGAAATCTGTTTACCTGGCCTATCCGCATATTAAGATACAATTTTGGAAAAGTATAGAGTGATGAGAATTTTAATAATTGCGAATCATTTAAATTGACCATATGAGACGTCAGATAATCTTCTATTTCAATTAAAAGCTTAGGTATTGCGTTATAAATATATGATATTTTAATACTTTAAAAATTCAAAACAAATATAATTTTGCCTGACTTTTCAATAATGCGAATAATTGATAATAATTCGAAAAATTATCAATCTGCTTACATTGAAAATAAAAACCTAAGAAAAAGGTGTTTTATTAATTTTAACATGTACTGTACTTCTACGTCAATTAGAAATCGAAAACAGAAAATTATATTTCAAACTTTTGGTTCACCATATATTAATTAAATTTATTATACATACATTTCTTTAATATATATTTGTTGCTTTATTACATAATGTTGAAATATATGAACAACCAAACTGATCGCATTACTATAGATGGAACACAGTAAAGAGGAACTTTACTATGGAAATCAAACAATCTTAAATGAGTAATAAATATATATTTCATAATAAGTATTAAGGATTTTATATTACAACTTATATGACATAATATGTTATTAATATCTCTTAAATTGTATATCTGTATTACTTACGAAAACTTGTTTGCAAGCTTCTCCGACACCTATGTACATGGCTAGAGCCAAGATAACAAAAACTAAGGACAAATATTTCATGTTTATTGAATTGAAACAATCTTTACTGGTGTTTTACCATGGAAATGTATTACATTTATATACTCTCTAAACCCCAGTACAAAATAGTTCTACGAAAAAAAATTTTTTTTATCTATATGGTAATTTTGAAGACGGAAGTTTATGATCATTTGAAGTAATTCCATTGCTGATTAGAGAATAATATATAACTTAATTTGAAAATAAAATGAAACAACAAAAAAACTTACATAAGAACGATCTATTACTGTGACGTTAATAACCTCTCAATGTCTAGAGTATATTTTAGTTTTTGCTTTAAAAGTAAAATTTGACAATAAATGTGAAAATAAATAAATGTTCGAAACAAAAATAATAAATTTGAAATAATTTTTCACACTCAATTCTGACTGAAAACTAACCTCAGTCAAATTTTACAAGGCGACTAAACTTTAATTGAATTTATATCATGGTTTTTATTTATATACTTTTTTAAACAACACTCTTGTTTGAATGTAGGATTTCGTTAAGGATTTCTCACTAATATCTCGATAAAACCTATGCAATAGATAATACTATGCAAAAATGTCCATATTTCCCTTGTAAAAAGTAGAATATGCTACATTATGCAAATACTAGGAATTACAAAAAAACTTTGACTGGTGTCAACTCTAATCTGATTTCATATTAACGCGCCAATTCGCTTTTTGGACTATAGTGTCGACTGTAATCTGATTGCATAACTAAAGCGCCAATTTGCTGTTTCTTTCGTCTAGTGGTATCGACTCTATTCTGATTTCACCATGAACACACCATCCACTTTTTAGGTTAATGTAGTCAAACTCTAATCTGTGTTCATTGCTGACACGTCAATTCACGGTTCCGACTCAAATTTGATTTCAACACTGTCAAGCTAATCAACTGTTTGGGCTAGGATATTCGAGGTAAAAAGCAAGCTAAGACAGAGAGATATTAGCTATTAGCAATAATTTTAATTTGAGTAGAACTGTAATCAACTTACATAAGACTTTGTTCGGAATTAGTTGCTACCGAATAAAACAACTAATGTATTAATTATTTTTATTGTTTTTTATGTAGAATATAGCGTTATTAGTTGACGATTTAGTTACAATTGAAGTATTCAGTTAAATTAGTGTCAAATATATTATTTTAGACATAAGAAATTTCGAAACAGTTTAAGTAATAATATGTAGGTACAGCTACATTTGAGAAATGTTTCACGTTTTGATTTATATTATTTTAAAGCTTGTCATTTAATATAAATTAATACCTGTAATTGAAAATATTTAATACATTTTAGAAGTTATGTATAACTGATCAGTCGCCCGATGATGCCACAGACGAAACAATTGTAGCTCATTTATATTATTAAAATAATTTTTAACTTTAGCTTTATTGCTTTATTTAGTTTTTGAATATTGAGTTTCAACTAGAATATCTGCTGTTACATTAAATATAGTTAAGTTGAATTTGAAAAAAAAAATTAATATATTCAGCAATATATACTTAGATATAGTTTTCTTTCTTTTTTTATAGGGTTGCTGGTACTTTTCGGCCCTTTATTTCTCAATATTCTGCTAACTGGAGTTTCAAACAGACAGAGATTTCTTATTCTAATTGAGAATTCGTGGACTGAAAACAACCAAATTATTTAAGTAAATTCTAATTTTACTTTTCGTTATCCATGTTAAAACAGTAAATTTTTTTAGGAGTAGTAAAAAGAGTTTTGTAGTTTTTATTTGAGTTGTTAATTCAACACATATTAAAAATATTTTTAATGTCGTTGTTTAAACTACTATAAAGTTTGTTTTATATTTAACTATAAAATTTGTTTTTTCATAGTGTTGTGCATCATATAATAAGTATTCTATGGTAATTAATATTTGTCAGTTGTGCGTAATACAATTATTCTCGCCAATTATACTTTTTTTTCTCCCTGGAACTCTGGTTTCAGTTGTAATAGTTCTGCATTTAGGTTGGTCCTGAGCAGCTTGTATGCTGGTAATGGGAATGATGAATTATTTTGAAATTCTGAGGTATATATTGTTACCAAAGATTATTATTTGATAAGATTTAACAATTATTGGAACCAGATTGGTAACATGTTTAAAATGAAACGAAGCAATTTCTAAACAGTGCTGAAATTTATTAACGCTGGAGTAAATTGACCATTTATACAAACTGTAAATACAGGTTAACAATTATTACTTAATCAACAAATTCTTATTAATAAACAAATTTTTTATGATTATATGCCCTAAATAAAATTTAGATTTAATTTAATTTCCCCCCCCTATACAAATTGTTACAGATGAAATTTTAAAGAGTAAAAAAAAATTATTATTGAAAATAAATTTAAGTTCAAAGTGTATATTAAATCTAACAAGTTTTCATCATTAAATTGCTTATAAATTATTACAATTTTATTTATTAAATTTCTTAAATACTAAGTTGGATAACAAAAAAAAAATAAACCAAGAGATTAGTTTATTATATAAAAGGAAAATTAAATTTTTATTGACGTCAATATATTTTTTTTTAATTTAGAAAAATAACCCCTAAAGGAGGCCGAGAGATTTGCATGCTGTCCCATCCTATAATTAATTAAAAATTTGTACATATTTGTTTCACCAAGATAAGTTCACTTTATTACGCTTTTTTTAATTAAAGTTTTTTAACAGACACAGGTAAAGTTCATTTTTGATACCATAAGGCACATTTCAAAAAGATTTTTTTTTATATAAGTTGAACTCTTGTTCTGTTTCAACTTGTTTTTTTTCCTGACCTTGAACCAGCATTTGCTGCACAAAAATGTGACTTGTGAAAGGAGGTTTAAGCAATCTTATACAGGTTCTTTAACAAGATTTTTTACATGTAATGAAGTTAGGTTGAAAGTAGTTAAAAATAAAAATATTTTCACAATTACAAAATGTCTTCAAAAGGAAATTAGAAAATAAATTTTAATAAATAAAGAAACCAAGATAGCTCGGTCTTTGTCTGAAATCCAAAACTGGTACAAATTGCAAGAAAATAGAAAAGAAAAGATTTTAAATAAAATGAAAGATTGATTAATTAATTCTTTGATTTTATGATTATCTTAAAGATTATAATTTGATTTTTAAGTTAATTTTAAAATGAAAAATGGTTACTTTACTTTTATAAGAAATTATGTGTTTCAAAAGAAATTTCTGACAATTCAAAAGGAAATTAATTATGATTAAATTATTTCTAGACAATACAAACTGCAATTAAAATAAAAATATATAGACATAAATTTTTTAATATGGTCAATTTAATCTTGTTACCTGGAGTTGGTCGACGAAAGCTTACGAGCTATTGCGTGAAAGGAAATCATCCAAGAAAACCATTTGGCGAGTTACACATTAAGAGCCTTTAAATTATTTAGTACATAATTTAGACTGATTTTAACAACGAATTTTGAAGAAGAGCCGAGATTATTTAAAAATAACTTTGAGTTACAACTAGACGGCCTTCGAACTAGGTACTGACTTGATTGATTAAAGGTTGACCAGGTTAAAGTCGAATTAGCAGATCGCGCGACACCGTTTCCAGAGTTGCCCACCAGATGGTAGCACGATACAGGGGAGTTTACTAAAGCATTTTAAATTTAATCTACCTTGTTGGCAAGTTATGTTTTACAATTATTTTTGCTTTATATATATATATATATATATATATAGGTAAGTTTAAAGTCTATTTGTTGGGGTGACGATGATCCTAAAGAAATATAATTTGCGATATTGATTACATATAAGGAATGTTTCAAAAATATAAAATTTTAAACATAAAAAGGCACTATAAAATATATCGTGGGCGAATGGTTTAAGTTGAACATTTGTGAACATTTTTCCTTAGTAGTTTGCTTATAAAGAACGGTTTTCTCAATCCAAATATATATGTTACACTCAATCGTCTAATTCGGATAATGGCCGAATTCTCTCCCCACAAACCGTACTGGGGCTTTTATTAGAACATTGGTCGAAACGAAATTACGGAAGTAAACCAACAATTGCTTTCACCCACAACGGGCTCTGGGTATTATCAGCTTGCACATATGCCGAATAGCTTCTAAGTAAATAAAACAGGCCACATTTTTTGATATTATATTTTTTTATAAATTTCAATATCAATAAAATACAGGCTAGGTAAGGTTGAAAGGAAAGAGTAGGGGTGGAGGAGAGGATTTGTGGAACAACCTGCACATCTAGACCATGAGAATAAGCTATTCGGCGTTTGCGTAAACAGATAATACGATGGACCCGTTGTGGGTAAAACCGATTGACCACAATGCGTTCTGGGTATAATCAATTTGTTTAGAACGAGTTTACTTCGGCAATTGAGTAAAGCTATTTACTCACACCGCGTTCTGGGTATTTTGCTTCGGCCAATGTCCGAATAAAATGGCAAAATATTTTCGAAATACCTTACTTTAACAGTTAATTATGGCGAGGGATCAAATTGGCATTATAAAAATTTGTAGATTTTCTCTGATGATACAGATAAACTTTTATTAACTTTTATTTTGTTATTTTCATTTTTCTTAAATACTATTTAGTATTTTACTAGATACAGGAATATTTCTAAATAAAATGAAAGAAAACTTAATATATTATATTTTGTTTTGTTTTGTTTTAAAAGAAACTAATATTTAAATCCCAAAACATGTTAATAAGTGTATTTCTCTTTTACATATGATTTTTTTCTCTCACATCAAAGTTCTGACTTTCGACCGTTATATTTGACCTAATTAAGAACCAAACATAATCGCAATTATCAGTTTTGGACAATTTTGACCAAAAAAATTCTGAAAAATGAGTTCACTTCCTTATTAAGTATAAAATAATATCTATGTACAAATATTTCAAAAATTTTTAATACGTTTTTTAGTATTTTATTTTATTTCAAAAATAACTAAATATAAATATTATTATATTCATAAATTTATATTACATAAATAACATATGAGTTATGTTAAGGAAGTAAAAATCAATATCTTCAACAAAACTGAAATAATATGGAAACGGAGTTTTTGGGTAAATACTACCAAACTCTAACATTTATTAGAAATAAGTGAAAAAGATGTGTTCCTTTTTTCAGAAAGGCAACGTTAGAAAATGTGTTTAATGATAAAAAAAAGTGCAACAAAAGAAATTTTATTATACATATATTTTCATAATTAAAATTATTTCTATAAAAACTTTAAAGTATCAAAGAAATACCAAGAAATGTTAAAAAACGGGGGGGGGACGAATTAAATGGACCTTCATAAGAAAATGTCACGTGTAAAAATATATTAATATATTAAACATATGTCATTAAATGTTTTATTTAAATTATTTAATTCTTACTTCAGGCATTATTTTGGACTCTTAATAAATTTATACTTAGTTGTAAAAACATTGTCCTTCTCTGCAATATAAGGAAGGGCATTTCACTGGGTATTTCGTTGATTGATGGAACGCATATTACATATTCATTGGTTCAATTAGTGAATGGTGTATCAAGGGTTTAGATATTATAATCATGGTGCTGAAAGATGTGGGTTGTTTATGTGAAGCACCTATATTGGCTTTTATGATACAAGTACAATTCTTGTCTAAATAATAGAATATTCAATAAGAAGTTAATAAGAAATAAGAATGTAATAAATGTGATATTTGTAAACCGGGTTTATTACCTTTTTTTAAAACTAACAAATTCTAGATTTAAAGAATGCAAAACACAAAATTATAATTTGTAATAAACATAACAATAGAATGCATAATAATGCAAAACCTTAACTATAGGACAAATATTTACTATTTTAATTAGAAATAAGAGAATATTATAATTATTCCATTAATAATCTAGTTTGCTTTTTTTTACATATATTTTTAATTCTGAATTAGGCATAAATTATTTTAAAAATATTTTTCTGTATAATTACGCAAGTTAAAATAAAAATTTAATTTTCTCAGATATGTATTGTTTACTTTGAGCTTTAAACGACACAATTAAGCCCACAATTTAACATTTATTGGTTTTATTTGTCTATTAATCTGGTTTATTTATTTATATCTACACTATGTTAAACTTTTAATATGTATTTATGTTTCCGATTTCCAAAGCTTTAATGATTCTTGTGTCTATATATCACGATCGTTTAACATAACATTCATTCAACATAGCAATCATTCTACAGAACATTCACATAATTTCCATTTGATGAAATTCCTAATAGTTTGAAGGACGTTATCAACTGTGCAAAACAAAAAAAAATACTGTTTAATTTGATTATTACAATAATATTTACTTCAGGATACTCCACATTAAACGACCGCTTGGTTGTTGACAGTGTCTCTGTATGACAGTATCTGCAGTAATTTAAGGACCACTTTATCGTTTATTGTACATTCCATTGTAGTAGTCCGAGCAGTTCAAGTCAGTGTAGTGTTTACAATTAACGTCTCAGTTTGTTAAACAATTAAGAAAGTAGTTGTTAATTAAAACATTTTAAAGCTGTAGGTAAAACAAACAGACATTACGATATATTTTTAAAATTACAATTAATTGTTTCCAAATAATACCGCTCCGATTCGCAAATGTATCAGATAAGTTGTTGAAAAACCAGTCAAATTGTTACGGAAATTTTCATAGCAAATATTTTATCACTTTATGAAATGTTTAAATAGTGCCAAAAATATAAAACTATCATCAAGATAAAACATGTTATTACAAACAATGAGTCCAAAGCTTTATAACGAATACGGAATAGAAATCCATAATCTATATACCGATTTTATCTATAACTGTACGGATCTTGTGGTCGAGGAACCAAACATCCACACGCGATTATTGAGGATAATTTAAATCCATAAAGAAAAAGTTGGAATTTGTATGAATGGTAATTTCTCGGCAGCGAATGTTGTGACTGAAGAATTTTAAAAAAGATGAAGTTGCGGCTCACAGAAGTTGAACCAAGATTTGTATCATCATTTCAATGCAACTTTTTACACCTTAACCAACAGACTTATTTAGCCGATAATTAGCTAAAGAATCTGTGTTAAATAATTGTCCAAAATGTTCAATTAGCTTAATAAGGTAATGAAAACTTACATACTCACAAAAAATAGACTATCTGAGAGGTGTAAAAAACAGGTAAAAAAGGGTTACGTTGTAGCGAAGTGAAGGATTACATTGAAATAGTTTTGAGATCGAAAACTGGTCCCTGCATTGTAACCCATAAAGACCTAAACTTTCGAAATAAACAACTGAAAGAAAGAAACTGGTTTTACCCACATTGACCGCAGCTACAATACAGTCCTGCAATATTTCCCTGCACAGGATATTAGATACAATAAATACATTATGTAGCCAAATTCAATTTTCTAGTCTTTTTTAAATTTTCAACCTTCTCATAAATAAGTCAGAAGCAATAAGTTACATAAATAATTAAAGTTTCTTAAAAAACAAAACAAAAACAGCTCAAGAAAATAAGACTGAACCAAAATTCAGCAAAAAATATCCTATATCCCCACAAAAGACAGATGGACCCCACCTCCAGACAAAAGCGTCAACATTAACTAGTGGAGTTCAGTTTTAACGAATCTATATTTTTTAAGTGATTTATCAATGTTTCATCTTAAGTCAAAATAATTTTTTTTTAATACCTTGATGAGAGAGAAAGAAAATAGGGAACAAATTATTAACAAGTGGGAAAACGTGTTATTTTTATTATTATTTTATATTGCAAAAAAAAAAAAAAAAATCTATATTTATGCTACAGTTATCCACAAGCCAACAGAAACCCAAACTGAGGCAAACAAGATGAAAACTATTCTTATAAGCGGAAAAAAAGAAAATCTATATTTTAAAAAAAGGTTTTACGAGATTTAAGTCTCTTTCAATAATATTTTTATTTTAAATGAAAACAAACAAAAATCTTTATAACAACATGGGACGAAATAATTTTTAATATAAAGTATGTTAAGTTACAATTTATTCTTAATGCATTTCAAATTCTTCTGCGGTTTTATTATTGTTTTCCTTTTTTCCTTCACTCGGTGAACTATCAAACAGAATACTGTAACATTTCGTGTAAAGCCACTAACCATATAATCATTGTTCATTACTTAATCGTATATTTTTAGTACGTTAACTATTATTGAATTTTTTACATGTTAATATATATTTTGAGATTTTTAGTCAAATAGTTCTATGTGTTCATCTTCAAGTGAAACAACAAAAAAAAAAAAAAAAAAAAGGTTACATTAGAATGAATTATTACTGTGACGTCAGTGACACAACTTCTCGATGCCTGAAATATATTTTAGTTAATTGCTTTTAAAATGCAATTATTAGATAATAAATGTGAAACAAAAAATAATTGTGAAAAGTATTATGTTTTTCTTTTATACATATACATACATTATATATTGTATCTCTCTTTCAAGGTGTATTTGATGTGTTCTGTAACATAAGAATGGCCACGGTTAATAACATTGCTGATTTTTTACTATTGAATGCATAATACATATCATGGTTGAATTACTTTTTTCCTTTTAAAATCTTCATAAGAGGGTGATCATGTTTTTAATCAGGAACTCTCGTGCTTTGAAAAATTATAATATCTCTTACAATAGGCGTAATTGTGTATATATACAAATTAAATGTTTATTTTGTTTTATTTTTATCGATTATAATTTTTAATCAGGTCTACCAATAGAAATTTAAAAAAATGTATAACATTAAAATTACCGTAAAAATGACAAATAAAATAACCAACTCTATATTACAATCCTCACTTGTCAGGGTAGTCCCTTCTCCCCAATTTCAAAATGTAAATGATAACATTTTTAAACATGTATAACTTTAAAACTTATTCTATTATTAGACTAATATCGATCAGCTCCATAATTTTATATCTATAGAGAACTAATACTGAGTATTGAATTAAAAAGACGCTGTATGAACTTTTCGTCCTCATTAAAACCCTATTTATTTCATATCATCATGATAGCATTACTTACGTTACAAAAATAACCAGTTAATTTGTTTAGAGATTTTACCCTAGCGAGATAATTACATTTCTGAAACTTTAAAAAAGCAAAACACAATGCAGACAATTATATTACTTCGTTTCGTAATTAATCATTTACGGATTTTAAGTCACAACATAATAACTATTTTGTATTTCGAACGAAACTTTTATGTTTTAAATTTATGCAATCGTTTGTTCCCGGGCTATGAAACACACCAATACATTTTCCATTTTATCAAATAGACGCATTTTTATGGAATTTCACATAAATGTATTACGTAGAGAATATATATTTTTTTATGGAAATAAACGTTGTTAAGAACAAAAGGTCAGATTTTTTAGGGTAGTCTGTTCGTCTCTCTTTGTGCAGTTGTCTATTAAAAAAACTAATGGGGTGACTTCCGGGAAATTATAGAGAAATATTGAACTTTGGGAATTAAATGTTACACCTTGAATATGGAGAATAGCTCTTTTGTGCGCGCGCGCGCGCGCGCGCGAGTGTGTGTGTGTGTGTGTGTGTGTAAGTATGACTCCCTAACTGAATATATGTTTACAAAAATAATGAGATTTTGTTTGTGTAATCGAAGATGAACAAAACAAAACAATTTTTTATTTCACAGAAGTAATATTATTATTTAATATTTACAATTGTTAATTATTTTTCAATGCTTGATGTTTTAGTTTCAGTGAAATTATTCATTTGGACTTATTGTTAGTGGTGCAGACTATCCAGCGATAATACAATTTCCAACTTTCGAAAATGGTTTAGGCATACGCTTGCACAGAAAGCCAGGACAGCAGCCCTTTCCATCGATACACTGAAAATACACAGAATCCAATGTAAACCAAACAACATACATACAAACTTTGAACATTTGATTGTAATCAACATAATTAAATATATTTTAATGTATATGGTGAGATAAAAGTCTGGTGTATATTTTTTCCCAGCTACTAATTCAGATAGAAAAACGATAGAATGTTCGATAAAAATCTCCTCAGTACAACTATCTACAGTGTACCAAAACTACAATTGACATATACAGATTGTGTACAAATAAAATATTCTCATTCCATGTAAGCATATTGATGTTTTTTCATATCCTATTTTATATTCTGTAAGACGAACATTTTTGTTAAAAATAAAAACCAAATTATTTAAATTTTTTGAGTTATTGCAATAAGATAAATTTATAACGAGATAACAAGGCTTATCAATTACATATGGTATCATGTAATCTTTCTATGCCAAAGCTGTTTACCTGTCTATCTACACATTAAGACACACAAATTTGGAAACATACAGAGTGATAAAAAAAATTATATTTTTGAATCAGATCAATGGACCATATTAGAGGACAGATGATATTTAATTTAAACTACATCTATCTTCCATGCTTAGTAATTGTTGCTTTTTAAATTTATTTTATTAAAAAACTTCAATAACTCAACAACAGAAAATAATTCAGTTTTTATTTTCAGAAAAAGTCCGTTTTACTGGAAAAAAATTATAATTCGATCAAATTTCATATCTTTATTTTATTTTCCCACACAATGTATATTATGATGTCATTATTATATCAATATCAGAGTTGCACTCTGTTGAGAGATTTAATCGAGAGTTTTCCAACGCATTTTAGAAGACTTTTACGTCAATTCGAAACCGAAAAAAGAAAATTATATTCCCAACTTTTGGCTTGCCATATATTTATTGAAATTATTCAACAGATATTTCTTTAATCCATATTTTTTGGTTCTTTACATAACGTTTGTATATGACTAAAATAATTGTTCATTTTATTATAGTTAAACGAGCGGACAAAAATGAAGTGGTCGAGCTCGATCCATTGTTACAAATAACTTCACTTTGAAAGTCAAACTAATAAGTCCTAAATATGTAATAACTATATATTTTATAAAACACACACATTCTTGTGTGTGTTTTATTTGTATAACATGGAATTCTATCAAGTACCGTCGGTCATCAGTATAAACAATATACTTTTTATCATAAATATTAAGGATTTTCAACTACAAATTAATTGTATTCTTCTATATATAACAGATAATTTATTTAATTAATTTGCTTTAACTTCTACAATCATTTTACTTACCTCAGTTCTTCGACAAGCTTCTCCGACACCTATGTACATGGCTAGAGCCAAGAGAACAAAACCTAACAACAAATATTTCATGTTTATTGAATTGAAAACAACTTCAATATATTTTAGGGACGAAGTTTATTATATTTATACTCAGTAAACGACATTACTGATTAGAGAATAATATATAACTTAATTTGACAAAAAAGTGAAAGTAAAAAAAACGTAGATATGATTAAGTTATTACTGTGACGTTAGTTACGCGACATCTCGGTGCCTAGGGAATATTTGTATTATTTTATTTTAAAGTATAATTAGACTATGTATATATATATGTAAACATTAAATAAATTTTCAAAACCAAAATAATAAATTTGAAACAGTTATTTGAACTCAACACAGGCTGAAAACTAATTAAAACAAATTTCACAACAATAATAATCATTCAATGAATTATATCTTGGGGCTTATTAATATACTTTTAGAAACAACACTCTTGTTTGAATGTAATATAACGTTAAGTATTTTCCACTATTCTCTCGTTAAAAACATAGCTAATCCAATACAATAGATAAATCTATGTAAAACTGTCAATCTTCCATTGAAAAAAAAATTGGCAATATTCTAATTAAAATATTAGGAATCTGGTTCAACCATTGACGCACTTTTCAGCAGTTTGTGATAATGATGTCAACTCTAATCTGATTTCATCATTTACAGGCCAATCGGTTTTTTGGACAACGGTGTCGACATTAATGTGATTTCATCACTGACACGTCAATCTGCTTGATCTAGTGGTATCGACTCTTATCTGTTTTCATAATGAACGAGTCAATCCGCTTTTGGCCTAATGTAGTCAACTCTATTTTGGATTCTTCATAAGCGAATCCGCTTGTTGGGCTTATTTCGTCGTTGAACCACGGTTTGAGCTAGTGGTGTCTACCCTTATCTGATTTCATCACTGACACGCCGATCAACTGTTTTGACTAAGTTATTCTAGGTTAAAAGTAAAATAGAGACAAAGAGTGAGTAGAATTCCTATTATTAATAAATCGAACTTGACTAAAACTTTTAATCAACTCTAAACCATCTTGTATAAGTGTTTGTACGGAATTAGTTGATAAAGTATCATACAACTAATTATTAAATAATGTTATTTTTGTTATATAGAAAGTGGGATATTTAGTTGCAGTTTTTGATGTATTTGAGGTATTTACTTAAATTATTTCAAATATAAGTTCCAATATTATTTTCGATATAATCCATTTTGAAACTGTTAAAATAATAATACTAATACATATAATACTAATAATAATACATACATATTGTAACTTCTAATTAATGATCATATTTTACAATATGTACATAATAATATGTAGTCTTATTTATCAATATTCCAAAATCATAATTATTTACCACAAAGATCTCTAACTGGTCCTCAGTTTTTATATTTGCTTAAAAGAAAAGAAAATCTTAAATAAAGATATACGTAGTAAATGTAATTATTTAATTGCTTGATATTTATCTTATACAATATTGGGTATTAGCCTTATTATTTATTACTTTTTTATTCGATCTATCTTCCTATCAAAATGCCATCTTTTATTAATTCAATATAGCCTATGTTTTGGTTCTGTTTCTTACTTTTTTAACAACTAACTAATTCAAATTCTACAGTCTTAAAATCTATATATCTATTCAGTTTGGATCCTGGGTCGGTACTGAAACTTTATTGTTGATTAACAGAGTGTTGATCACTTAAATATTCATTAATTCAATCTTCATTATAAAATAACCTTCATACCACTTAGCAATGTTTAATTGAAATTTCACCTTAATAAATGTTTCACTTTTACGTACTCGTAATTAAATTATATTTATTCAAGACAGATTTTTCTAACAATACTTAGTATATTTGATTTATTATTCAATAAATATATTATTATTATTTATTATAATTCACCAATATTTTATAATATTATGTTTATTTGTATGATCTAGTTTACCATTCGTTTCCTGTTGTTGCATAAATTGTCCGCTAGGGTTGTTCGATTATATTTTTACAATTGAATTACAAGGCGATAACGACCGAAATGGTTTAGGGAAATTTATTATAGAGTAACAATCATATTTAAATATATTTAAACTAATCGTGTCGAAATATTTTTTTTGAAACAACCTCAAAGAAATAAGTGAAATTATTATTAAATGTTATTTTCAGACTGTAAAACTATGAGCACCTGATTTTCTATTAGGCCAATATGTCATGCGCATTGCGGCAATATATATATATATATATATATATATATATATATATATATATATATATATATATATATATATATATATATATATATATATTGTAGTCGTATATTTTGATAAAAAGTAATTAATATATCATATACTTAATAGTTTGGTTAAACAAATGAAGTATATACTGTGAAAAGAGTGTTTAATTTTATTTCGAAATACTTATAAAAATAACTTTTTATATTTATTATATATATATATATATATATATATATATATATATATATATAATATTTTCCTACTGAAAGCTTATCAACGGATACTAAACGACATGACAGCAACGACTTGTAGACTACGAGATATTGTTTAAAATATTTCTGCACAATTATACTTAATTAGCCCATATTCTTTAAAATACTGCAATAAATATTAGTTACGTAGTTTTCTGACAAAAGGTGAAGACTACCCTAAGACGTCGTCTTTAATAAAATATACGTATATCATAAACGTTTTCCCAGCTTAAAACACAAGTGATTTTTGTTACTATCATTACTGAACCGTAATATTTTAAAATTGTGTATTCGCTTCAATGTTTGGTTCGTTAATCTTCAGACATCAATAAAATTTTAACGAAATTGGTTAGGGAGATTTTGAGAAATTAAGTATTTTCTTTATTTTAATATTTTTTTATCGATAAGTGACGAAGCAGAATTTTTTGAGAGATGGCGACCAACATATTTTTGTTTGGGTCCATATATGGTCCACGTTGTCAAATTTCTATAAACATTGTGTTACCATTCTTAAGGATAAAATCCTTAGATAGATGCTTCTGGAACCAGGAATGGTAAATATTTGAAAGAAGAGATCTAGATAATTTCGATTGACCAGTAATTTATTTAACCATTGTCTTTAATTTAACGATTCTGAGCCTTGAGTTAACAATTTACAAAAAAGTTACCACAACATAGATTAGTAGTTTTTTTTATGAAAGAAAAATTTGCAAAGTAACAATTAAGACGTCATCTATAGCTAGTGATATACATTTTATACGCCCTTAAGGAAAAAGATTTAGATAATATTAATCAAACCCCCCCCCCCATATAATTAATTACAAAGTAAGTTTAAAAAAAAATAGAAAATGACAATTCATTAAAGTATGTAATGTTACAAAGAATTTAATTTTAAATTATATATACTAAAAATAACAAAATTTAATTAATTAATCACATATATGTATATATATATATATATATAAATATAAGTTGGTCAACTGTAAAAAAAAGAAGATTTTTTAAATATATATATATTTAACAAAAGGAAAATATTAAATATTTATTGATTATTTATTGACGTCAATTTAGAATTTAGAAAAATTACCCCTTTGTGGTTGTGAGATCGAAAAGTGCATGCTTATCCCATCCAAAAGAATTTTATTGTTAATGTTGCATTTTACTAGAAAAAAAATAATTATCCTTGGTTCAACAAAACCTAATTTTTATAGCCTGCTTGAACCAGCCGTGTAGCTGTACAAAAACATGTCGAATTAAACAATGAACAGACATTTCTTGACAGGTTTAAACATTTCTGTTGTCGATTTATGAGCAATATATTTCATAAGCAATAAAAATGCAATTTCTTTGAAGACAAAATGTTATATATACTCAAATAAATTACTGAATGACTTTACTTTATAAAATATAGACAAAAAGGGATCTTTTCGTTTTAAAAGATTGTTTGAATTTAAGCTCTTACAATTTATAGACAATTTAAAAATTAGTTGTAATTAAATTTAATGATTTTTTAATTAGTGATTTGACTTTATAATAACTAAAATAAAAAGAAATGCTATTTTTTTTATTTTTTATAAGATTATATAAATTTATACTCTTAAAAAAGAAATTTACAGATAATCTAAGGTTTGATTATAATTGAAAACAGATTTCAAAATTTTAGATTTATAAATAGAATACATATTTTCACATAGTTAATTCAATTAAGTTTAAACTGAAATTTTTGGTTTACCTGGTTTAGCGGAGTCGAAAACTTGTAAAGCTGAGATGAAATTGATTGCAATAAATAAGATTGATTCTATTAAAACTTAACATGATTCACTTTTTTAAATTTAGAAACAAGAAAGACGGCCATTTCAGTGTTTGAAATGAGTTTTGCACGCCTTTAGTTAATAATTTCGACTCATGTTGAAAGTTAGACTTTATTTTAATTTTGAAAAGTTACGACGTGCATTCTAAAGCAAAACTAAGATAACTGCCGTTATCTTAAGAACAGAGACTACCTCAAGAATATAGCCTCGGGCAAGTCTACAGTCGAATAGGCTGATGCTGTGTTTACAGAGTTGCACGCCAGGGGCAGCACGTGACTAGCACACTGTAAAAATTAAATCTGCAATTTCGGTGTAGATTGAATTAAATTTAGGTACGTTGTTACAGTCCCCCCCGAATAACGGAGTTGGGGTGGAGTCTAGAAGCGGCCAGAGGGGCCTCCCACAAAATTTCGTAGAACAGGGGCACCTGATAGAAACAACGTTTCATAGTACTATTACTAAACTCTTTCGGCGCTTAGTTATTAGATTTGAAATTTCTAAAACGTCATAGCTCTTCCCACCAATCGATAAAATCGGGGTAGCACCCAGGACAGAAAGAGCTTGACGTAAAAATTTGGCGACATTGCTGTGCATGACCTGGCATTGTACCTCAAAGGTACATGTAAGGATTTTGTTTTATATGGACTATGGAGGAAGAGTAACACCTCGGACACGCAAAAGGAGGTGAAAATTACTCTGGGGGTAATAAAAGGGAGGAAAAGGTGTAGCACAACAAAATGTTATCTGGATAACCCAGAGAAGTACATGCTTTCATCAAGAAATCGGGCTCAGAAGGTGATCAGCCCTCTGAGCCGATTTCCTGAAAGTCGTAGGTCAAATCATGCACAGCGTCATTACCTAAACTATTCAGGGCTCTTGACAACTTCCCTGATAAACAAAATTTAGAAAGAGAAAAAAGAATTCCAAAATAAATAAATAAAGAAGCAGTATGAAACGTTGAAAACAGTTAAGTTTGTTCTCCTGTTCAAAACAGATCACAAATTTTTTTATGACTTACGGTCTTATGTGTGTAATTATGTGCCCCTAAAAAAATAAATAAATAATAAATAAAAAAAAATAATGTTAAAAAAAATTTCATCAAGATCAGTTGTTTTTAAAAAAGCTATGTAAAAAAAGGTGTATCTGACGTGAACATGTATTATGAATGGCAACCCACAACCTCTAAAGACCAACTCCGGTTTTCTCAAACCTAACAATTATTTTAAACAAATCGTCCATGTTGACTTGTTAACAACAATCTGGGCACCTATATTAAGAGAAAATTTACACACAAAATTTCAAAAAATTTCCATATACAAAATTTCAAACAAACAAACAAGGAATCCAAGTACCAAAGAAAACTCTGAAAACATCACCAAACGACATTAAATCCCTAATAATTGATTCCGTGCTAGCTAGTAAGGATAATCTAAGTAAAAAAAATTGCAAAATTTTATTTGAAGTGGAATGGTACTGAGTTATAGTGTAAGGTTTTTGACCCCCCCAAAAAAAAATTAACTGAAAGTCAACCAAGCAAAAGTTTTTTTTTTGAATTTTTTTTTTTTATTTCTTATAGGTTTTTATCTGTTTTGTATTTTTATTTATTTATTAATTTTTTTATTATTTTTTTTGTATTTTTAATAACACCTTGCTTGTCTGAGTTAAGTTAGAAAATTAAAAAAAAAATAACGTAAACAAAATTTTTATCAAAATCTGTCTAAGTGTTTTCAAAAAAGTGTATGTGTAAGTTACTTTATAATACGTGAAAATAATTAAATTTTAAAAAGTTTCATCAACAACTGTTTTTCTTTTTATGAAATATGCTGAAATTAAAAAAAAGTGAAGTGTATGTAGCACAAAATCAATTTATATATATATATATATATATATATATATATATATATATAAAAAATACGGTTCCAAATTTTTACAAACCACGCTCTGCTACCAAAAACATATTACCATTCTTAAGGATAAAATCCTTAGATAGATGCTTCTGGAACCAGGAATGGTAAATGTTTGAAAGAAGAGATCTAGATAATTTCGATTGACCAGTAATTTATTTAACCTTTTTCTTTAATTTAACGATTCTGAGTCTTGAGTTAACCATTTACATAAAAGTCAACACAACATAGATTAGTAGTTTTTTTTATGAAAGAAAAATTTGCAAAGTAAAAATTAACACTTCATCTATAGCTAGCGATATACATTTTATACGCCCTTAAGGAAAAAGATTTAGATAATATTAATCAACCCCCCCAACATATAATTAATTACAAAGTAAGTTTAAAAAAAAATAGAAAATGACAATTCATTAAAGTATGTAATGTTACAAAGAATTTAATTTTAAATTATATATACTAAAAATAACAAAATTTTATTAATTAATCACACATATGTATATATATAATAAAATCAAATGTAAGAAAATGTTTTTTTTTTAATATAATAGAAAATACTTCCACTTTGCCAAAAAATCAAATGAATATTTCTAAAAAAAAATATTTCTCATTGTTTTAGTTTTGGCGAACGTTACAATATAACGAAATAATGTGTTTTACATTTTAACTTTTATTTAGTTTCGTTTTTTGTCCAAATGAGTTAAATATAGAATACTTTTATTATGTATGAAGATACCTAAACATAACGAATATTGGAACATTTTTAACTCAAATTGTTCACGCTTCGTGTAATAAAGGATGAAAAGCACCATATTCAGGCCGTGCCCTGATAACGGTATTAGTTTCTATTCCGAAAGATTGCTTTTGTTTGTAATGTAAACATCCTCTCCTCGTTGACATGATAAAGACATACAAATTATGATTATACAAACAATACAACTCGTAAAATATTTTTGAAGTTTATAAAATCAGAAGCATTTAATACAGCGTTCTTAAACACCATGAATTTTTATATTCATAACTCTAGAGTTTTTCCCGCGGGTTAATAATAGGATGTGAATTTGGGGCAATTATTTGTTTAGTGTAATATACATATTGGGTATGTTTGGTGGTAATAAACCTCTCAAGAAATATTTCCTTATAATAAAAATAAAATAACGACAACCTAACCATTGAATACTCTATTAACTTCATGCTTGGTAGACAGCAAGTGTTGTTTAAGAATGTACTGATAAGAATATAGAAAGTAATAGATTTAATCCGCGAATACATGAAAGAAGGAGTAGATATCTACATGGGGTTCTACGGGATTACCATATCTCTACTCAATATAAGTAACTCACTGTTGGTTTACATTGTGTATGTGTTTTACGGCTCATACAGTACTATCCATTGTATTGTAGATATAAATTATAGATACCTGATTTAATACCCTGTTTTTTTTTCATTTGAAGAAATATGCAGTGATGTGAACTGCCTTAACTTTACTGTACCCCCCCCCCAATATGTAATACCTGTAAAAAAAATTAAAACTGATCTCCAAACTTACTCAATTTATTTTTAAAGTTATATTACTTATTTGAGTGAGGGCACCGTCATATGTCTTGTTTACCAATACAAAAATTCTAAGATTTATTAAAAATCTATACAGACATTGACAAATACTGTTGAAGAACAAGTGTCTAATAAAACAAATGGCCATTCTGCTTTATCTCCACTTAGAACCCTTACTTGATGCTTCAAGTAAAATAATTTATGGGAGTTGTTCTTTATATTTCAAAGGCTTTAGATTTATAATAAATTGAAAGCAATTTTATTCGACTATAAATTCACTGCTATTATTTGTTCATAGTTCAGATATATATTTCTACATATATTATTTTTTAAATATTGTAATTTTAACTGTTACCATTCAAAGTTCAAACAATGCATACACAACAATTAAAACACAAGTATGTCAGAACACTAAGACGTGAATGGTAAACTGAAGCAATGGACTTCTCGTCAATGAGGATTTGAAAAAGTTTTTACTAATATTTCATATTCCTCTGAGAATAATATTGTTTCAAATACTGCATGTTAATAAAAGGTTTCAATCTGAGAATATCACTTTAAATTAAAATAATATATATTGTTGTTTTATTTTTACATTTTCAGATGTATCGGTGAAATGGTGAGCAATACTTTTGTAAGTATCCTTAGCAAAAATTTGTGCTTAAGTTAATTAAAATCTTTAAATCTGATTTTTAACTAATCGTCAGCTAAGGGGGATTGGTAAAAATATATAAAACTACTGATATATTGCCAAAATATGGCACGTACCACATTTGATTATCACTAACCATTCATCATACTATTTCCAAAAACCATTTTTTTTAACCCAGTGCAACTCAAAACAGTTATATTTGGTAAATAATAAGAAAATGATTCTTTGACCAATACCTGAATTTCTTCATAATTTACCCATTAGCTACATTGATGTATTGAATTATATTTATTCTTTGGTTTAGTGTCTTTGTTTGCATAGGAATGGGTACATGTATGTATGTCTACAAAACGTTGTAAAAAACTGTATTCTGAGCTTGTGTGTGATGTGAGGAACCATGTAGAGTTTGAACGGTTGTTGTAATTTTTTTAAATATTTTAAGGTAATTTCATTGTTATCTCTTTTTTGCAATTATTGAATCTAAGACATATTTCTATCATCGTAATAAATAGAGACGACGTTATGAGACACAGTGAAGAGACTATAGGAAAATTTAGAAAAGTTACAAGTCCAGTTCCAGAGATGCTTCGGAGGCCAATTAAGGAACAATCGCAACCAAATAAATATTTTAGGTAAATTGCGTTGTTAGAAAATAAGTGCTTTGCATCTGTTTCAAAAAATCATTTAGCCTAGAAAACATTTCTGCAAATCAGATTACTGACAGGAAATATTGTTGCGCCAAATCCACATTATAAACAATTTTATAAAGTCCACTATTTATAGGAAAATAGAGTTTACAATATTCATTTCAGTTTTAAATTATATATTTTATGAAAATTCCAGTTTCGTCCGATACCAAATCAGTCAATACTTTACGTGGGCATGAAATCCAACAAATTAAAAAAAAAAAAGATAACATAGCTAAACATTTATGTGAAAAACTGGGATTCATAAGACTTATCAAAATTTATATCTGCCACTACTGGATATATAAGAAACAGAGACCTCAATGAATTTATATATATGGTCTATTTCCATCACTTCCTTTTGCATTAATAAAATGGGCTTACAATTTAATATTTTCAGTTACATCTGAAATATACTAATATTGTCTGTAAGGCGAAAATCCCATGTTCTGAAATTAGTTTCTTCAAAACCTATTTTATTATCTCCACTCTTTACAAACGTAAATAGGTGAAGCAGTACATGTGAGGCTCTATTTATACATTTCTTAATATACTTGCCACCATAGCCAAATCTGTGTTATTTAAAATTGAATACTAAAAATATAACAAATCTGTATCACATTACGATCTAGACCTAATATAGGGATAATGCATCTAAATCTTAAATTGTAATTCATATTATGAAAATTTTACTCCCGGACCAGAAATAAGAATATTTTTTATTTTTATTATTTATAGGCAGTAACTAATAGTTTTCAATTTATGATGCCTTTGATTGAATTACTTATTCCAACGAAAGTGTATATTTGGCATTTTAGCTGACTGTATTACGTTTGCGAAGCTATAAGATTTTGTTGGTGAGTTGTACTAATTTGTGAGTTTCCAAGGTGAAAAAAAAACGAAACGAAACGATTTTTGAAGGTTTTATATTTGTCAGGAAGTAATGTTATTATATTAAATTACAATTGTGAATTAATTAGCAACGCGAAAGTAATCATTTGGAATCATTCTTAGCTCTGCACGTTATCCAGTTCTAAATTTTTTTACATATTCTTGTACGAAAAATTCGTACAATACGTTCGCACTTAAAGCCAGGACAGCAAACCCATTGATCGTCACACTGAAACTACACAAAATCCTATGTAAACCAAAAACGTAAATAAATAAAAAGCTTCAACAATTTCATTTAAAAAAGTATGATAATACTAACGTCGGAGTAAAGTCTGGAATATATGTTTTTTTCAGCTACTAATTGACGTAGATAACTGTCTCAGAGTTTACCAAAAGTGCAATTAACATATACAAAGTATGTAAAAAATTTAAATATCTCAGCTTTCTTTTAAGTATTTCAATATGATAAGTTTATAACAAGATAACATGGCTTGTATTTGGCATAACATATCATTTCATCTCTCTATGGAAAGCTGTTTAAACACCTGTCCTTTCCACATATTAATATACAATTTTGGAAAAGTACTGAGTGATGAGAATTTTAATAATTGCGAATCATTTAAATTGATTAACTAAATAATATATATATATATATATATATATATATACCTTGTTTCCGTCTTGCAAACGGAAACATATAAAAAATATATAAAAAAATTTTATACTTTGTTTTTTAATTATATGTGCAATAATTATTCGTGATTGGTTTGTGTGTACAGTATGTGTTAAATTATGACGTTCTCACATGTGAGTAAAATATTTTATAAAACCTGAAGATGGGAACTTGATCCTGAAACGCGCGTAGTATTACACTACAAAATAAACAGTTTGCAAGACGGAAACGTAAATATATATACAGGGGTGGTGAAAAGTCCCGGAACGGGTTAATATTTTTTTAAAAGTTAAAGATGGAACTATATAACTTGGTACACTGTTACTGGGCATAAAACACTATTTTAACACAATTTCAATGAGCCACTACCACTTCGGGGGGACGGCCCACAAGGAGTCGGAATAAAATCTTAAATGAGAGCATGGGTTGAGTTGTACATCAAATTAAAGGTCTAGTTTAGTAGAATACAATGCCGTAAATCCGACTTCAAAAGGTTCACCCTAAACAAAATGGCGGCGTTTTAAAATTTATGAAAGTTACTTGGCGTTGAGTGTTAAAGATAGCCGGAACATGTACTCGGTACAGGTTTCAAAACAAACGCCCAGAAATCAGTGTAGAAGCTATAAAGCTATTTTTTAGAGTTCCACTTGACCCTTAACCTCTAATGGGGGACGGCCCACAAGGAGTAGGAAGAAAATCTTTAACGAGAGCATAGGTTGAGTTGTACATCAAATTAAAGGTCTTTATTAGCACAGTACAATGCCACAAATCCGACTTCAAACGGACAACCGAGCCGGAAATGGCAGCCATTCAAAGATGGCATGAATTTGAAATACTATCTTTAACGCTCAACGCCATAGTAACTTTCATAAACTTTAAAACGCCGCCATTTTGTTTAGGGTGAACCTTTTGAAGTCGGATTTACGGCATTGTATTCTACTAAATTAGACCTTTAATTTGATGTACAACTCGACCCACGTTCTCATTTAAGATTTTATTCCAACTCCTTCTGGGCCGTCCCCCCGAAGTGGTAGCGGCTCATTGAAATTGTGATAAAATAGTGTTTTATGCCCAGTAACAGTGTACCAAGTTATATAGTTCCATCTGTAACGGTTAAAAAAATATTAACCCGTTCCGGGACTTTTCACCACCCCTGTATATATATATATATATATATATATATATATATATATATATATATATATATATATATATATATATATATATATATATATATAATTTAGTTGGTAAACTATCGCAACTGGAGACATAAAAATTAATTTAAATTGACCTTATAAAATGTAAGATAATCTTGTATTTCAATAAAAGCTTAGTTATTGCGTTATAAATTTATAATATTTCAATACTTAAAAAATTCAAAACAAACATAATTTCGCCTGACTTTTAAATAAAGTGAAAAATTGAGAATAATTTGAAAAATTATCAATCTGCTTACATTGAAAAAAAACCTAAGAAAAAGTATTTTAATTTTAACATATACTGTACTTCTACGTCAATTAGAAATCGAAAACAGAAAATTATATTTCAAACTTTTGGTTCACCATATATTAATTAAATTTATTCTACATATTATATTTCTTTAATATATATTTGTTGCTTTATTACAAAATTGTATCGCATATAAATTTATATGGAACACAGTAAAAAGGAACTTCACTGTGGAAATCAAAAAATCTTAAATGAGTAATAAATATAATTATATTTTATAATAAGTGTAAAGGATTTTAAATTACAACTTTTAACTATATATATATATTTTTTTTTTTTTTTTTTTTTTTTTTTATTGATTTTTTATTACAACTGAGTAAGATGTACTCATCTAGTAATTTATTCCTCATAAATGAATAACGTTTGTAAGGGATATAACCCAGTGGTTACTCCCTATCACTAATTGTCCATCAAATCAAATCCGAAGGCTTGGTTCTCTTCAGTCTTCTTCCAGTTACATCCAACATCCCTCGTAGCTCATGACGTTCGTGGTGCCTGATGCGCTGTCTGTGCTTCTCTGCCTGCTTTTTTATTTCATCTCTGACAGTATCTATTTTGAGGTCCCTATGTAAATCTTCATTTCTGATGAACCAGGGTGCGTTAACTATACATCTTAACACCTTATTTTGGAACACTTGGATTATATTTATATTTTTCTTATTAGTGCAGCCCCATAGCTGAATCCCATATGTCCACACTGGTCTCAGGACCTGCTTATATATCAACAGCTTATTATGGATTGACAGTTGTGATTGTCTTCCAAGCAGCCAATACATTTTCCTGAACTTTAGATTTAATTCTTGTTTTTTCTTTTTGACATGTTCCTTCCATTTCAGCTTTACGTCAAGTGTCATTCCAAGGTACTTAGCCGAGTTGGCATGAGGAACCTGTTTAGAATTTATTATAATTGGAATACGATGTTCGTTCTTATTATTTGTAAAGTTAACATTGACTGATTTCTCTTCATTAAGACTAATGCGCCATTTTTTAGTCCATGTGCACACCTCATCAGCGACCCTCTGGAGTTTAATTACAGCTTCTTCGGTTTTCTTATCAGTCACTAAAATCGCCGTGTCATCAGCAAATGTACCTATGGTTGTATCATCTGGTGTAGGAATGTCCCTTGTGTACAATAAGTACAGGACACATATATATATATATATATATGTATATATATATATATATATATATATATATAGTTAAAAGTTGTAATTTAAAATCCTTTATACTTATTATAAAATATAATTAATATAATATAATATATAATGACAGAATATGTAATTCATTTCCCTTAAATTTTACAATTGTTTTACTTACTAATCTTCTTTGGCAAGCTTCTCCGACACCTATGAACATGGCTAGAGCCAAGATAACAAAAACTAACGACAAATATTTCATGTTTATTGAATTGAAACAATCTTTACTGGTGTTTTAGCGTGGAAATTTGTTATATTTATATACTCTCTAAACCCCACCACAAAATATTTTTACGAAAAAAATAACAATTTTATCTATATGGTAATTTTGAAGACGAAAGTTTATGATCTTTTGAAGTAATTCCATTGCTGATTAGAGAATAATATAACCTAATTTCGAAATAAATGAAACAACAAAACACCTTACATAAGAATGATCTATTACTGTGACGTTAATAACCTCTCAATGTCTAGAGTATATTTTAGTTTTTGATTTAAAAGTAAAATTTGACAATAAATGTGAAAATAAATAAATGTTTGAAACAAAAATAATAAATTTAAATAATTTTTCACACTCAATTCTGACTGAAAACTAACTAAGGCGAATTTCACAAGGCGAATAAACTTTAATTGAATTTATATCATGGTTTTTATTTATATACTTTTTTAAACAACACTCTTGTTTGAATGTAGTATAACGTTAAGGATTTCTCACTAATCTCTCGATAAAACCATAGCTAATCATATGCAATAGATAAATCTATGTAAAACTGTCCATATTTCCCTCGAAAAAAGTAGAATTTGCTACAATATGCAAATACTAGGAATTACAACAAACTTTGCCTGGTGTAACTCTAATCTGATTCAACCATTGACGCGTATGTCCACTTTTGGTGGTAATGGTGTCAACTCTAATCTGATTTCATAATAACGAGCCGATTAGTTTTTTGGACTATAGTGTCGACTGTAATCTGATTGCATAACTAAAGCGCCAATTTGCTTTTTCTTTCGTCTAGTGGTATCGACTCTATTCTGATTTCACCATGAACACACCGATCCGCTTTTGGGCTAATGTAGTCAAACTTTAATCTGTTTTCATCGCTGACACGTCAAATCACGGTTCCTACTCAAATTTGATTACAACACTGACAAGCTAATCAACTGTTTGGGCTATGATATTCGAGGTCAAAGCAAGCAAAGACAGAGAGATATTAGCTATTAGCAATATAATTTGAGTAGAACTGTAATCAACTTACATAAGACTTTGTACGGAATTAGTTGCTACCGATGTATTAATTATTGTTATTGTTTTTCATGTAGAAAATAGCGTTATTAGTTGACGATTTAGTTAAAATTGAAGTATTCAGTTAAATTAGTGTCAAATATATTATTTTAGACATAAGGCATTTCGAAAATGTATAAATAATAATATGTAGATACAGCTAAAATTGAGAAATGTTTCACGTTTTGATATTTTTATTTTATTTTTTACATTTCATATAAATTAATACCTTTAATTGAAAATATTTAATACATTTTAGAAGTTATGTATAACTGATCAGTCGCCCGATGATGCCGCAAGGCGAAAAAAATGTTGCTCATTTATATTATTAAAATAATTTTTAAACTTTAGCTTTATTGCTTTATTTTTTGAATATGGAGTTTCAACTAGAAATATCTGCTGTTACATTAAATATAGTTAGGTTAAATTTGAAATATATATATATATATATATATATATATATATATATATATATATATATACTTAGATATAGTTTTCTTTCTTTATATTTGGGGTTGCTGGTACTTTTCGGCCCTTTACTTTATAATGCTCCCATATGGATTTAGTTTTTATTCCTAATTAATTTAATTCTAAAACATTTCTGTTGGCCAACAACTTAATTTTTTCTTTGAACATATGTATGTTTAAAACTAGAGTTCAATTTTTAAAACAAAATAAAAATACTAAATAGTTCTTTTATTAAAAAGAGAATTTATCAATATTTATATATTATCTTTTATACTCGTATTTAATCATAAACCAAAATTAATCAATATGCATGTGTTTCTCATAAACGGGATTTATATTTGTGCTTGTTGAATCTTTATCTGTGCTCAGACTAAACTCGTGGTTTCGTATTGTAACATATTTCAATAATTGTCAGTATTAATTTTTGTTTAATTTTGTTAGCCCTTCATTTTGACAATGTAATTGTTAAAAATAAATCCACGGGGAATAACAGTGGCATATTTAACTTAATGTGGCAAATTTAAAGAACGTTAACTATACAAATCGTAGATTAAATTGCATATCTTTTGTGATAAACCAGTAAATAATTTCAAACGAAAATAATCCAAAGTTTCTAGGGATGGTATTAAATGCACAACTGAGCATGAGAGAATACGGTAATATGAAAAGAGAAAACGCATTGATTAATCGGAACACATTTTCAGTTATGAAACATAACAAGTGAGTGACAAACCTGGTATAGTGAGTAGCAATGTGGTTTTATTGAGAAAAGTAATATTCCAATCACACTGCAATCAATACTAATAACCGAAATGTATTGTTAACATGTCGTTGTGTACTGATGTATATTGTTAAGATGTCATAGATAGGGATCTCCTTCAGGAGAAAGGAATGAGAGAGTGTGAACAAACAATAAGTAAACCTTAAATAATATAATAGTATTTATTAAATAACACCTAGACGTACATCCACTAAATTTTGTGTACTTGATAGTAACAAATTGTTAGAATAAAATTTACTAATTACAATAAATTATATGTAATTATAAAATCTTCTTAAGACCAACAATAATAGAGGGCTTTATAAAAGTGGCCACGAAACTTTATAACTTAGGCTATTTGTAACGTCGGGAAGGGCAAACCATATTTGAAGCAATTGTATTATGAAGAAATAACAAATATTCAGCGATTATCGAAGACTGGTATTATAATTTATGTATTCAAGGAACTTTTAAACTTTTTTTTTGACCTACGAGAGTTAAAAATATATTACTATATGTAATTCCAATCATTATTCATACAGGATATTAGCATGGGGGTGCCTTTAATATAATTCTGAGCTCCTAAATATACAGTAGCTAATACTTCCATATTTAAAGAGCATTACAAAAGGTCCACTGTTTTGCTTCCGAGAAATTAATTAACCAATTTAAGATACTGAACTATAAGATTCTAAAGACACATTTATCTATAAACTCTTGCAATATGTATTTGTCAAAATCATTGTGATAATTTAGATGACACCGAACACCGGCTTTAACTCGCAGTTCAAATTAATTTGGAATAGTAATTAAAAAATAAGTTAAACTTTCTCTATAACAACATTGCATTATATAGTATATGAAATATATGGAAATCAAACTGATTTCTTAGCATGGGAAGGGACATAATCGAGGATATTGGTCTATCCATCTAAGTAGAGTGTGCGCCACTTGAGATCAACATGGCGGCTGTTGATGGTGGGGGTACCCCTTCCCCCTTGGCCCCTCCCCACCCCTCCCCACCCCTCCCCCACCCCACCCCTCTCCTCGCCTGCCCCTCCCTATGCCCCTCCCCTTCCCCTTCCCCTTTTGCCCCTCCCCCTGCCCCTCCCCTTTGCCCCTCCCCTTTTGCCACTCCCCCTGCCCCTCCCCTTTAGGCCCTCCCCTTTTGCCCCTCCCTTTAGGCCCCTCCCTTTAGGCCCCTTCCCCCTGGCCCCCCCACCTGTGATGTATTGTTGCCGAGACACACACACACACATGACGTCATACACTTAACTTTTTTAATACTAGTGGGATTCGAACCTGTGAAGTTTGGATTTGAAGGCGGACACGCTACCGACTGAGCTATCGTGCATAGTATTACAAGTCGGATATTTAACGCAGTATATAAGCCGCCATGTTGTAACCGAACGCCAGAACCTTTCGTAGAAGTTCGGACACGAACCCCTTACCGTAAGACGTATCGAGTTTTTCGCGACCGAGTTTGTCGTCTTACGGTATGGGTCCGAGTCCACGGCCTATCAGCTGGTTTATTTAATGTGTTATATATAATGTGTTAAGATAGTTAAACTAACCTACAAGTTTTTGCCCACCACGGCCTATCAGCTGGCACAATTAATGTGTATTTATATAATGTGTTATATATTTATATAATGTGTTAAGATAGTTAACCTAAAGTTTCCCACTTTTGCCCACCACAGCCAATCAGCTGGTACAATTAATGTATATAATGTGTTAAGATAGTTAACCTATGTCTGAAAAGTTTTTGCCCACCACGGCCTATCAGCTGGTAAATTTAATGTGTTATATATTTATATAACGTGTTAAGATAGTTAACCTAACCTATAAAAGTTTTTGCCCAACACAGCCTATCAGCTATTAAATTTAATGTGTTATATATTTATATAACGTGTTAAGATAGTTAACCTAACCTATGTATGAAAAGTTTTTGGCTATGTTCACCACGGCCTAGGTACATTTAATGTGTATAATGTGTTAAACGTAGTTTCCTCCGTCGTCTACCAGGGTGTAGCACATGTGTTTATGTATCGTGTTAAGACATTGTTAACCTAGACTTAATTCCTACTTTTGCCTAAACCTATGCTTACCACAGATCACACGGGTGTTAGTCTGGCCACTATTTAACCGAACCGAAATTACCAACCGATTTACCAACCAAAACCAACCGATTTACCAACCAAAACCAACCGATTTACCAACCAAAACCAACCGATTTACCAACCAAAACCAACCGATTTACCAACCAAAACCAACCGATTTACCAACCGAAATATACTTTTAGCAACCGATTTACCAACCGAAATACACTTTTAGCAACCGATCTACCAACCGAAATATACTTTTAGCAACCCAAACATCCAACCGATATACCTGTTGGCGACCCGCGGACTTTGCTCCCCCCACCGGCTACAGGAACCCCCCACCACCACCCCCACCACCACCTCCCACCACCACCTCTCAGCGCGTCTGCGTGTGTTGAAGTGACAGCATTGGACGAGAATTGCTTCCCCCACTGCCCTGAGAGAACCCCCACCTCCCAGCGCGTATGTGTGTGTGCGTTGAAGTGACATCATATCGGTCTCATCCCTGCCCTCTACTCCCCTCCAACAATATTGTAGTGTCCACAGGTTACTCCATCTACTACCAGAGTGTAGCACCGGTCAACCACCCAAAGTTAAAACAAGGTGACTCACACGGTTGGTAAATAATATGAAAACGTGTAGATGTTTTAATAATGTATTCTCTGTCAATAAGTTTAAAAAAGTTACATTAAACAGTACTATAATAATAATAACGATTGTGAGAATAAACACAGAGTTGAGTCAACTACCCAACCAATCCATGGTCCCCAGATTATTTTTTTACGGGTTTTGAGTCACACACAAACTTACAACATTACATTCCTATATTTACATCTCCGAAACATACACCTGCACAAGTCACCATGATAGTCTGACTGTTTACAAAATAATAAGTCTTTAATATAAAACTTTTGACAGTTCAGTACACAACAACTATAACACTGGTCCGATGTCGATACAGTTCCTGTGCCAACAGTGGTTGTCGTAGATAAGCTGTACAGATCCATTACCGGTACGTTCCAATACCTGCACCTACAATGGCAAAAGCTGAATGCCTGGCACTTTGTACATGCCAGGCCGTCAACTTGACACTCGGGTGCTTTAAAACATTTGTTAGCACAACAGTACCCGGTCAAATGTTGAGGCCGTACTATTACTGGAACACTGTACGACCTCCTTGAGCGGCAGTCGGCAAGCAAACAAGTGCATAGGTTTCCGTAACAATCTGGTTTTGTACAAAACACCAGATCTTTTATTTTGATTTTCTTACATGCGTTACCATAGCACACGTAGGATTCCAGCGTCTTACACAATTCCATTATCTGAAAAAGCAGAAAATAATTCGATAAAATAAGCTTTTCCTCTGTGTTTTACGGGGTTGGAACCGTCATCCGGTACAGTGAAGCCATAACAGAGCCCACATTACAAGCCGAGGGCAAGCAGAAGGCTTACCCCCTTGTGGGAATATCTCCAATCCATCGCTATTCCCTGTGACCACCACTTCATTACAAAATTGTGGTCCCCAAATTTTTTTTTGATTTTTTAAAATTTTTTTGATTTTTGTTTTTTACGCTTTGACTCCGTGCCCAAATTGTACCTCATTCAAAGTTTATCAAGTCTTTCGACTTCGCCAGTGACCTTCAAACAGGTTTACGGGAGAATCAACTCCGCTCCAGGGACCTCCATACAACCTTGCGGGCTTTTTAGTTCCACACCAGAGGGTAACACACATACACAGATGCTGGTCAGGTATCTTCATACCGTCCCCGCGACCTTTTCAATTTAGGCAAGGAGTAAATCGTAATAACTTTTAGCACTTTTTAGTGCACATTTACTATCTACGTTACTATTATGCTGAGGTAATATACAGTTAATGTCTCCACTATGGGAGAATTTCTCTTCTTGAGGTAATTCAATGACGTGAGGATGGAATTGTCTCAAAAATAGTGCCTTTTCCAATCCTTTTGTAAAAAGTGTTGCAAAAGGCTTGCACAAAGTGCGTATCGTGTCCTCGTTGTAAGGTACACCTCCTTCATCCCATCTGATATAGTGAAAACGTGATTGTAGCCAACGAGCCGATCTTTGCGATTTATCGTTAAGTAGGGAAAAATTGTATGGCGGTTTAAAGACTGTAACACTTTGAAATTGATCACCGACAATGGCCAATTCTTTGACTATATACTTGTTATCGTTATCGTGAAACGCGTGAAATTCAACTACTGCCGCTTGCATGTTTTTTAAACAAGCTCACTTCGTCGTACAGTTTGTCCGCTTCGGGGAGTGTGCTAGATACGAGCTCGTCGCTTGCCAAGATCTCAATGATGTACGAGCGTAACTCTTCCTCGATATAAAACAACTCGGCGACACGTCTGGACACGAGCGGCATACTCTCCTCGAATAGCCTCCATTCGTCAGCGGTCAAGGTCATACAATGCTGGCCGTCGTACAATTGAACGTAACGTTTACCGAAAGTAGTCCGTACTATTACGTCACCGATACTCATGGCGAATGTTAACGTACTCTTGCTGCCGAGAGCAGCCGTTATAGATTTTAAATGAATCGACAATTCGTCAAGTAGATTATGGTTGAAGAAAACAAATTTTTTACCACTCTGTACTAAAAGTCCGAGAGTGAAACCTGTATCCTGGAACAAACCGGTTGCTATGAATTTAGTGCACTCTTTGTTTAAGAAATGAACGGATTTAAGAAAAATTCCCAAAGGGAGGTTAGGTGGCACCTGACGTTTGGTAGGAGCTCGCTCCACGTCCATCTTGCTCGGATCCATGGTCTCGACTGACTGACGGCGGCGGTTACAACTGACTACTTTGATAAAACGACGAAAGATTGTGCAAATAACCTTTCTCAAGTTCCGGTTCGATTAGAACCAATGGGAACTCGTGTAGACGAGCATCATCGAAATCGAATTGATAGTATTTTTCGTCGCTTATATCTCCCTCCCTGCAACTTACACAATAATGGTTGCGATAAACCATCCCCACCCCACCCACTAAAACGTAAACCGAATCCGAAGACGGACCGATGTTACCCGAAGATAGCCGACTCTTTAAAGCTGTATCGACGTGTTCCGATACTTGCGACTTATCGACATGATATTCGTCGTCATCGTAGATATACTGTGTGAATGTCAAGGTCAACTCATCGTCTATTTCAGTAGGGTCGAATAAATACAGTTCGCTTTCGTCAATAAAGTCCTCTAAATCCGATAATCTATCCTTAGGCACGAGCCTGAGGAAGGCATGAACGACTCCTGGGTATGTGGTGCACATGGTGTCTCGATCGTGAATGACTGGATCGATGATTGTATCGTGTTATAAGAGAGGGAGAGACTGTGCGCATGCGCATCTATTCCACTACCTTTCTAACTGTGCCCGTAAGGAGATTGTACACAATATGCGAGTCGTGTAAAATCAGACAATAGGCTGTAGTAGTTGCAGGTATATTAGCGGAAGTTTCTATTTCTAGTCTGACATCCACGGGACCAGATTTAATAGAATCGTTCTGTTTGGAACAATCGATTACGAAGAGAGGACAATTTGTAAAAGATTGTAAATCTAGACTAGGCAAGGACTCGTGCATATAGTACGATTCTTGGAATCTATGGTACATTTCGTACATTGTGGAAATATCGCCGTTAATATTATCGTAAGGAAAATACTGTGAATTTAGATAGAGTTTTAAATTTAAAAGGCCGCACTTGTCAAACACAGAGGCATCCTTTTTGATCTGATTTTTTCTATCTGTTTGGAAGGCTAGAATAACATAGCGTGGTTTTTCCAGCTGATTAGCGGTTTTAATTGTCCACGAAATCTGATTTGTTTGCGGCACTATTGGATACTCGTGTAACTCCCAACTACGAAACGGAACATGGACAGGTTCGTCTCTTTCGATCATTTTCAAAAGATTCAACCGGAGTGAATCTGAAACCGTCACATAAGGCACTCTCCAGTGTATACTAGTTATCTTTAGATTAACGGTTGTAGCATCATCACTGTATACAGCGTTCAAATCGGAGGCCGAACGTAAGAGCACTAGTTCCTCTTTTACGTTCATTACAATCCGTTGGTAGTCTTCGAAAAAACCCATCAACAGCTTCAATGGTACAGAGAGGGAAAAGTTTGAAACGGTAGCCATCCCACCGGCTCCCAACCAACCTGCGTTGCTGAATTTATTCTTCTCACTCTCTCGCAAAGACAATAGATTTTTAATGGTACTGGAAATTCCGACATTTCTCGTACGGTCCACTTCGCTACCGGCAAATTCGTATCTAATATCGTCAAATAGAAAGGCTACGGCATTGTTGACCAATTTCACTGTTGCAGTACTGTCGTCCGCTTTTGTACCGCTCAGTGTTCCTTTTATATGCAATATACTACCAAACGGTGCTGTGATCACGTCCTGTTGATTTATGGGAATACGAATTTCATCGTTATTACCGTACGTTGATGACGCATAAGGTCTGTGCGAATGGTATTCCAGACCACTGATGACGTCATTGTATTCTGCTGCACTATCTATTGCCAGTAGATCCATTTTTCACTTTAAATCCCAAAGCCGAGAGAAAACGTATATTTCTAGCTGTTAACTCTGTCGAGTTTGAACGTACACTGATACTATTCATATAACGTTGTCTATTAAATACGAGACCCATTTCTACGTAAATGCAATCGGACAGAAACCGATTCTTCTCTGAAATTTATAGGTACTCCGTTCTGATCTCTAAGGCTTACGGTGATGTTATGAATGGTTTTCACGTTGACTGGTAAATATATTACAGTCGTCGGTATTTCGACAATCTTGTACCCCGGAGCCACTTGTGGGTAAAACTCGTGTATATTGTGTGATTCTTTTCCATTCTGAAATGACCCAGTTACAATATTACACGCAACTCTAATAACATTCACTCTTATAATATCGACGGGCAGCTCAGATTCGTGTCTTTGGTCGGCTGATAAATTCCCATTATTGAAACCGAGTAATTTTCCTATAGATCCGTCTTTAAAATGAATAGTCTTTGAACAATTAAGTTCCGTTTTAAGTGTGTTATTGTTCGGCTTGAGCGAAAATGCAATCTCCGGCGGCAGATGTGATTTTATATATTTTTCAATATCCTCAATTTCGTACGAACCTGTCGGTATGTTAACGGTCACTTCATAATTATCGTTTTGATCTCCACCGAGATACAATTTATTATTAATTCCCTCTTCGATATTGGGAATGGAATTGTACACAGCAAGATCAATGAGACCGATTTCCCACTCTCCATTGGATAGATCAATCGGTGGAAAGAAATCACACCAAAGTGTAGAACTATTTCCGTTTAAAACAATACTCATGATAGTAGAAACTTTAAGCACAAATGTCCACAGACGACTGAAGTGTCACTTTGATGTCGCTTGTAATTATAGTGAATATTAGCGTTGGAACCAAAATATCTAGTCAGTTCGAGTGGAGGTCTAAGATTTCCAAAACTGTCATAGTATTCTACATTTACACCGCGATTTTTATAACACACCCAATGTGTACCTTCACCCGTGCTACTATCGAGGTTGACAATGGCGGATTCGTTTTTCAACGGCCCCGTCGGGGGAAGATTATCCCTCATAAAAACACCTCTGAAATACGGTATCCTCACGGCATATTTCTCTAAATCAATATTTGTTAACGGTCTGTTTGGTAATGAATCAATCAAACTTTTTTTTTATTGATCTTCTTCTTGGTTTTGCCTTTCAGTCCCCTGCCTTTTGGATACGGTTTGAGATACAGACCAGTGCCTTTAGCATATGGTTTGAGATACAGGCCGCTGCCTTTTTGATACGGTTTGAGATACAAACCCCCACCCAACAAGAGACGTTTCGACGTTTTCCTTCCACCTCCCAAGTTGGATTTCGCTTTCATGGCCGTTGTTACAGCCCACGCTGCTGCCCGTTCACCCATAGACGCGTTACCCGATTTGACTCGACTCCAAGCCCGTTCTGCTAAAATTTTATCCGCTTCTCTACGATGCTCCGAATCACTGTATTTGCTGTACGCTATATCGTGCTCTTTACACGCTTCGTCCAGCGGATTGATCCCTCTATCACCTCGGGCTAATCTCTCGGCTAGTTTTGTACCCGGACCGCAATAGTTGTAAGAGGGTAAATGGAGTTCTACAGGCAATAGATCTATAGCCTTGTTTAAAACCTTATCACCAACGCTTAAAATTCCAGAAACGAGACCACGGCCCTTTTTGACCCGTTTTAATGTTGTTCGTCCCTTTGCCATTTCTATACTGAATCAATACTCAAGGGTGCAACGTATTTATGGTGTCGTCGCTCCACACCATACGCCAATGACTAAATGTATCTTTAGGAGTATCGACTTTACTATATTGCTTTTTAATCGTATGTGCGAGATCAATCAATTCCCTTCGCCATTTGTTCTCTACTGTGTTTATTTTCTTACTGCAGGCTTTTAATGATTCAGCTTCAGTTGTTTTAATAGCCTGTACTAATTGGGCTCGTGTGATGGCATCACTATCAGTAACACCGTCGGCAATATTACAAATACGTTTTGAAGAGGCATCAAAGCAGTCTTTTGTTTTATCTCTGAGTAGAGCACGATCTATAATTACACTCAATTCTTCAAGCTGATGAAAGTTGATTGCATCCAAGCTGCTAGTGCCATCTTTTACGTTGGTCAGTTTTTTACCGCCCCAGATCCAACCGTTACTGTTCAACGGTATTACTTTGCTGTCCACATAGTATTTGTTGGCTGCGTCTTCCGTGTGTATTGGGGTTTATACGTTGCATATATAGCTTTTTTGAGCGTCAAATTTATTGTGCGAATTTTTCCCAATAAAGTACATTCTAGCATATTTCACGTTTAAGCCATCGCCTTCCTCTAGAGGAATACCAATATCCTGTAGCCGATAACTTTAAAGTCATAGCCACTATTTAGTTTAACTGGAATTAACGATTCGAGATATCCTTTTGTCACGGCATCATCATTGTCTTTCGGTTTAGCTAAACCGCCTATAGGTCTCCAGCTTGCGTCATATCGTTTCCTCTTGTCATCAAACATTAAACACTTTGTTTCTAATTGGTTAAGGGTGACCGCATCGGTTTCAGAGCGTGCTGTAGCTACATTATGTAACAATTTACCTCCTATATCATAGTCTCCCTCTAGTGTAAGGTTAAACCCTACACATTTAGGACCTATTTTTCTGTTGGAGCCGCCACTCTTATAACGTCCAAACTTGTCGACACTCATCGTATTAATGTTCTTATTTTTGCAATTCCCGCGCCTTTTATAATTCCAGCTTCTTTTAGTTCTTCTATAATAGAAGCTATCTCATTTGCATGTCCCGTGTGTCCTGCATCGTGAGATGCCAACAAATGTCTCAGTCTGTCACACAACTCATTCGGATCGTCCCAGTATGAATAACCTCTACCGCTAACTTTTTTAGGTGGAAATAACTGCTCTATAATGTTTCTATATTTCATAGATTTGTTACGATTAACTGGTCCGTTCGGATCGTATAATCTTTTGTGTGCACTGGATCTCACACAGATATCTCTATACGCTCGTAAATCGGCCTCGGTATATATATCATCATCGGGTATACGCTTAAACACCTACTCGTACAATCCTGGCGTCCCTTTATAGTGAACTCCGTCAATTATAATCTCACCATCGTCCGACAACTGAAGAGTCTTGTTACCGATCATCATAGAGTCGGCTCCGATTTTCGGTCCGTAACTGTGATCTATATTCTGACTACCGGCGGTATCTTTAATCATTTTGAGCATATATTTTCGTGCCAGCGGATGTGCGAAAGTACTGTTTACCCATTTTTCAGATTCACTTTGCCCTACAGGTGTGGACAATAGTTCCCTTACACTGGGCTGCGGTCGGTCCGGAGTCTCTGCAATTACTTCGGTATCCACAAAATCAACACTGGGAGTAGCCGGTACTTCCCCCACTCTTCATTTTTCTCTTCCTCACTCTCGCTGCTCCACTCATCCGCTATTTCCGTCTTTTCATCCAACTCTTCTTCGGGTTTAATTTCTTGTTTCGGCAAAAACACTCCACTCTTCTGCAACTCTTTAAATATCGGTGTGTATTTCTTAGTATACATTCGTTCCTCTTCGACCTCTCCGTACCTCAACTGTCTGTACTTTTTCTTTATAGCCTTGCGCAATCTGGCTATATTCAGCGTTAGATGCTCTCTCTTCCCAGACATCTTGTAGAATGACGATTGTTGCTAGTATCAAGCCTTTTGTACCTTAAAAATCTGTTACAATTCGATCAAAACCAATTCTAAATCTTCCATTCTCCGGTTCACTGTCCTTATCTATTACAACGAATCCATGTTTATCTTTCCACGCGGTTGCACAAATGTTTTTAAATGCACTAAACACCATGTCAGTGTTTACGTGATCATTGTAAATGTGTCGTAAATTGAGATCGTCCTGCTTGAAAAGGACCAAGAGATTGGCATTGTCTCGAATCAATTGTTTGGGAGTCCTGCTGTACGCCTCACCGTTGCTTTGGATTAGTCCGCCAAAAATTGTCCATAAGAGATCGACAGAGATGTCGGAAGCTTTACGAAAAGCAACGTATCCAGGAGTCTTTGTTTTAAAATTGAGACTAGTAAACGTAAAGCCCAACAGATCACCATCAGCTGTTCCATTTTTCATTTTGTCCACCAAACATTCAAAGCCTCTTTTTATCCAATCAATTTCCGTGACATTCTCGGGTGGTGGATGAAATTTAAACTGAATTTTAGTCCTTAGAGTACGAAATTTTTTCGCCACCCTACTTTGCGAGGAAACAATGTAAATTGGCTCCATAGTTCTTTTCAAGTAACTCTAACCGTGTGAGTCACCTTGTTTTAACTTTGGGTGGTTGACCGGTGCTACACTCTGGTAGTAGATGGAGTAACCTGTGGACACTACAATATTGTTGGAGGGGATTAGAGGGCAGGGATTTGGCCCCGGGCTGAGACCGATATGATGTCACTTCAACGCACACACACACGCGCTGGGAGATGGGGGGTTCTCCCAGGGCAGTGGGGGAAGCAATTCTCGTCCAATGCTGTCACTTCAACACACGCAGACGCAGTCTTGGTTTTGGTTGGTAAATCGGTTGGTTTTGGTTGGTAAATCGGTTGGTTTTGGTTGGTAAATCAGTTGGTAATTTCGGTTCGGTTAAATAGTGGCCAGACTAACACCCGTGTGGACTGTGGTAAGCATAGGTTTAGGCAAAAGTAGGAATTAAGTCTAGGTTAACAATGTCTTAACAAGATACATAAACATGTGCTACACCCTGGTAGACGACGGAGGAAACTACGTTTAACACATTATACACATTAAATGTACCTAGGCCGTGTTAAACATAGCCAAAAACTTTTCATACATAGGTTAGGTTAACTATCTTAACACGTTATATAAATATATAACACATTAAATTTACCAGCTGATAGGCTGTGTTGGGCAAAAACTCTTATAGGTTAGGTTAACTATCTTAACACGTTATATAAATATATAACACATTAAATTTACCAGCTGATAGGCCGTGGTGGGCAAAAACTTTTCAGACATAGGTTAACTATCTTAACACATTATATACATATATAACACATTATATACATTAATTGTACCAGCTGATTGGCTGTGGTGGGCAAAAGTGGGAAACTTTAGGTTAACTATCTTAACACATTATATAAATATATAACACATTATATAAATACACATTAATTGTGCCAGCTGATAGGCCGTGGTGGGCAAAAACTTGTAGGTTAGTTTAACTATCTTAACACATTATATATAACACAAATTAAATAAACCAGCTGATAGGCCGTGGACTCGGACCCATACCGTAAGACGTACGCGAGTTTTTCGCGGTCGCGAAAAACTCGGTACGTCTTACGGTAAGGGGTTCGTGTCCGAACTTCTACGAAAGGTTCTGGCGTTCGGTTACAACATGGCGGCTTATATACTGCGTTAAATATCCGACTTGTAATACTATGCACGATAGCTCAGTCGGTAGCGTGTCCGCCTTCAAATCCAAACTTCACAGGTTCGAATCCCACTAGTATTAAAAAAGTTAAGTGTATGACGTCATGTGTGTGTGTGTGTGTGTGTGTGTGTCTCGGCAACAATACGTCACAGGTGGGGGGGCCAGGGGGAAGGGGCCTAAAGGGAGGGGCAAGGGGAGGGGCAAAAGTGGAGGGCCTAAAGGGGAGGGTCAGGCGGAGGGGCAAAAGGGGAGGGGCAGGGGGAGGGGCAAAAGGGGACGGGCAGGGGAAGGGGCATGGGGAGGGGCAGGGGGAGGGGAGAGGTGGGGGAGGGATGGGGGAGGGATGGGGGGAGGGGTGGAGGAGGGGCCAAGGGGGAGGGTGTACCCACACCATCAACAGCCGCCATGTTGATCTCAAGTGGCGCACACTCTACTCATCTACAAATAACAATTTTATTTACTTTCTCCTGGCGGCCCACCTTATGACCCTCGGAAATAATTTTTCTCAATGTTGTCTATTTTGCTTTGTCTATTTTCATAACATTTAACTGGCTGATTAGATTTAAACTTTTATTTTTCAGTTTGACACACTTTTAAATTACCTCTTAAACTAGTTTTTTATCACTAATTTTAGCTGTATGCTTGAGAGTATGTTATGCATGGTTGTATTAGAGCATGCATGTGTATGTATATTTTCTTCGATTATGAATATATGTATGAGGTATTTTTTACTATATAAGATTTGTGCCATACTCATTGTGTATATATATATATATATATATATATATATATATATATATATATATATATATATATATATAATTATATGACTAGTTCCCAGGCACAGGCTTACCCCAATGTGGGTATAAGTTCCCATAATCTAAAATCTGAATTTTTTATTTAGTTGTTATTAAGGATATAAATTTTGTTTTTTCTATTATTTGATATTATTTTTATGATTTCAATAAATCTAATTTATTTTAAATTAAAGTTCTAAAATATGATTCTTGTCCCATTCAATATAGTTTCCATTGGCATATAGTCTTGATTTACAGTGGTCGAATGTAATAGAGCTGATCAGTTTCTGTTGGGTGTTTAACAGATCTGACGGCGTTATTCTTCACAACATCAACTTAGAGAAATGTGTTTTTAAGCATATATTTTACTTTATGGAAAATAATAATGTGTTATTTTTGTCAAATCTGTTGAATATGGTGGATGTTGGAGGATGATTGAATGTAGTAACACTTTTTTTGTACACATTTATTATTTAATTCAACTTATACATAATATAAGTTATAAATATATAAAAAAAACATAAGCCAAAACCGGCGCATTGTCCTAATAAAGAGAGTTCTGGTGGGTTTTTGTGTAATTTTTTCTTTCAGTTTTTGTCAAAAGGTCTTTTTAATAACGCTAATTTATAATCTTGTGCTTTCCCAAACTTCCAAAATTACGAACTTGTCGTAAAACAAATCAAACATTTGGAAAGTCTAAAGTCTTATAATGTTGTTCGAATGGAATATTGCTTGGTGGGTCTCAGAAATTTTGACAATAATTCCGTATTACACTTATGTTTAGTAAAGTTTGAGTCAAGGTTAATACATTGCAGTTGTATTTTAAAATTAGTAGTACCTGCTAAATTATTGTCAAATTTCATTAAAAAAAATATAAAATACCTATTACACTTATGAATTGTAAGCATGGTAAAATTAAAATTGTCTTCAAAAATGTCTGTTTTTAGTCTTTAAATTTATAATAATAAACTAATTTGTTGATAATTTTATTGATGCAGTATACGGTATACCAGCAGATTTTATAGAAGATACTTCTAAAGAAAACAAACAAACCTGACGTTAGTAAAATGGTACTAGTAATTTCTAGAATAAGGGACCAATTTATAACTAAAAACTTACTAACATAGTTTTACAGTAATAAAGAGCATTGCAGATTGATATAAGATCGAATCTAATTATCGGAATTCACACAATATAACACAAAACTGATTTTAACTTTTTAACAAATATTTCTTTTGACCACAATCTTGGCCACGTTTTACTGAAAAAAAATCAAGACTTTTCAAACCAATAAAATTACTAATTGAAACGAGCATAATTTATTAAAACAGAAATGTGAAAACTTTCTGTATAAATTGTCATATATTTTCTGTATAATATACTGTCATATATATACAAAGTATATAACAGTAATATATTTTAACGTTGGTGTTTAGATTGGAATAATATAAATTATACTTTTGATACTACGATTATGTTATAATTTCAGCCAATCAAAAATCGAGTTCTAAAATGGAGTAACTAACAGACACTTATTAACAGAGTTAATTTCTATCATACTTTATTGGAATATCAAATATTTCATTAAAATAGTTAATTTTTGTGTTTACTGCTTTATAAACGTTTTAATTTTATCTGTGACTTATACAATTGACTGTAAATTCTGTACGTAAACTGTGTATTTGTTTAACTCTACTGTGTTTTACAACGTATGTGACCTAGGTGTCTAATTTATTTTATGTGTTTACCCAGCCGATAAGAAGTTGGCAAATATAAAACCAAGCATAATAATTATTAATTACCATGGAAGATTATATTTACCGTTCTAAGGTCAATGCCTTGTGAAGCATTTAATTTGAATTATTATGTCTCTTAACTTAAAGCTATTCTTCGTTAGACCTAAATTACTTCAAATATATAAATTTGTATACAACTTCTGTAAATAAACATTCATTCAATAATACTTTTTATTTTACATATGTCATAGATTTTTTCTCACAGGATTTTCACGTTTTTTATACAATTTTGTGATATTGTCAAAAGTTGATTTCAGACAGTCTTTATTTTCATTAAGGTATAGAAGTTAATTTTCAAAAATATAACTTACACCGGTCAGTAAATTATTTACACTCAACTGAAAAATGAATACAACTTTATATATATATATATATATATATATATATATATATATATATATATATATATATATATAAAACACTCAAAAATCTTGTATGTTTAAAAAAGAACGACACAACTAAATGAATAAAGTTAAAAGGCGAATAAAAAAAAATTGAAAAACTATATTTAATTTGCTATTTACATCTACTCCAGTCTAAATCTAAATATTGTCTGTATTTTCTATTATGATATAGGAAATTGAATAATATGATCCAACCTAGAATATTTATCATTCTAATGGAATTCAGAATAGGCGTTGTGTAAAATACATTTATAACTTTATTTATTTGTTGTAAGTAAAGTTTACGCTGGAAAAGATTTTCTTTTCTTCTATTTATTACACTTTAATTCTTTAAATGAATATTTTATAAATAAATTGTTACACAACTAATAATAATTTAAAAAGGTTTCCTAGTTAAATATTAAATTCTTAAAATGTGAAATAATGATGTTGTTTAACCGGTGACTACCGAATTATAGGGAGACAGAGTCTGTGTTTCTAATTCATATCTCAATAATTAAGAAAAGGTCTACAACAATGTTGTTGGCTGTTAATTAAACAACAAGCTTTGTAATGGCATCGAAGCTGATTAGCTGTGTGTTTAAGTGGAAGAGGTATTTAGGCTTACTCATTAGTAAAGAGTAAAGACGGATTCAATTTGTATTTGTGAGAGAAAGCGACAAAACTATGATTTCACTAGTTATAATTCATGATTGTTTAGGGCCTATTTGGACAAAACTTGAAAATTAACATTAATGCTATTATTGTGTTTGAAGTAGATGAGGAGGAACGTTTAGATTCAAGAATGGAAGCAAGTAACTCAAGGTTTAGAGAATGGTTATAAGAAAGGAAACTGGAGAGAGCAAGTGTAAAAACAGAGGCGGTGATGGTGCAAAAAGGAGAGTTTACACAAAAACATGGGATTATAGACTGAGTGTCTATAGATTGGAAGAGACAACTAAAATATTTCTGATGCAGAAAGTGAAAGAAAAAATAACCTTTTGCTTCTTCCGAAAATATAAATGTTTCCTTAAAAAATTCGAATTTTTTGGGTCAGGTACAAAAATTATCGAAATTTGAGCTTGCCTGGAGATAAGAAAAGGAGACTATTTTTTGGCCAACATTATCCAACATGAGATGACTCTATGGGAAAGGAAGTACATGCTAGAAGATTACTATCCTCAAGAATTACATCCTCTTACCATAAGGTTTCAGGAAGTATGCAGCTCTGGTCTGAGCACAACACCAGCAGATCTGTTAGCTGAAGAATGGAGGGAAATATACGAAAAACTGGATGTTCGCTAAAAAAGACACGTGCTGTTATCATAAATCAGATAAGAGGAGAAGCAACGTGTAGGCTCATTTAAAAATAGCGGAACCGATAGGTTAATGAAGATAATGAGCGATGGATAAACACTGTTTATAATAAAGCACCAAATTTGCGAATTACGTTTAATTGATCTGCTTCCCATTACATTATATAATAGGGCTTACTACGTACCTTGATGGCCCTAGTTATTTATTTTCGAATATAGGCGACAACATACACTGGTTTTTGTCCTAATGCAAAATTTTAAATAATATCTATGATGCCATAGTGTAACATATTCAATATAATAATTCTTACAAATTAAAAATTATTATTGTTTACTATTTTTTGGATTACAAGGTTACCAAAACTCTTTTTTCACTTACCTATAAGTGAGACTGTAGAGGAATATATGTATGACCTAACTAAATTATTCACAGGTTGTTCTTCAACTCCTTAAATATTCTCATAAGTTATTTTAAAACGATAATAAATTGTCAAATCAATTTAATAAAGCAATTATTTGGTCCTACTTGAAGTTACTTCAGTAAATAAATGATATAATCAAATAAAATATTATATAAAACATTACATCTAAAACATATTATGATTAAAATTCTAAAATTTATTATATATAATAAGATTTATTTAATAGCCTTTACATCAGATTTACCACTTAAAATAATAATTTTTTTAAATATAAAAAGCATCGAAATTCTTGTGCAAAAAATAATCCTGAAGTGTTGTCAAAATTTCCGTTTGCACTATTTTTTAATATTTAACATAACCAATTTTATAATTGTTGATATAAATACGATAACATATTACGATTTTAATTAAAAATAAAGTAAATAATTTATTAATAAGATATGCAAACTATTTGAAATTTGTAAAATTGTAAATTATTTAAAACTTAGAGTAGTTTAAATTATCCTTTAACATTAAATGTGTGCAGACTTTTTAATAACTTATTTCTAAAATAAATTAAATCGTTGGCTCATACTAAATTAAAATTAATTTAACATGGAAATTATCTAATTTCTTTTGAAAATAATTATTCCTAAAGTATTGTAAAAATTCCCGTTGTACTATTTGTTTAATATTTAACATAACCAATTTTATAATTGTTGATATAAAAACGATAACATAGCACGATTTTAATTTAAAAGAAAGTAAACAATTTATTTATAAGACATACAAGCCATTTTCTGTTGTATATATTTAAATTCTTTAAAACTTAGAGTAGTTTAAATAACCCTTTAACAATGTGTGTAGACTTATTAATAACATATTTCTAAAATAGATTAAACCACTGGCTCATATAATTCATTGACATAAATTATTGCATCGGTTAAACGTCCTTTATTAAATATGTCTTCAATTTCCTCAGCTCATGTTGTTTACTTTGGCTCGAAACTCTTTCCTTTTAAAATGCCGTTTAGTTGCAACTGTATTCGACTGCGTGAATTGAATAATTGAACCACAATTGTATATTTTAAAACAAAGTAATTTATCTGTAATACATAATAATGGTTTCTAACGCAACATAAAACTAATCAAAACTTGATTTGATTTTTTATTATTTAATGTCTCTACTGTATTTCCACGCCTCTTAACGTCTGTCAATAATTCTTAGTTTATGTTTGTATATGGTTTTTAATTATCAATAACTTTGGAAATATATTGGAAGTAATGTCTAAAATAGAACATCATGGTTTTAATACAGAACTCAAAAGACAAGATAAACGATTTCAATTTTTAAGACTTAACATCTTTGTAAAATTATTGAAAAACTACTATTTTGTTATCAATTCTCTGATATTTAAATGTAATATAATAATATATTTACACCTTCCCTCTTTCATCGATTGCTAAAATAATTTGGACCAAAATATAACTATTTTGTGGATAATTATTTCGTATGGAACTATGGAACTGAGTATTTCGAGAAAATTCGACTATCCGTTCTTATGATAATTATGTGATAAATTATATTAAGATCATACACACATAAGGCACCATTTTCAAGATGTTTAATGATTCTTCTATGCAATTTTCAAGAACAGGCCAATACTAAATGTAAAGAATATATTACCGTTAAAACAATTTTTTTTTACTAAATGGAAATTAGAATAAACTTAACTCACAACCTAGTACTGTAAGAGCGCCATCTATTTTATTAAACGTAAGTTATTTTACAAAAAAAGGAAGAAATTTAATAATATACAAAATATGTATTCATTATTACTATCCTTTAAACGAAAAATCAAGTAAAATTGTAGATTTCGATTATTAAAGAAATAAATAAATTACAAAATAGGTAGATATTACATGAAACTGGTTATCCACGGATATTACAGATGTAATTATTTAGTGAAATACAATAAAGTCATCGTTTAAAATTTAACTCATGTTTCTTACCGTAAGTTGATATGGCTTATATAACAAAGACGGTAAAATGTTCTGTCAAAAATCAGTAAAGGGAGGGAGGAGTTGAGAAATGTAAGAGATGTGTGACTTGTTATTTGGATCCAAGTATTTGAAATTTCAAAAAGTATGTCATTCAAGATACATTCTTTTTTATATTATTAAATGAATTAAGTCAATTAAAGATGACAATAGCAACAAAGATTTATTGAACTAAATTGTAAGATAAATAATTATTCCGGACACGTAAAATATACGTAATATTAACCCCGGTTTTTACGTGTATAGGCTCTGATTTAATTAATAAAACTTTTTGACTTTTCGAAGGAAGTCGTTTGCACCGAAAACGGCTTTTGATTACCAAACATTACAGGAATATTTATTAACAATGCTATCATTGGACGTAACAATGCTACCATTATGTTCGAAATAGACTACATCCGCTTTAAAATCATACAGAAATATTTTTCTTTCGAAAAAATGAATTTTGATTTCGGAAAAACACAAAATAAATCAGAAACCATCTACTTTATTTGATTTATAATTTTCACATAAAATCCCGTTACGCGTGAACTAGAAAGTATCTACTAAAAATCAAGTAGTTATTTTATTATCAAAGAAGTGCTGAGCATACAAATCGCAGCTGTTTTAACTTTTATTTATAATTTCATCTTGGGTACTGTTCCATGTAATATTGGAAACAAACACAAACGACCAGTTAATGAAACAGTATAATTATTCCAGCAATAAATTTGCTTTTGACTTATAACAATGGAGGGGAATTAATAACTTTCCATGAACTCTTACCAATATTTCTGCAATTTGAATGCTCAGGTAGACGTTAAATCGCCTTGATATTTTATTTTTTATGAAAATAAAACACTAAAAAAACGATATTTCATGAATAATTTAAAAATATTTTTTATCTATTGTATAACGTTCTATATACAACACGTTTATGTACAGGAGTAAAAATACACTCATTGTACATACTGTAACTTGATAATATTACTTCACGTGTTTTACAAACAGAAAGAAGATTGTCGGAAAATAGTACTTAAGCACAACAAATAAGTTTCAGTTTAAACCACAAATTTATTACGCATATGTGTTATGACCTAAAATTAGTAATTATATAATAATAGAAATTAGAAGTTGATGTTTTTAATCTTATAACAAAATATTGAGTAATTACCTAACCCCCATCATACACTGTAATATAATCATATTCTCTAAATATAATGCACAAAGTTATTCTCTTGGAAATGTTAAAGTCTATTGGTGGTAATCGCAGTTATTAAAACAGTTGTTACACAGGTTTCCTGAACTTTTTTTATCTCACTACTCTCTTGACGTCGGATACGAGCCTCGTAGACACCTGCATTTGCTACGCTCGTGTCGGTGACTCAACTCTACTTGATCTCGTATTTATACTAATATCACATTTTCTTAGGAGGTCAGTTTTGAAAATATAATAAATTATTAATGATAATAACCTTGCTATTTATCATCATAGACATGTTAATGGGGGGGGGGGGAAGGCGCTGATGTCATCCAAAATTGAAAACTGGAAATTTGTAGTTTAGTGTGTTGAATAACACATGGAATATAATTTAAAAAAAACTATTTAAAATGGCCACCATTTTCACATTTTTTATCAGAATTTGAATAAGTTTCTATGTGATATTCCTCTATATTAAATTTCATTGTTCATATCTTAATTTTTGTTTCTTGACAATTCCTGACAAACAAGAAGTAGGAAATAACCTTTTCTGTTTCGCGAGATCATAAAACGTTAAGATCAGAAAAAAAGAATATCTAAAATATTTCACGTTTATCTAACTTGATGAATATTTGTAATTGATTTATGAAATATATTCTGGATTCCGAAAAAATAGTATTCAGTCAGTACAGATAAATTAGACATCATTATTCTTGAACATAATATTATATCAACAAAACATTCTAAACGTAAACATTGTTATTACGTGATCAGTTGTAAAGTCATTGCAATTATTAAGACATGAAAAACATATATTAATAATAAGCCCGTTGGTACATTTATTATAACAACCTAGCTATTTATTTATCATCACAAACAGGTGGGATTTGTTGACATCACATGCATATTTTATCTAATTTAGTGTGTTATAAGTTGAATAACACAAGAGATATGAACAAAAGACTGTTTAAAATATCCGCCATTTTGATATTCTAAATAGTATTTTCATGGAACTTCAATAGGGATTTTACATCAACGCACTATAGTTCACAATATCAAATATCATTTTCTCATCATACTCATGTTGGTGCTGTCGTGCTTACGTACAAACGACAACGAAGGACGGACGGGATGTCGAAAATTAGTTTTTCGGTTTCCGAGACCATGAAATGGCTTCTATTGTCAAGCAGTAGAATTGCAATTATTACGCCAAGAAATTAAAAACTAAAGTAAAAAATTAACAAGTCTTATTGCTGCGTAACTTTATACTATCATGATGAAACATTTTTTATTAATTAATGAAACCGAAATATAAGATATTTTTATTCAACGTGGTTTTTATTATTTATTCAGTCAGCACTCTATAGAAGTGATAGAAGTGAAACATAAGTAGGAGCGGAATAAAATTACCGTTAGACTTTAATATAAAATATGATGTTTTAGTAAGAACTTGCGAAATTTGGAGGGGGTGGTGTTTAACCTACAAATAAGAGACTTGTCAAACATTGTAGTGAAAGGAAATTCATTACTTTCTCGTTGTAAAAAGATAATTAAAATGAGTTGGAAAGATATTTTTTTTTAATTTGTCAAGCGGTATATTTATGAAAATTATTGTCTAAACAAGTTTTAAAATATTACAAAATTATTATTTGTATATTCATTTGACCAGGGTCTACTTTACTCATCTGCCCTCATAAGACGGTAGAAACTAAGATTTTATAATGCTCTTTGTCCATGGATTAGAGTTGTAGAAATCCTAATTTAATTGTCACATAATTATATGTATTTAATTTCATCAATTAAGGTCAAGTGACTTTAATAACCTTTGTTCTTTTATCCAGGTTCCTAATCATCTTTTGTCGGAACATAAACCTGTCCTGGAAAGTTGGATATATTCCTATATATGTTATAATTATGAGAAATTATAATCTTTATCATGATTTGCAAAACTTTTCAATGGAGTGAAAAATAATATGCAACAACGTAATTTCCTAATTTGTTCGTAAAATGTTTATTGTCGTCGGGTTAATTTTATGAATACATTCTATTGAATTTTAAATAATATATAGTGTGTTCTTTCTGAATATTTGCTATTGATTGTTTTGACATAGATTTACTGGACGTATAAGAATCATTAAAATTATATTTAAAGTTTCATTAAACATTATTACCATTTTTGTGTATTTACTTACAATGTATTTTTTTATAATTTTCCTTTAATAATAATCGTACTGGATGTCGAAATCTTAAAAGTTTTGAAGTTTACGAAATTGAAATTATGTACTTGTATATATGCAAAATTTTACAACTTTTTAAAATTGAAATTTTTGGGTTGTTGTAAATGGGAATATTGGAAAATTATTTATAAATTAATGTTTTTCAGTCATCGTTTAATTTGTAATGATTATTACAATGAGCTCACAAATATTTTTGATTTTTAGAAATGTACCTCTGTTTGCTCAATCAACATATTTTTAACAAGTCTTAATGCAACGATACTTCACTGTGCAGAGTTAACTACAAAAAAACTAAACTTCACTGTCCATTAAACTACAAAAAATAAATAAATCTAAATTGCAACTATAGGATACGTAAGGTATTGCGACTGCGTAAATGTCAGTATATATTTAAGTTCGTGATCAAATCTGTAATGGTTCATGTGTCTATTATAACTTATGACTAATGCAACTGTGATTAATTCTCTATACAGCATACAGTCTACACGGAGTACAAATTATTTGAACTTGATTAAAAAGTCCTAATGCAATCATAGGTACTGGAAAGATCATAGGCCTATGCTGCAATAGATCTAATACTACTCCCTCCACAGTGGATTTGTCTACATATATATTATAAATTCGTTTAACTTAATTTTCTAAACATAAAATGTGTGTAATTGTTATTTAAAATTTATAAGTTTTTATTTTAATTTTATCTGTTATATAACTATTAGATTTTAAGATATGTTCATTTTATGTTATACATTGTTTTAACTTGTCTGAAATCTAAACCCAAATGTTTGATATTTTACTTTAGTATGAGAAAGGACTAAAATTAAGGTGATATTGCGTGTTAGTTAGTTCTCAATATTATAAGTCCCTAGGAACGTAATTTTAATAATTATGTCTTTTTTTCCGTCACAAATTATCTAAAGAACGGTTCATGGAATTTTTCCGAATACATTGAACCAAATTTCGTACGGACTGCTGGGGGGGGGGGGTATTACTTGTATGTAAATGAGGTAGACTTTAGTTCATCTTGAGTTTTGTTTTAATATATGGCATTATTTAGAAGTAATTGGAATTTTGCGAAATTAATGAATAGGCCATTTCATTGATCATGTAACTGTTTATATCAGTTTTATTTTATATACAAAAAAAGGCCTTTATTAAATAATATTTGGAAAGAAAAAGATTCAAGAAATATTCATTTGGATTCATTACGTTTCTTGTAAACTCATCAACAATATATTATGCAAATAAACAAGTATATATTGGTGATTTTAGATAATTCAACTTTGAATAGTGTTGTCAAAAATAAGTAAAACACACACAAAATCATAGCTTTAACAAAACTTGGACTTACGCTTTACGGTTTAACAAAAAATGAAGCCGTTGATAAACTGTTTCGCTATTATTAAAGTAGCTAGTCCCCAGGTCAACTCCATGTCGTTATTGGTTCAGTTATCTTTACCCTGGATGGAGAATAATGCCGACTTTATAGTAGCCTAATTACACACACATTTATTACATAAATATATTACAAAATATGTTTGTTTCCTATTTAAATTTTGTGTTGGAATAGAATAAATATACATAACTTTCAAAACATACATCCATATAACCAATAATTAAATAAAGTCAAATATCAGTGTAAAACTTTATACAATCTATTGCCTTTTAACACATATACGGCGCATTGGAATGAAATCAGTATGATTGATGATTAGGTGGAACGATATTTTAATTGTCAGGCTGTTAAAAAAGAAACAAATATTTGAATAACGAGCAGTAAAATCAATAAGAGTTGAACATGTTTTCATTGAGTGGTTTGTATCGAAACAATTTCCTCTCTTTCTTTTCAGAAGTTGATGTCGCTTATAAAGTCATTGTTTTTAGTTATAAATGTTTCGTACAATATGTGCATGTTCCATATATTGATTTATTGACAAGTATTTCATTATTTATAGACAAGTGTTATTACTATTTTATTGTAACTTAAGTAATTTTAATATTTATTTATCCAACAATAATTCAGAAGAATAAAAACAAACACAAAAATTCTCTACTTAATAAACAAAAACTTTGTAACAAAAACCCAAGAATAAAATATAAATTTGAATTTATAGTTGCAACTTAAACTAAATAAATCAAATAATTTATATATATATATATATATATATATATTATAGAAAAGAGAGAGAGAGAGAGAGAGAGAGAGAGAGAGAGAGAGAGAGAGAAAACGAAGCAAAACCAAACAAAATAATGAGAAATTATGTACGCCAATGACCAAGTTGCGTACAGCAATCCAAAAACTATTATAAAATAATATATATACAGTGCGTCTCATTCGTCAGATGTAGTGCACATATCAAATGTGTTTATTGTTAAAAGTTTTTGTTTGAAAATTGTGCTACAAAAGATATTCAATAATTCTGATAATACGGCATTTATTAGTAAAAACTAATATTCATTTCATTTTTATTGAATAAATAAATAGATTTAATATTTCACGCAAATATGAGAGTAAAATATATAAAAATGTCTTTTGATTCTATGAATGAGTGATTCAAAAAGTTGTTTTTATAACAAAAATATAATAAAATAAAATAAATCTTTGGACGTAGATTTGGTATTGAGTGAATTTTTTGTATTAAGCAATATGTATGCAACATTAACAATGATTCTATTTAGTATTCTCTTTAAATTTAAAGTATAATATTGAATAATTCGGAAGCTATAGGACCTACATTAAACAATATGCACAAGGGACTTTTAAACGAAAATAAATCTTCTTGTTGTACATTTATTTTATTGGTTAAAAGATAATCGAGTTAGGAGAAAATACTTAAACACAGTTTCTTGGAAATTTCCTACAACACATAAGATTAGGCTAAATCTAAAAATTATGGAATTACAATAAATATTAATTGATTATATTATAGTTAAATATTATAGTTGTTCAGAGCGAAATATGTAGACAAATCTTTATGAAAACCTTTGCTCATATGTTAAAACTTGTAACATTTTTCTAGCATTATTTCTCAGTTCTGGTATAATAAAATTCAGGATTTATCAAAACATGTATTCGTTTTTTATTTTATTTATTTATTCTTATCAAAAATTTGTTTTTATAATTATTAAAATTTAAATATTATTAACAAACCTAAGTCGCCTTGTTGAAGATGATGAAGGAAACTATTATATATTTGGTACTTTTATTATATTATCGTGATTCCGTAACATTATGGTTTAGGTTAATCTTGGGTATTGTAGACAATTACCAAGAAATTTTGTTTTATTTTCTCTTTGTTTATGTCCTTTAACCTGTAGGAAACATTTAAAAAGATGTTGTTTTTGTTAAAAAAGTATTTTACCTCTTTTAAATATTGTGTAATGTTAATGGTTTTCGAAATATTCGACATTGACAATTATAAACGTCTGCCAAATAAAGTCTGGTTTACTGTTATACTGGTTAATGAATACGTAAATGATACGTATAGTAAATCTTCTTTCGCTATCCTATCTACTTCCAAAGGTATATATATATATATATATATATATGTGTGTGTGTGTGTGTGTGTGTGTGTGTGTGTGTGTGTGTGTGTATAAGTTATATATTTTAAACATAGAATGGCCGAAAGATGTATTTTTTGTTGTTTTTAGTTCTACAATAAGTTCACAACATATTCCCTTTAAATTTGGACTCATCCTGTATATTTAAGGTAGTAAAAAAATCTGTGTTCTCTATAAAATAAAGAAGGAAATAACCTGTGAGAATTTTCTTGGTTGCAGGAACACATGTTACATAGTTGTTGGTTCAATTAGTGATTGCTGTAGCGAGGGTTTAGTTGGTATAATCAGTCAGTTGAAAAGAACTTGGCTTTTTTTGTAAAGCACCTATATGTTCTTATTGTGTAAATCTTTTTAGCGATGTAAGAAATATCGTATTATTAATATGAATTCACTTATTGTTTTCAATAAATTAATATAAGTTTTATAGAATAAAACAAAAGTAGATTTTAAGATAAATACTAAATATTTACAAACAATTAATAGGTATGTAAATAATTGTAAAAATAAAAGTATGTAGAACTTCAAATTAAAAACGATTTCTTCATGGCAACAATGAAATACTCGCAAATTATTATTTTTACATACGTACACCATGCTTACATACTACACACATAGACTCAAGTGGATAATGTTTAATAACTTAGCCACTAGTCAACCGATTATTACGAAATTCGATAACTCCTTCTATTTCGGTTTTTCTTTTCTTTTTTTTCTCGGTAATTTACCTTTCTTATATACACCTACTATATATAAAGTTGTATGCGTCGTCAAGAACTCGATGTTACGTTGTATGCTGTTATACTTTTTGTTGTGTTCTTTTTGTATGGCGTCACTCATTCCGTCTCTCTTTTGTGTGTGTTGTGTTCTACAAAACAGAAGCATCAATAGTTTTTAGTCAAATTTGTTAAGTATCAGTAATATGACAAAATCTAAGGATTTTATTATTTTTTGGAAAACTTAAAGTTCAGGGTAACGTATGAAAAATTAAAAATGTGTTATAATTTAAAAATCAGGTATAACGATTTGATCCAAATATTAATCAATTATATCCCCCGAGCCTAAATAATATGTAATGGTCGCCCTCTCTTCGATAAAAGCGGTTCGTCATTATTCTATAAAAAAGCCAAACAAATCAACAATGGGGCTGTTATAAAAAACGCCATTTCTTGAAATCGACTGTATTTTTTGTGTTAAAATATGAGTGAAAAGTAAATACTAGTGACCCAAACTGTGTTCCAAATCGTAAGTAAAAATGATTTATTATTCTGGAATAATTAAAAAATACAAAATAAACCTTGATCTTACTCATTAATTTTAAATTTAAATTCAAGCGTTTATAACACATATAAACCAAGTTTACGCGTTTATAATATTTTATTGTTTATTTATTAAAACAATTTGCAAAGAATTTCACAGTTCATTTTCACTTTTCGAGCGACAATTGATCAATTGAAATTTTTCATTTTTGGTGGAAATTAGTTTGATTAGTTGTTGTAACAACTAACGGTACCATACACATCATATCTGCTTATCAGATTTCATCTGATATAATGTATATTTTTTAAACACATATTCCCATTTTTTATATGTTAAGCATAATCAAAAGATTAAATTTGTTGTTGGTTCTACGTCTTAAACAGTTGCGTTTACGAAAATTGTGTCAAGACCATTAAATAATATTATAAAATGTAGTGTAGAATCAGAAAACACCATAAATTATAAGAAGTTAAACGAGGAATTATAGAGTTCGACGCTGTATTGGGAACAGGAGGTCAAATTTTGAAATTCTATTTTCATACTTAGAATGGACATTAAAAAGTAATTGTTGTACCTCATTTAAATTTTACTCTAAAATCTTGTAGTTTCAGAGATCAAAATTGTGACTAATATAAAATGGACACCGGATATAAGCTTTGAACATGCAGTTTCTACTTACCCCATAGTGTGGTATTAAAATCAATTGTTTTTTGCCATTATTACTTTTCATCACAGAAAAAAGTAAAAGAAAACGTATAAACAATTGGTAAAAAATACAAAATATAAAATAAATATTATTTTACTCTAATAACAACGAAGATATTTTCAGCAAAGCGTGCGAAAAGAGATTTTTTTTTTTTTATTATTATAAAAAGTAGTGGCAAATAATAAAACTATTTCTAACTCTAAAATTTAGGTTGTAGAAAAAATTAAAAATAAATTTCTTGAATAGACTAACATTTGAAATACCATATTATGCAATAACACAAAATATCAAAAATATTTCCTAATATATAGGAGAATTCCTATTTTATGATTTCGAGTGCCGCGTTCATTTTCCCAGGAATGAACTCCTTGTTGTAGAAAAAAATTTCAAAAGTAGAAATAAAGTTCTTGAAAATATTTAAACAAATGTTTGAATAAATATTATCGTTGTTGAGTAGTTGAACAAAAAAGTATCTGCGAGTTGCTCGAGATAGACTGTCACTCAAATTTATTTTTGGCAGTATTTTCTCGGTAACTGTAGGTCGTAGATAGATTATCTAAAAATTTAAATTAAAAATATTTTATTCAAAAAAGATTCTCTACATATTTATTATAAAATGACTATATTCTAACAATAAAGAAAAACGAATTTTTGCTACCTAGATTTATCTCGAAACTACCTCTGCAAAACCTACGGGACTGGAACTTTCGGATTATGTTAATAAATGTTATCACATATACCGGTGCAAAGTTTGGTAGAATAAGGTATAGAATGAGGTTTTAATTGTACGAACTTTCTTTACAGAATAGAAGCAAACATTAATTTAATCAAATAATTTCCAAAAAGTGTAAAATAGTAGCAGGGAAATAATCATTTAAGTTTGTTTCCGTTCTAAAAAAAAAAAAAAAAAAAACGAAAAAAAAATCCCTTAAAGGTTTATGCCCAAAAATTACGTTTTCCAAGTAGGAATTTAAAGCAAAATGTCTAAACGTCGCAGAGGTAATCCAAAACAACGAATAATTTTAGTTCAATTTGTTATTTATTATCAGACTTGTATTTTTAAATGAAAAACGCTTTCACAAGGAGAGCGATATACCATATGCCAGGAACTAGATATCTAGGAACCAAAAAAGCCTGATCTGCTGCAAAACGCCTTAACCTATTAAGCTACGCCATTCTTCACTTGTTATATTGTATTCCTTATGAAAGCTAATAGTATGTCATGGCCATGGATGTTTTGACAGGAGTTTTAATTTTTTCAGGTGAAATGTATACACTTCTGCTATGACATATTCTGTTTCAAGTTTAATTAAAAAAAAAAAAAAAAAAAAATTGTTTCTTATTTATATACTAGTTTTCTAAACTAGCAAAACAAAAGATCTCAGCTGTGTATGACAGGAAGTGGAACATTAATTTACTTTGAAGCAAAGAATTTTAAAATGGTTTCCTCTAAAACAATATCAAAGGCGAGTGGAAGTAAAGTGTAGCAACAATATATGTTATATTTACTGACTGCGCTTTTGATATTTTATGTGTGTAAGACAGATATGTTCAACAAGTTTAATTTTTTTTCTCTTGTATTTGTATTTAAGTTATTCCAATAAAAATTTTTTTATTTTGAAAAATATCCATTTGGTAACTATACCGACATGTTTTAATGAACATATTTAATTTAAAATAAAAAATATAAAGTTAAATGTTTTAAATAAATTTATCATCAAATTGTATATCTGTTACGAATGACCACCAAAACAGTTTTAATATGTGAGTATGTACTTGTAATCTATAGTTTGTCCAGCGGCTATAGCTGAACTCCGTACGTTTATGTAACAAGCTAAGGAACCCTGACTACCCCCCCCCCACCCACACACAAACACACATATACTCTTATCTGATTACAAATATTTTATGAATCTTTACAAATTAGATCATTTGCGTAATTCTTCAGTAATTTGATTTTCTTACATTCTGATTAAAACAGCATTTTACATTTATTGGTTCGACATTTTCTATAACCAATATAAGACAACCGAGTTAGCAAAATACAAGGATAACGGAACTTCAGTATTTGGAATAATGTACATTCGTCCTATCCCTTTGTATCATTGCTTCTAAACCAAATTAGTTCATGATATTTTAGGGTAAGTTCAATAACTGTATATTTTGATATAATTTGTAAAATAAGATGATAACAGTTGATGTTAAATAACCATGAAAACTGGACGGAAAATAATTTCGACCGGACATAACATCTCCAAATACGTAACTTACTCAATATTTTGCAATATTTATTACGGCATTAAGTTATGTAAACTTAATCATAGCTAATTTTAACTTGTTTCAATAGTTATGCAACGAAATTGTTTTAACCTCCCTTGTATTCACATTCCCAGTACACGAAGTATAGCGTAAGTTGGATAACTGCAATAATTGTCTACCTCTGTTTTGAGAATGATGCTAAAAGTTCAAGTCCTCACTCAAGACAAAAGTGTTTTATGGCATGCCAATCCTCCGTTGGTAATGGGGACATTGTCACCAAAATGTACGATAGTGGCCACCAAAATTAAAGTAGTAATAAAAATTTGATACAGCTATATTAAGAAAAATAGAATTGAAAATGTCAAAATAGCGGCCATTTTAATGAATTGTTTTCATATATCTCGTTTTACTCAATTTATAACTCACTAAATTATATAAAATTGAATATAATTCGTTTTGCATCTAATGGTACCTACCCTCACCTATTTACAATGACAAACACCGAAGTCATTGTCAAAAATGTAATATCTAACCATGAGTTTCCTATAAAAGTTAATAATAATGTAGTTACGAGATTTGACAGGGCTGAGTCGTCATCGATACGAGCGTAGCAAGAGGCGGCTTCGAGGCCCGTTAGGTCTCTCATATACACTGATTAGAGAGAAACGAGTAGAGACTTTAATATATAACGAGGCCTGATAAGACCTTTAAGACTTCAAGAAAGTAATGATATACACAATTCAGAAACCGTATTTGAAAATTGTTTTAAATAAACTAACCTTACAGGACAACGCTTTAGGTCGGCCAAAATTATTTAACATTTATGAACAGCTCATGAACCCAACTTTATTCAATTCGATTTAGAGGATCTGCTTGTATTTCATTATTTTAAGGGGCTGGTTTGTAACATGATGGCCCATCAAAGACTACATGCAATCGGAAAATATTTGATTTAACATCTGCTAAATTAAATTATATTTATGTAAAAATCTATTATATATTTTCTCATGTGTGACTAACACAATTTTGTATAAAACATAAAACAATTATTACTATACTACTCGCGTTTGTTATATGATGAAATACACAAGATATTTCACGTTAAATAGTTTGTATGACTTGAAAATATATTTCAAAGGAAATGGCCTCGTCGGTAATTTGCAACAATATGTCATCTGACATTAAATGTCTACCTACACGTATTCTAACCTCGTTCTAATACATTTTATCGTAGTATGCCATTATAGTAATACTTATGACATTATATTTATCAGGGGATAAAGCTTTTCATGAGGTAAAATATTTATTATAAATTTTAAATCATATGCGTGTGAAATGGAGATAGGTTACTAAGAAGTTAAAAAAAAAGAGTTACTCTTATACATGTTATTTGAAGAATTTGTTAAAACGAAATTAGGAAAGGCAAAAGATTGTGCACAACATAAATTCTTCGCTAAAATATTAGACCCAACTGCTTCTTTAAAGAGTAAATCTCCATAGATGTGTTATGAATCAAACGAGATTCCAGCCTGGGTTCTTTTATTTCAATTAAATAACAATAGTTCAATTCTACAATTACTAATCTCTCTTTATTATGATTATATAATTTATCTCTCTTATTTAACTTTAAACGGTTCATCAAATGTTATGATTATCATTATAATTAAAAATCGAGAATGATTCCAAATATTGTGAGAGATAAACCTTATTGTACGTTACTCAATTAATTTTGAATAATCACAACTGTTTCTATACGTGAAGTTTGCTCATCTTTATAGCAGTTGTCGGGTATCTTAGCCGATGATCTAATTCCCTTGGAAGTTTTCCCTCTCTCACCAAGTACGTCTGGCTATCATCTAATCCTACCGGCGGTCTTCTACTGAACAATTGACCTCCTTTCTTCCCACCCAAGGACTTAAATACTCTACTCATCTTCATGGCTATTATATGCAAGGTAAGGTATTTCATAAGGTTTCCAAGTCTGTAACAATAATTGTTATCATTCTCATTCCTGCAAAAGAACTTATACTATTTATCTAACCAATTATGTACCTATATATGTATTATATATATTATAATCCCTAATAGATGTTTTCACATTTAATAAACCAAACAGAACTAATGGTTACTGCACGACTACGAAAGTAACAGCGGGTACTGTACATATGAAAAAAACAAACTTACAGGAAGATAAAATTAAAGTTTAATGTTTTTGGGTGGCTCGGATCTTGAATTGTGATTTTGATTAACATTAATTGACATCACAGCGTATTAAATAATACCCTTATACGCTGTACCTATCGGACTATATAAACCCTGGAATACTTATCTGCAAAAACCGATCATCGCTCCCACTATATAAAGCAGAATAAAGCATTAAGGTCATATTACTAAAACAAAACATATAAATTTAACAGCGCTATTATTATTTAGTGTTTAAAATGGAACTAATAATGCAATAAGGGTAAAATGGAGTGGTTATAAATGTACAAGATTCAGCTATCTGGTTTTGGAAATAAATGTCTTCATAAAACTTTGTAATTAATTTAATCCTATTAACAGTAACTATTAATTGGATTAGAGAGGGATTGCAACCATTATTCAATTTTGAGGTTAACAGATACATCTAACAGGGGATAACCAGGAAAATTTTACTCTCAAGGGGTGGAAATACGGTTAGCACTCTGAAAAGTTTGCTTGGAGAAAACAAACAATAACTTAAAATCTTTGGAAGGAAGAAATTCACAGAGATTTTGAATTTTGGAGAACATAAAGTGTATAAAACTATGATCGGTATATTTTCCAAAATATCTTACAACGATTTAGATCAATTAAATCGTGTAACCAGTAAGGGCTCAAACGAAATGTATTAGTCCCATCTCTCCAAAAATGCCAGTTTGTGATTTATCGGTGAAAAAAATAAAAATAAAAAATCTTCAACAGGGCGTTATATAGCATATATTTCCCAAAATATACTCTCCTTATTTCTTTCATGTTTTAGTGCTATTTGAAGGTCCCAAATCTGTGTGATAAACTGGAAATAAAAAATGTAATTTTCGGAATAAAAGGGGAAAAAAAATTTGACCTCCGTTATTAAAACGCGGCTTTTAGTCAAATACGATTTACACCGAGGTCAAACTATTGAAGATTAGGCTATTATTTATATTACATCTACATTTACCTAAAACAGTGTCCATGGTTAATTTTCACTTTTTGAATAACAACTGCCGAACTGATATTTTTGGCTATGATAAATTTTGGTTCATTTTAATTTACATTAGGAAATGGGCGAGTGAAAAAGTTTGTGTAATATATTTGACAAATAAATAATTCGTTTTTAATAAATTTCCTTTCCATACTCATGAATAATTTGTAAAGCGAAACCATCAAATAAGTAGACTACTGTACCTAACTCTAAATAGGTTTGAGTGTTATTTTTATATTTTTATGAGATGGAAACGAAACCAACACACAATCTGCAAATGAGTTTTATACGACTACAGTTTACGACCTTTACTGGGTCATTTACAAGTGATAAACTAAATTAAGAATACAATTAGCACTTAGCATATAAGCAGGGCAGATTAGAGTGTTGGGAGGTGGAGGAGCAAGTAGGTAATTAAGAAAGAAGCTTGGTGCTAGGTTAACTGAGAACAACCACAAGCTGGGTAAAACAAAAATATATTCGCTATTTCTTCATAATACAATTGCTTCAAATATGATTTGCTCTTCCCAAAGTTGTATTTAATTTGCACCCTTGGCCGCTTTTATAAAGTCCTCTATTATTGTTTATCTAGCAGAATTTTCTATTTAAATATAAGTAACTAAATAATGTATATTTATGATATTTATATATAAGCCTCGTTTCCGTCTTGCATTATTTTTTTTTCTATAGTGTAATACTACGCGAGTTTCAGGAACAAGTTCCCATCTTCAGGTTTTATATAAAAAATTTTACTCACATGTGAGCACGTCATATTTTAACACAAACACACACATACACACATACCAAGCACAAACTATTGCACAAATAATTAAAACAAAAAAACAAAGTATACACATTTTTTTAACAGTTGGCTTTTTTGCCATGTTGACGTTGCACCTTTTACTGAGCACTAATTATTCCCAGTAATTCAAATGGTTTTGCTATCATCACCAGTCATAACTGATCAAATTTGTTCAAATTATTTAGTATCTAAACATTTTGATGTTTTTTCTCATTCCTTTTTCCTGAATTACGTCAGCCACTAAAGGGATCCTTGTGTACAACGTCATATCAATATACATCAGTACACAACGATATGTTAACAATACATCTTGGTTAGTACTACTAAAATCGCAGTGTGATTGGAATATTACTTTTCTCAATAAAACCACATAGCTATTCTCTATATTAGTTTTGTCACTCGCTTTTTTATATTTGATAACTGAGAAAGTGTTCTAATCATCCATATGGTTCTAAATTTTAAAATATATTTTCTCTTTTCATGATAACCAATTATTTCGAGGTAAATTATGCATTTATTACCATCCCAAAAAACTAATGAAATTATTTACTGTTTTACCACGAGAGATTTACAATTAAATCTACGATTTGTAGAGTTAATTTGTTTTTGAAATCTGCTACATTAAGTAAAATATGCCACTGTTGTACCCCGTGCATTGAGATGTAACCTGAAAGGTTAACAAAATTAAAAATAATATATTACTATGACATTTCATGAAATATATTACAATACGAACTCGACAGTTTAGTCGTAGCATTGATCAAGATTCATTAAGCACAAATTTACAATACTGTTTACGAGAAACACATGCTTATTGATTAACTTTGTTTTAAACTTAAAGACTCATACAAGAAATATGAGGTTTGTCAAATCCTGTTTTTAATTAACAAAATATGTAGATATTATTATTTTTTTAAATTTGAAATCTAGTTTTATATATACATAATAACTTATTTTGTCCTTCTTAAAGAGAAATTTCCAATAAAAATTATATTGCTGGCCAACAGAAAAGTCTTAGCATTATATTAGTTAAGGTTAAAATATAATGTCAAAAGCAATTTTTAACTAAAGGGCCGAAGAGTGCAAGCAATCCCATTAGAAAGAAATGAAACTAAATCTAATATATTACCAACTAAAAATATCTTTATAATGATAAAAACTATATACTTTTATCTTTCAAATCGAAGTAGTATTTAGATTTCTTCTTATTTTATAAGTAAATTGAAAGAGATGTCGTTTTATTAAATTGTATTTTCCCAGTTTCCAGTAAGTTACTTGGTGAGTTATGTTTATTATTAGGTTACATTTCAGATGTTACGTGGGCAAGAGTTTAGTTGGTTTAATAATTTGTGGTTGTAATTAATTATTCATAACAAGTTGTTTTTGTTTCTATGGTTTTCACTTTGAAACAATTTAAAGGTTAAGTGAAACCCTATCAGATATGCCAGTACTTTTGCAGTGGTTCATGATATAATATTCAATATAACTTCCCTTCTGCATTCGAACGATTATGAATGTGTAATGAATTAATTGTCTTTAGCAAGTTACTTCAGCAAGACCAGGCCATGTTGTCACATCAGCTGTTTTGGTTTATCTTTAAATTTCAGAGTTCTGCATGGTGCTGAACTATGTACCTTAATTATTTTAGTTTGATGTAATATCTAGTATGTATATTAAATGTATTTGTAAGCGTGATATGCAAATTACGTTTGTATTTTCTGTGGACTGACCTGAATAATTATTTTACAAGAGCTTAGTTCTAGATCAGTTGGTTACAGAATATGTTTTAACTTTGATGTGATTAATTAAAGAAACAAAATATCCCGAATGTTACACGTTCCCCAGCAAAACGACAGAGTTGGTGTTAAGCAAATTTTCACTTAGAATACTTCGACCTTAAGACTAACATTTATTCTGATCATCGCGCAATAGGTAAATACTCAAACATCAATTTACAAGTAGTTCAATAAAACCGGTCATATTCGTAGAGGTAGAAGGAATCACATCTTGTTTTAAAAGAACGTAATTACCCACTTAGATGTGTCAGGTGTCTGGTGCAAGGGGCAGCGCATCTCACGTAGAAAACCTCATTGTTGATTAGGCTATAGATTGTGAGATTTAAGTCCGGAAATTAGAAATAATGTTAGTTTAGTATCGCTAATCAAAACAGGAAGACAAATTATCTTCGCCACATATCACGTGAAACTGATGAGTTTTGTTAAAAGCTCACTCTATAATATATCACACATACGAAATTGTTTACGATTAAGAGAAAATACTGATTTGCTCCTTATTCAATTCTTAGTTGAAACCTAGTGAAAAATACAGCTGACAATGATTTAGGTTTCAAGGGGGAGGAGAAAGATATGAAGAAAAGTGGAGAAGCGGAAGTATGGTTCCTTGGGTTTGTAGTTGAGCTTGAGTTTATCAACATGTGCTTTCATTACGAATCGGGGATAGTTTGTGCAGAATGTGCAACAGTAACAGGAGTTTGGAAATCAAGTATTTTAATTAAAGGGGCGAACCACCGAGGCATCAATTAATTTAGGCGGTCCGTTTGCTTGCTGCTTCACACAAGTAATGAGTCTTGCACCAGACGAGACCATTGACCTTATATTGATGGGGTTTACGATATTTGTTGCATTATTTTGGCCTTTGGCCTTGTTAAAGAAGTAATTATTGTATAAAAATGTTTGGTAAATATACACTTTTTTATTCTACAGATTATAATCCAAATATTCTTGAATTTAAGTACAAATTGTGACCAAAGTATACGTTTAGAAGCGTTTTTTCAAGGGATAATAATTATTTTATTCAATGTGGACGTATTGTAGATCAACAAAAATCCAAATTTTGGAAATTAAAAAACAAAACGTGTTGCAAATTTTTATTTTCAAACATAAACTGGGCACTTGGCAGTATATATATATATATATATATATATATATATATATATATATATATAGAGAGAGAGAGAGAGAGAGAGAGAGAGAGAGAGAGATATTGGAAAAAATATCGTTTTCTAATTAACGTAAAAAAACTCTATAAAGAAAGTTGAAAAGCTCTTGATTAGAGTTATCTACAAAGTACTTATTTTCAAATCATAATTTATTATTTTTGTTTTGAAGATTTATTTAATTTACACATTTATTGTCAAATTGTAATTTAAAAGTAAAAATTAAAATATACCTAGACATCGAGAAGTGGTTTTATTAACCTCACAGTAATAATTCATTCTTATTAAAGTTTTTTTGTTTTAAAATAAGTTATATATTATTATCTTATCAGCAATTTAATTACGTTAAATGATCATAAACCTCCGCATTCAAAATTATAATTTAGAAATTTTTTTCGCGTAATTACGTTGTACCGTGGAATAGAGAGGTTATAAATATAACACCTATCCACTCTAAAACTCCATTTATTTAATATTATCATTTATTGTTTAATTATTGTACATTAAAAGCAAATATAAAAATATACTCTAGACATTAAGAAGTTGTTCTACTGACGTCACAGTAATAATATATTCTTATCTATTTTTTTTGTTATGTCACTTTGTTTTTAAATTAGGTTATATATTATTCTCTAATCAGCAATTTAATAACGTTAAATGATCATAAACCTCCGTATTCAAAATCATAATTTAGAAATTTTGTTAATTTTTTCCCGTATAACTACGTTGTACCGGGGTTTCGATAGTTTATATAATATAACAAATTTACACGCTAAAACTATAGTTAAGATTCTTTCAATTCAATAAACATGAAATATTTGTCGTTAGTTTTCGTTCTCTTGGCTCTAGCCATGTACATAGGTGTCGGAGAAGCTTGCCAACAAAGATTCGTAATTAAAACCATTGTAAAAGTTAAGGGAAATTAAACATATTCTGTCATATAATAGTTAGTTAAAAGTTGTAATTTAAAATTCTTTTTACTTATTACGAAATATATATTTATTACTCATTTAAGATTGTTCGATTTCCACAGTGAAGATCCTTTTTACTGTGTTCCATTTATAGTAATGCGATTAAAATTGTTGTTAATATATTTCAACATTATGTAATAAAGCAACAAATATATATTAAAGAAATATATGAAGACTAACTTTAATTAATATATAGTGAACCAAAAGTTTGAAATATAATTTTCTGTTTTCGATTTCTAATTGACGTAGAAGTACAGTATGTGTTAAAATTAATAAAACACCTGTTTCTTAGGTTTTTTTTTCAATGTAAGCAGATTGATAATTTTTCGAATTATTCTCAAATATTCACTTTATTGAAAAGTCAGACAAAATTATATTTCTTTTGAATTTTTAAAGTATTGAAATATTACAAATTTATAACGCAATAACTAAGCTTTTAATTTAAATAAAAGATTATCTGACATCTCATAAGGTCAATTTAATTGATTTGCAATTATTAAAAATTTCAACAATCTGTACTTTTCCAAAATTGTATCATAATATGTGGATAGGCCAAGTAAACAGCTTTCCATAGAAAGATCCAATGATATCTTATGCCAATTACATGCCTTGTAATCTTGTTATAAACTTATCATATTGAAATACTTGGAATATCTCAAAAATTAAACCAATCTTGTATTTATTTTTTACCAAAATGTCTATATAAAAAAAATGGATATATATCAATATGCTTGAATTGAAGATTGTTGTGATATTTAAATTTTTTACATACTTTGTATATTTATGTTAATTGCACTTTTGGTAGACTCGGAGACAGTTTTCTTGTCAGTTAGTAGCTGAAAAATAACAACACATATTCCAGACTTTACTTTCACTATATATTGAAATATATTTAATTATTATCATATTGTTTTTAAATGAAATTGTGGAAGCTTTTTATTTAATATACGTTTTTGGTTTACATAGGATTTTGTGTATTTTCAGTGTAACGTTCAAAGGGTCTGCTGTCCTGGCTATCAGTGCCAACGTATTTCACCAATGTTCCCTGTAAGAGTGTGTAAACAAATTAGAACTGGATAGCGTGCAGAGCTAAGAATGATTCCAAATGATTACTTTCGCGTTGCTAATTAATTCACAATTTATTTTAATTTTATATAATAATATTACTTCCTGACAAATAAAAAACTCTAAAAAAATGGTTTATTTTGGTTTTTTCACCTTGGAAACTCACAAATTACTACAATTCACCAACAAAATCTCATAGCTTCGCAAACGTAATACTGTTAGCTAAAAAGTCAAATATACACTTTCGTTGAAATAAATAATTCAATTAAAGGCATCATAAACTGCAAACTATTAGTTACAGCCTATAAATAATAAAAATGAAAAATATACTAATTTTTGGTCCAGGAGTAAAATATCATAATATGAATTATTACAATATAAGTTTTAGATAAATTATCCGTAAATTAAGACTAGATCGTAAGGTGAGATATTCAATTTTAAAAACACAGATTTGACTATGGAGGTTAGTATATTAAGAAAGGTATAAATAGAGCCTCATGTACTGCTTCACCTATTTACGTTTTTAAAGAGTGAAGATAATAAAATAGGTTTTGAAGAAACTAATTTCAGAACATGGGATTTTCGCCTTACAGACAATATTAGTATATTTCAGAGATAACTGAAAATAATAAATAGTAACCCCATTTATTGATGCAAAAGGAAGTGATGGAAATAGACCATACATATAAATTCATTGAGGTCTCTGCTTTTTCTATATCCAGTAGTGGCAGATATAAATTTTGAAAAGTCTTATGAATCCCAGTTTTTCACATAAATTTTTAACATTGTTATCTTTGTTTTTAAATTTGTTGGAGTTCATGTCCACGTAAAGTATTGACTGCTTTAGTGGCGGACGAAACTGGAATTTTAATAAAATATATAATTTAAAACAGAAATCAATATTGTAAACTCTATTTTCCTTTATAAAGAAAAAAAAGTCCTAGTGGATTTTATAAAATTATTTTATATTGTGAATTTGGCGCAATAAACATACCTGTCAGTAATCTGATTTGCAGAACTCTTTTCTAGGCTAATTGATTTTTTGAAAAAGCTGCAACAGCACTTATTTTCTAACAACGCAATTTACCTGAAATAGTTATTTGATTGTGATTTACAAACTCTAACAGTATTCTTCTGTTAATGACTTCCTTGTTATTTATTTTCATTAAATATCTTTAATTTCGCTATACCACTAAAGTATTGTAATGTTTAAATTTACGTCGAATGGCATTTGTTATAGTGGCAAATTGCGAGCTCAAGTTAGGGAGGTATTTATTTTAATTTTTTTTAATAATGGCCTCTCTTATCTCTCTTTATAATGTATACTCAATATCAGTGTATAGGGATTGACTGACCTAATATTCTTTTATATTGAACCCCTGTATTCGTTAAACCTTTGTCGGTGTCCTGGCATTGATAATATGAAGTGGATAATTTCCATCAAAAATGGCCGGAAACTTGAAGTTTTTAATTGGTCACATAGTAGTTAAAATGAGACAAGTCAGAGACAGAGTATACATGCCACTATAAGCAGACAAAGTTTGTATTACATGTGAGTTTAGAGCAATACTTGTGAATACGGGATTTTAATGAGTTGTGGGATACAAAATATATAATGACGTAATGTCACAAAATTTCTTGTACAGCTTTGGCATTTTTAACAGTGCGCGCTACATTCTAATATTTGACCCATTAATTGTCATCCAATCTCAATAAACTTTATACCGTTGGAAAGGAAACTTTTCAAACTTTAATCTTTGTATTTACCATATTTTTCTAAAATGAATACAAACATTTCTAATGATCGATGGAATAATTGCAGAACTCTAAACAGCTGCTTCGAGCGTCGACGGAACACTTGAATTTCGTCAACTCTCAGGACCTATACCAGTTATATACACCGACTTTAGGACAATGATATTTACACCAATAGAAAGCTTGCATTTCGATCTCGCTACCACTGCTTTCAAATCTTAGATTACGTTTACGGTTTGTCTATTCTATGCGATCGCGTAAAGCCTTGCTATTGGCCAAGATTTCAACCAATTAGCAAGCTTCTTTGGAAGTCGATATGTTTCTCACAGATGAAGTGTTTCTAAAATTATTTTTACTCGGTTTTGTAGATAAAGCTTCAATTATTCCTTTGGTATTTGGTTTTTTACATTTAGCTGTAATGAGTTGGCAGCAATTCACCGTCAAACCTTGCATTTTACCGTTGAAAGTCATCCGCCATTGTATCTAAAACCACGTTTTAGGTTAGTGCTTCTAGAAGTAAATGTTTGATCTGAATTGAATGTTATTTTGGTGATTTATAGTGAATTACGTTTATGAAATTGTGTTTTATATATAAATAAATAAGTGTAGTGTTTGTTATTGTGTTTGTTTAGTGAAATTAGTTTTATAAAAGATTTATTTAGTAACGGTGTAGGTTATATTTGTATGTGGGTTCATAACATACATAACGAAATTTCGTTTCGTAATTTCTGATTACAAAATGGTAAGTTATATAAAATGTTCAAGTTTACAGTTCTATTCTATGATTTATTCTCTACAATTTGGTATATAAAATTTCATTTTTGGGTAAAAGGATACATTTTAGATTGATGTTTCAAAAGGCCAAATTTTAGTGCCGTTGTGTAGTACGGACATAAAAAATTCTATTTCATAAAAACTACTTTGAAATTGGTAAAAGTTTTTACATATTTCTATTCACAACTAAATTATAAAACTTTTGTGTATTTTGTATAAAATTACAAAAAAATATTTAATAGTATTTATTTAGGCCTGAATTTAGAAAAAAATTTTCCGCTTTTGAAAATTTTTGCTTCCTGAGCTTATAACTTTTACAATTTTGCACCAATCAAATTTTTAGTTACATATATGATTAATTTGGACCTTTTCCTAAAAAAAAGCTATCGATCACTTTATGATTGGGATAGAATTTCTATTTTTGGCGAATTTTTGAAATTATTTCACCAGATGAAAAAAACGTGAAAGCGTTATGTTAAGGCAGAGTTAAGGTTAAAATCTAAATTTTAGATTTTAGAGAGGGGAATTTGCGGCGGTTCAATTAACCGATCTCAAGGAAGAATTTTGAAAACTACGTTTATAGTCTTCTTCAAATCCATCTTCAGAGCATTCACTAATTAAATTTGTAATACGCGTTCCTGCAAATTGGAAATGGGTAGTGATGAGTGTTTTCTTTTATATTGCAGAAAAGGAAGTTGATGGTAATATTCTAACTATATAGTGGCTATATCTGTGTTTTCAGTAAAAATATATAATTTTAACTACACATATAAATATTATCTTAATAATAATAAGATATAAGAAAGATATTTGTGTGAAATAACAACCTTTTATTATTATTGTAAAAATATCTATTTTTAAAATTTACAAGAAAAAAAGAAGACATATTACAGTATTTCTTTTTTTAATTTTTTTTATTACAATCTTTATAAAACATTTCTAATATTGAATAACCTTGTAGAAAATTGTCGAAGTAAGAAAGTTCTACATTAAACCAATTTGATATATGTACATTGCATCAGAAGAAAGAGACCCACATTGGTGCTGTATTTCTTACATTATGTCAGGTGTGAATAGCTGTAGGCACCAGCCTTATTTAGATATTGTTTATCGTTTGTTAGAAGTTTACTATATCTATATTCCTCTAGCTAGATTAACTTGATCAATAGTTTCAGTCGACATATATATATCTCAATAGTATGTTAAATTATAAATGAAATTGCTAATATTAATTTACATAACACAATTCTATATTAATTTTTTTATTATTTAATATAACTATAAAGTAATGAATATTTTGTATATAAAATTGTCATATCACAGTTTAGAAAATAAGTTTGTACGAATTTCTTAATGTGGAAGATGAACAGTAGTGACATGTTGATGTGCACAGAACATTAATCTTCTTTCATTTAAAACTGTTTTATTTTGACACTATACTCTCGAAAATTGCAACAACTGGTCTTTGGACTATGATTCATTATCCACAGCTTGACAGATGGACACATATTTCTCTGCAATGTTTTCAAGAAATTTTAAATCTGTAAATCGCTTCCGGTGAGTCATGTCTTAATAATGTCACGCTTTTCTTAGTTGATAAATATTATATTCCATATAAAGAGTTTTTTATATTACTATGTTCGTTAGTTTTATTATTTTGCACAGTAATTACATTTTCAATAAAACTGTAGCAGAAAAATATTATTACATTGGCCTGGATATGACTTTTTTAGCAAACAAATGTTCATATTCTTATAGTCTGTGGGCACATAGAGGAAACTTTTAAATTATTACGTTGATTAGATAACTTTCAATTTTCCCTCTCCAATTCAATAAACCAAATTTTTTATTTACTTCTGATTTACGATGATTTATAATCACAAGATTTAAAATTTTTGAGAACTTGTTAGGTTGTAGTCTCCATTAAACTCACCATCTTAGTAGCTTCATTTTCTGAGTAACATCGAATAAAATACATTTGAGTTTAAAAATTAAACTATTTGTAAAGAGATAGAATCTTATCCTACAATAAATCTATATAAAATCTATCACTATTCAAGACATACTTTATATTTATAACTCGATAATATATTCATTATTTTTTTTATGAATCAATTAAGAAATTGTATAATAATTACAATTTTCTAAGATGATAATTTTCATTCATGTTTATACGTACGGTATCGAACTGTGGGGGTACTGAGAAAAATCGAATTTACAAATTCGGAGCGATTCAAATCAAAGGTAAAGAGAACCTTCTTCAACTTTCCTTATTACGTCAGCAAGAAGTGTATTTACTAAAACCTGAAAATAAATACGATCAAGCAAGATATATCAAAAAGTAGCGAGTTTCATATCAAAAACTATTCAAACTATTTCTAATCATACTTTACATTGTCAGAGATATAATAAGATATATATATATATATATATATATATATATATATATATATATATATATATAATAATAATAATAATAATAATAATAATAATAATAATAATAATAATAATAATAATAATAATAATAATAATAATAATAATAATAATAATAATAATAATAATAATAATAATAATAATAATAATAATAATAATAATAATAACAACAGTAATAATAATAATAATAATAATTCTTGAAAATATTAGAACATTATAGTAAAATCAGGTTCGTTTGTTTTATTTTAAAAGCCTATTCTTTAATACCTAATAGTATACTGTATACTGTTATAAATAAAATATCATTATATTAATATATCATTATACATTTGATGATTAAAAACAGATATTTTAAGACAACATGAATTTTATTTTGCATACAATAATTTATAACTGTAGTAGGTAATAAGAAAAAAGAAATATATCACAATAATTAAACAGATACCATGTAATGTTAAATCAAACTTTAATGAATTAATAATAACTCAAAGTATACTAAACGTAAGTGTAATACGGAATTATTGTCAAAGTGACTGATATTTATAAAACATTATACATATTTATTATACATATTTAAATTACGACGTTGAAAAATTTCGTATGTAAAATTTCATAAATAGAAACAATCATTTTAAGACTATGCGATTATTTTAAGTCAAACTGAATCCACTTGGAAGACATATTATAAAGAATATCAAAGAAGTTGATACACATCATAATGGTTACCACGGTAAAGAAAACTGTGTATGTTAAAAGCGTAAATATATTTAGTGTTTTAAAAGCAAGTCTTATGTTACTGATATCAATATTACCTAGCTGTAATATTAATTTATACCTACCTGTAATATTACCTAGCTGAACAATAATTTATAACTATAGTAGGTAATAAGAAAAAAGAAATATATCACAATAATGAAACAGATACCATATAATTTTAAATTCAACTTCAAGGAATTAATATTAACTCAAAGTTTACTAAACGTAAGTGTTATACGGAATTATTGTCAAAGTTACTGATATTTATAAAACATTATACCCTTTTATTTAGTAACATTATAATAACCAAGGTTTTCCAAATGTTGGATTTGAATTATTTCAAGTTCGTAATTTAATTTAAAATTGGGAAGGCATAAGAGTAATTTAGCGTTATTATAAAGAAATGTTGACAAAGATGAAAGAAAGAGCCAGAAAACTACCAGAACTGTTTTCAACAGGACAAATTACCTATTTTGGCGTATGATTTTGTTATTTAAATATAAGTGTAACTTGTTAAAGTTAATTTTACGATTTCTACAATCAAATTCACAATCAAGTGGATGTTCTTTAAAGCGTTATTTAATGCATTATATTTATGTTATTTAAGATTTAGTACTTATTGTTCCCACTAATTCAAACGGTTTTCTATCATCACCCGTCATAACTGATCAAATTTGTTCAAATGATTTAGTATCTAAACATTTTGATTTTTTTTCTCATTCCTTTCTCCTGAATTACTTCAGCCATTAAAGGGATCCTTCTGTACATTGTCATATCAATATACATCAGTACACAACGATATGTTAACAATACATCTTGGTTATTACTACTAAAATTGCAGTGTGATTGGAATATTACTTTTCTCAATAAAACCACATTGCTACTCACTATATTAGTTTTGTCAATCGCATTTTATATTTGATAACTGAGAAAGTGTTCCAATCCACAGCGTTGTAAATTTTAAATTATATTTTCTCTTTTTATTTAGCTTAACCTATTATTTCCAACTAAATTATTCATTTAATACCATCCCTAAAAACAAATGAAATTATTTACTGCTTTATCACGAGAGATTTACAATTAAATCTACGATTTGTAGAGTTAATTTTTTTTAAAATTTGCTACATTCAGTAAAATATGCCACTGTTGTACCCCGTGCATTGAGATTTAACAATATAATAAAGTTCTCTAATTGGTGTTTATATAGATAGCATATTGTATTAAGAAAAATATATGTTTACTATTGAGCTAATATGTGATAAGAATAACAGGTGCTTACCTAATCTAATGTTTCCCTAATCTGTCAGAAAAATGTAAATTGTTTCACACGTTAAAATATGTTTCAACCATAAACTGAATTAAATATTTTAATATGAGTCTGCATCTTAACCAAAATTATTTTGATAAACGTATTTACTTACTTTCATGCTATTGTATTTTACAGAATAAACACTTGAATTTGGATATATAGTTAGAAGCGCAGCTTGGTTATCCTCTGTCGACTGAAAGAGTTATAGAGATTATAATTCTTATTACTGATTAATTAAATTATTTCTAAAATTAAATAATATATAAAATTAAAACACTAACATCATGATAAGAGACATCATAATCTTTTCTTCATTATAAAAAAAATTAATATTTGTAACTGATTGACAACTTAACTGGAGAAAGCATTATTATTAAACGGTAAAATTGACATATTTAGCAATAATATAAATGTAATAACTTTTTGTCTAAAAAATAAAACAAAATGATTTTAATAATATCAATTAAAACATATCGTGAATGTCAAAACAATGATGAATATTATTTGACTTAATATTTCGTTATCTTTAGAACTTAAAATGACATTATAAACAATTTTGTATAAGTCCAAATAATTAAAATTGAGTGTACAATATTGATTTCTAGTATAAATGAGATATTTTATTAAGCTTGCTGTGTCGTCCGATACCACATCAGAGATTAATTTACGTGGGGACAAATTCCAACAAATTGTAATGACAAAGATAATATAACCAAATAAAACTGTTTTTAGCTGCACTAGGTGAAAAAAAGCGGTTTTTGGAAATAGTATGAAGAATGGTTGGTCATAATCAAATGTGGTGTGCCTTATTTTGACAATATATCAGTAGTTTTACCATTCCCACTTAGCTTTAGATTAGTTAAAAATCAGCTTTAAAGATTTTAAATAATTTAAGCTTAAATGTTTGCTCTAAGGATACATACAAAAGTATTGGTCACCATTTCACCAATACATCTGAGAATTTAAAAAATAAAACAACAAAATATATTATTTCAATTTAATGTGACATTTTCAGATTGAAACCTGTTATTAACATGAAGAATTTGAAACAATATAATTCTCAGAAGAATATGAAATATTAGTAAAACTTCTTCAAGTCCCCATTAACGAGAAATCCATTGCTTTAGTTTACCATTAACGTCTTATAGTTCTGACATACTTGTGTTTTAATTGTGTATGCAGTGATTCAACTTTGAAGAGTAACAGTTAAAATTAGAATATTTAAAAAATAATATATCTAGAATTGTTATATGTAGTAATATATATCTGAACTATGAACAAATTTAATAATAGCAGTGAATTTATAGTCGAATAAACTTGCTTTCAATTTATTATAAATCTAAAGCCTTTGAAATATAAAGAACAACCCCCACACAATATTTTAGTTGAAACATCAAGTAAGGGTAATAAGGGGAGATAAAGCAGGAAAGCCGTCTGTTTCATTAGACACTTGTTCTCCAGCAGTGTATTTGAACATATCTGTATCGGGTTTCAATAAATCTTGTAAATTTAAACAAGACTGAATCTGACATTTGGCGGATACTCAAACGAATAAGTAATATCACCTTTAGAATAAATTGAGTAAATCTCGGAAAAAATCAAACCTACATGGATGGACATCTATTTAGTTTGAGAATATAAGTAGTAAAATTACTACAGTTTACCTGACGCTAAAGTTCATCAAATGAAAAACAAGGTTATTAAATAACTACAAATCAGGGGCCTTAGAACAAGTTTCGAGTGTTCGTTTCAAGTTATATGTATTTAAATCTACAATGAAAGTGATAGTACTGTTTGACCCATAACACACATACACAATACACATCATCATGGGGTTACTTCTAGTGAGTACAGACATGGCAATCCCGTATTATCTTGATAGATCTACTAGTTCTTTCGTCTAGCCGTGGAAAAAATCCCTCCCCAAGAGTCAGTAGACTCTTTAACAACTCTTGCTTTTTTCCGACCTTGAAGGTATTCAATTACTAGGCTGTCTTTATAGTATTTTTATTACAAGGTTATAGTGCCCGAGATGTTTATTGCCATAAAAAAAATACCCAGTATACATACATTGCCCAAATAATTGCCCCAAAATCACTTATCATTATTAATTTATCAACCATAACATTAAAACTGTATACAGTAATGAATATCATAATTTTTGTGGTTTAACAATGATGTTTTAAAAAAATGGCAGCTTTTCTAAACTACAAAAATGTTTTACGAGTTGTAAAGTTTTTAGTATCATGATTTGAGTGTCTTTATCTTGTCAACGAGGAAAGAATATTTACAACACAAACAAACGTATATCTTTCGGAAAAGAAAGTAAACCTCTTATCAGGGCACAGCCTGACTATTTTGCTTTTAATCCTTTATTACATAAACCTTGAACTATTTCAGTTATATATGTTCCAATACTGGTTATGTTATCTAGATATTGTCATATGTAAAAAGAACAACCAAATTAAATAAAAATTGAAATAAAAAAAAAAAAACACTTCATGTTTCGATAAACTTCGCCAAAAATAAAATGAAGAAAAATCTGTACATACAAAGCTTTTATTGATTTTAAATTTTGACAGTGTGGCATTATTTTCTAGTTTATTTTATTTTTATATTTTCTTTCTTTTGAATATAAATAAATAAAACATTGATTTTGTAATAGATACTCCTTACTTTGGCTGCCCAGAGAAGCCTGGGTGTAAGTCAATAACATTTATTTTGTAGTAACTCTAAAAATTGGCTTCAGTAGAGTATGAAAATCAACCAAAATATCTTCAGTTCAGTAGGGAATTATTCAAAAATTTATTTAGAGAACTTACTCTTATATAAATTTAAACTGTTCGTATTGGTTGTATTTAGTTATAAATTTAGGTTGTTACAAAAATTGTTCAATAATGACCTTGACATGTGACTGCTATTCTACAAATCTATACTTAATGAATTTTAAGCGTGAACCTTCTCTTTTTAATTAAATTGTGTAATCTGATTTGGCTAATTTTAAATCGTAAGTTCATATACATCAAATCAATTGTACTTCCTGATACACTGAATACCTATAATATATGTTCCACACATGCTGGACATACGGGCTGTTATATCATATTTTGTAGTATTTTGGAGCGATTTTATAACGAAACAGAAAGAACAGTTTTAGGTCTTCAAAAGCTGCAGAATTATGTACCTAAAGGTTTTCAGATAATATATAAACATTTTGATAACATTTATTTTCAATATTATGATAGCCCTCCACATTTTGCTACGGCAATTCTTTTTCTTTGAATTTTCGACAATTTTTAACCTTGTCGGAAACGTGTGTTATAAGTACTTTGTAATTGATTAAAATTATCTTTTTAAGCTTTTTGTTAACAATTTACATACTGTAATTTCCACAATTGTCGAAATATAAACATTCTCACAATTTTTATATTTTACATGTTACAGGAATTTCATCACCGCTATAACAAATAGAAAGAATTATCTTGGCTAATGTAATTATTGTATGTAAAGCGAACAATGTTTTGAAAAAAAATGGTGAAATTTAATTTGGCTCTGCAGTCATTATAATACTAACAAATATACCATTTGTTTTTACATCCTTCAATTTTTGTTGGACATTTGGAATTAAATCCTATATTTTTCTCAGTGTGATTTACGACTATGACAGTTGTTATTTCTTAACCATTTCATAGACCGTTTGAGGTCACACTTTTAATAAGCTTAACTTTAATTCTTGCTTTGTAATTAAAAAAATAACTTAATAAATTTAAACACTTGTATGTGTTATTAGCGTACCTATTATGTTGTATCACAATTTGGTTGTAAACTGTTTAAATTAAATTTCTTTGAAAACATAAATTTAACATATTATAAGTGACCGCAATAATTAAATTGAGACTGAAGGTGTATTTTGCATAATTATTCTGAATTCTGTTAAAATTATATGTGTTCAGGATGGCGCGAGTTGATTTTTACTTTTTACCACGGCTAAAGAGAATATTAGTTACAATTTGATATTGAAAAACTGAAAATGAAGACTCTAATGGGTGTTTTAAATTATTACCAACTTCACTGTTTATTTTCCCTTTGGAAATAAAACTAAAAATCCTAACTCAATATATCAACAATTGTACGTAGTTAATTGTATTCGATTGCTATGGTGTTTTTATTTAATTTTTATTATAAGGTAATAGTGGCCGAGAGGTTTATCGAAATAAAAAAAATACCCAATATACATATATTGCCAAAATAATTATTGCTCCAAATTCACTTACCATTTTTAATTTATCAACCGTAACATAAAGCTGTATATATTTATGAATATCATAATTTTTGTTTTTTAGCAATGGCGTTTTATAAATGCTGCAGCTTTTCTAAACTACAAAAATGTTTTACGAGTTGTAAAGGAAAAAGTTCGGGGAAAAAACAACAAAAAATGGAAAAAAAACTTTGTATATAAGGCTTTTGTTGATTTGAACTTTTGACATATTGGCACTATTATCTTGTTTAGTGTCCTTTATTATTTTCTTTCTTTTGAATTCAAATAAATTAGAACGTTTTGTAATAAATTCTCCTTATTTTAGGCTGCTCAGTGAAAACTTTTGTGTAAGTCAAAGGGATGTAAACATCTATTTTGTAGTTATTCCAAAAATCATCTCCTGTAGAGTACGAAAATCTAATAAAGGATCTCAAAAATTAATTCAGAGAATTTACCCAGATAAAAAGTTTAATCTGTTCATATTAGTTGTATTTAGTTATAAAGCTAGGTTGTTAAATAAATTGCTCGAGAATGAGCTAGACATGTGACTGCTCTTCTACAAATATAACTTATTGAATTTAAGCATGATCCTTGTATTTTAATAAAATTGTACAATTTGATTTGGCTGATTTAAAATTGTAAGGTCATATACATCAAATCAATTATACTTACTGATAAACTGAATACCTATATTTGTTCAACACTTGCTGGACATAAATATGAGGTGGTAAATCAAGTTTTGTAGTAATTTGGATGTATTTTATTATGAAACAGTAATAATAGTGGTAGATCTTCAAAAGCTGCAGAATTGTGTACCTCCAGGATTTCCAGGAAAAGTTTGATTCATTTTCAATATTATTTTAGCCCTCCACATTTTGTTGCAGCTATTCTTGATTAAATGGAAGGAGGATCCCAAAACAGTTATTGGACGAACTTTTAAATGATAACCCCATGGCATTCCGATGGACAATCAGTGTAGGCTTTGTTAAAGGATTTAGCTCTTAATTGAAGATGTATTCATTGACATTTATAAAAATATTATTTGATGTAATCATGTTTGGGTGGGGGTAGTCATTACGGCTTATCGGTGGCATCAATGCAGGTACGTAACATTTTGAATACATAAACTCAGTTGCTATTGATTACAACTATTATAAGGAGTATATAAATTTAACTATAATTAGTAAGTTTATGCCTCCTGAATACGTTACGATTCTAACAATGTAAAATAATAATATCTAATTATAAATCAATTATTGTTTAATGTCTTATTTAACAGGTTCTCCGGCATAACATACTGTGCAGAATACATAAGTTATTTGCACGGATTGTCACACTGTCAGATGGATAACTACACAGACTAGCATAGCCGATGTAGTTCAATACAAATGTTTGTGTGCATGTAACAAATGAGTATGATAACCTAATTATAGAAACTTTATATTAAAGAAGCAAAATGTTTATTGTAGAATATTGCTTTTTAAATTTATTTCAGTAGAGTCTCGAAGTTATTAATAAACAAAATAATTTTATATCATAGGTGCAATTAATTTCCTTTGTATCAAAAATTTTCCTTTGATTAATTATTAAAAATTCTGATTCTTTCTTAGAATAATTCTTATTCAGTCAAAATATCTAAAATTTATTTATTCTCAGACAAAATAATCATAGTTAAAAATGCTATGATTTAGTTATTTGTCGGTGCTTCAGACATATACCAAGAAATAAAATTTTCTATCGTTAAAAGAAGATATTTTCTGTCTTTTAATTTTTTTTGTAAATTAAACGGTTTTTGACATTCGACATTAAATATTTTACAATATAATCTTTAAAAATTATATACACAAAAGTCTTTATTATTGCCACACTTGTAAAAACATAATATTGAAAATACATATACCGAATCTAAAATTTAAATGGTTTTATTCCAAAAAGCGGATTGTCGCGTTATTATGAAATCAGATTAGAGTTGCCACCGGGCAAAGTTTGGTTTAATTCCTAGTATTTGAAAAATGTGGCAAGTTCTACTCTTTTCGTGGAAGATGGACCGTTTCACATAGATTTATCTATTGCAATGGATTAGCTATATAGTTCTTTCGAGAGAATAGTGAGAAATACTTAACGTTATACTACATTAAAATAAGAGTGAAGTTTATAATAATAAAAACCAAGATATAATTTAATTAAAGATTATTTGTGTTGTAAAATTTGCCTTAGTTAGTTTTCAGTCAGAGTTGAGTCCCAAAAACTATTTCAAATTTATTATTTTTGTTTAAAAATGAATTTATTTTCACATTTATTGTCAAATTGTCCTGTAAAATCAAAAATAATAAAAATATATTCTAGACATCGAGAAGTTGTTTTACTAAAGTCACAATAATATTTCATTCTTATCTAAGGTTTTTTTGTTGTTTCACTTTGTTTTCAAATTAGGTTATATATTATTTTCTAATCACCAATGGAATTACTTCAAATGATCATACATTTCCAAATTCAAAATTACCATATACAAATAATTGTTAATTTTTTTCGTGAATTTACTTTGTACTGGGGTTTAGAGTATATAAATATAACAAATTTCCACTGAAGCTTCAGTAAAGATTGTTTCAATTCAATAAACATGAAATATTTGTCGTTAGTTTTTGTTCTCTTGGCTCTAACCATGTACATAGGTGCCGGAGAAGCTTGCCAAGGAGGTTTCGTAAGTAATACAATTGTAAAATTTAAAGCATATTAATAAAATTTTCTTTCATTCATAGAGGTTAAAATTTGTGATTACTAATTCTTCATACTTATGATCAATATAAATTTATTACTCATTTAAGATAGTTTGATTTCCACAGTGAAGTTCCTTTTAACAAAGGATCAGACTCTACTACAACATATTTTGGCCCCTTTCTTATGTTTCACCTATAATATTACGATCAATTTTTTTGTTCATATAATAAAATCATAACGTAATAAAGCAATATGCAGACATCTTAAGAAATATCAATGGAATAAATTCAATTAATATATGGTGAACCAAAAGTTTGAAATATAATTTTATTTTTTCGATTTCTAATCGACGTAGAAGTGCTCTATACATTGCGTTGAAAGTTCTTCGTTGAAGCTATGTACAAAATGGAATGAATCGTCAAATTATAAAGTACAGTAAGTGTTAAAATTTCCAAAAGCATTTTTTCTTCGTTTTTTTTTCACTGTAAGGAAATTGAATATTTTTCGAATATTTTCAATTATTCGTTTTAGTCAAAATTGAGTTCAAATTATTTACGAGTTTTGAGTTATTGAAGTATTGAAATATTATAAACTTTATAACGCAATTACTAAGTTTGTAATGGAAATAGAATATCATCTGACCACTCATTTGATCAATTCACATGATTCAAAAATATTCAATTTTTCATTCCTCTGTACTTTTCAAAATTGTGTCTTAAAATGTGGACCAGGTAAACAGCATCCCATAGAGAGATCACATGATATTGTATGTTAATAACAAGCCTTGCAATCTCGCTAAATCTATCATTTTGAAATACTTGGATTTATTCAAAAATTAAACCAAACTTGTTTTTATTTTTTACCAAAATGTCTGTTTTATGAATTATAGGCTATATAAAAATTATGAAGAAATATCAATACGCTAATTTGAAAAAAAGCTTAGATACTTTAAGTTTTGACACACTCTGTATAAGTCAATTTCACATTTGGTAGACTCTGTAGACAGTTTTCTTTGTCAGTTAGTAGCTGGGAAAAAAACATATATTCCAGAGTTTACTCTCATTATGTACATTAAAATATATGTAATTATATTCATACTAGTTTAACCTAATAATGTGGAACCTTTTTTTTTAGGTACATTGTTTGGTATATATTAAATTTTGTTTTTTTCCAGTGTAACGGTCGAGGTAGCTGCTGTTCTGGCTATCAATGCCAACCTTTAGCTACAAAAACATTTATTGTAGGAGTGTGTAGAAAAAGTACAACTGGATAGCGTGGAGAGCTAAGAATGATTCCACATGATTATTTTCTAGTTACTTGCCTTATAAATCTAAATTGTAATTTTATGTAATTACAGTATATTACTTCTGACAAATAAAAAAACTCAACTAATTGCTTGTTTTGATTTTTTCAAATAAAAAACTCACAAATAAGTGGCATATACGAAGAAAGTCTCATTGTTTAGCAAACGTAATAATATAAGTAGAGTACCCTGCACTTTAGGACAAGATTGGAGTGGGGGGCTGGTGGGAGGTGTGGTGGGGGGGGGCTTGTGGGGGGAGTGGTTGGGTGTGGTTGTGGATGGTGGGAGGTATTGTGGGGATTATAGGGGGAGTGGTTGGGCGTGGTTATGTATGGTGGGAGGTATGGTGGGGTGGTGGGAGTGTGGTGGGCGTGGTTAGGGATGGTGGGGATTGTGGGCTATGGTGGTTGGGCGTGGTTGTGGATGGTGGGGATAGTGGGAGGTGTTGTGGGATTGGCTGGGCTGTAGGGTGGAAATGGTGGTTGGAGATGTTGTAGTGGGAGAGGTGAGACGTCACATGTACACATTGACGATAGTGACGTCAGACCGTGTTACCCGAAGGCGAACACACGACTGAGCAATAATAGCCTAGTAGTAGTACCAGTAGTAGGACTCCCCACCACCACCTCCCACCAGAACCCCCACCATAGGTTTTACCCTGAATCATATGCCTGTACATTTCGTAGAAGTCTGAACACGTACCCCTTACCGTAAGTCGTACGTCATACAGTAAGGGTTTGGGTCGTACATCTAGGTTACTCTGAAATATACAACAAATCAAAATAAAGAGTAGTGTCCACATTTAATGTGTTATATATTTATATAATGTGTATAAGGTTCCTCCGTTGGCTACCAGGGTGTAGAACATGTCAATCTAAGCGCAGTCATATCTATACTCACCACAGCCTTCTTGTATCATATACGTGTTACACATAAAACGACCAAATATAGTTAACCTAACCTATCTCTATTATATTGTACGAAAAGTTTATATTCCTTACCCTATGCTTACCACTGCCCACAAGTGTTAGAACGCAGACAAATCTATGCTCACCACAACCTACTTGTGTTTATGTATCGTCTTACACCTAAAACCTATGACCAAAGATAGTTAACCTAACCTATCTCTATGTCTAATGTATGAAAAGTTTATATTCCTACTTTTGCCTAAACCTATGCTCACCACAGCCTACTTGTATCAATATAATTGTTACACCTAAAACCCATGAACAAAGATAGTTAACCTAACCTATCTCTAACTTATAATTTATGAAAAGTTTATATTCCTTCTTTTGCCTAAACCTATGCTTACCACTGCTCATATGTGTTTATGTATCACATACGTGTTACACCTAAAACCCTTTGACCAAAGATTGTTAACCTAATCGTAGACTTAACTTATGTCTATTATAATGTATGAAATTTTATGTTCCTACTTTTGCCTGAACCTATGCTTACCACAGCCCACATGGTGTTAGTCTTATTATGCCGATGTTATTTTCAATCTATATAACAACCTAAATATATTTTCACCAACCAAAATATACTTTTACCAATCGATTTACCAACCAAAATATACTTTTACCAACCGATTTTCCAACCAAAATATACTTTTAGCAACCGATTTGCCAACCCAAACATCCAATCGGTAACCGATAGCAACCTGTTAGCAACCGATAATCTAGTGGATTTGCCCACATCCACTTGCAGCCATTTTTGAAAGTACACACTTGTCTTTGTTACCCCTCTCCCACTGCCATGGGAAACCAGAGCGCCTCCCACCACCTCCCACCAGAGCGCACCACCGTAGGTCTGCGTGATATGTTTGCGTTGAAGGGCGTAGTTGGACATGTATGACCATAGATAGTTAACCTAACCCTATGTCTAATGTACGAAAATTTTATGTTCCTACTTTTGCCTAACCTATCCTAGTCTAAACCTATGCTTACCACAGCCCACAAGTTGAAGTTATAAATGGAGCATTGTGATTGGACGAGAAGCGGTCACGTGACCAAATGGACGATTTTGATTGGCCGAGAATAACTCTATAAGAGCCCATGTTGTGGCCAAATCCCTGCGTAGTAGCTATAGGTTAAGGTTACTCTGAGGGGATTTTAAACAACAAATCAATATTCAAAAGTAGTGTCCACAGCTGGTATATTTAATGTGTTAATTATGAGATTCCTCCGTTGTCTATTATCGGTCAACCACCCAAAGATATGTGTTATGTATTTATATGAGATTCCTCCGTCGACTACCAGGGTGTAGCACCGGTCAACCACCCACACTAATGTGTTATATATTTATATGAGGTTACTCCGTTACGAATATATAGTTACGAATATATTATATATAGTAAATAGTTACGAATATTGGCGTGTTTATCGCAAGCTATGTCGTAAAAAATTATTATCGAATTTGGCTCTGCTTCACTAGGATCGATGACATTTTCGTTGTCCGTAAATGTGTAATAACCAATTTCTTTGGTATTTCCCAGTATAGTTTCCAAAAACTATTACTTTGGCTGCAGGAGTGATTTAGAAAATACGTAGACGTTGGCAAATTTCAGTCCGTTTGGAATGAAGAGCCGATTAAATAGCACATTAGTCTTACCACTGTTTGATGGGCCGCACACTATAGATCGAACTGTGTTTGGTAATAAAGCGCTGTGACGGTGAATTGGTGATCCGGCTCCTCCAACAATGTCAAAGTTTGTTACACGTAGCCTATCCGCTGTGTTTTTTAAACGCAATACGCTGCTCAACGTTGGTCTGAATACTGTGGAAATCTAACTGTGCTATCCTATTAAATACAAAATCTAAACAACAAGCTTGGTTTTATTAATCCAACTATCGTGTTCCATGTCAAACCCTAACCACCGCACCAGTACTTTTTTACCCTTTTTGCGTAATACTTTTTCAACAAGTTATATGTTGCCGATCTTTGACTCGCTTAATTCTTCGGCATAGAATCCTCCTTTTAGAATGTCACCTTTCGAGTATTGCAGAATGTACGTTACAGGTTTGGTCTGTACAATAGCGTACACGGTAAACACTTTGTTTGTCCAGTTGGGTAGATATCCTTTAGCAAAAGTCTTTTTTAATTTCGATATTCTAACTTTGTCGTCCACTTTAAATCGCGCCAGTGTTTTTGTACTCTTACGTGTTATTTTGTCCAGTAACATTTTCTCATGATTTTTCAGCACTTGAGCGGGTTTCATGCCGATAGTACTGTGCACAGTGTTATTGTATGTCTTTACTACGTTTTTCAGAAGCTCCAACCACTCGTAACTACCGCGTGCCGTAAATTCACGCTACATTATATATTTAAAAAGTACGGTTAAGGCGTTGCACCATAAACGCTTTCTTGTCTGAAACAGTGGCGTTGTGATTTATATTGTATTTTTCATTAATCTCTTCATGCGCATATTGAAAAACTCCTTCCCCTGATTAGTCTGAAAGTTATTTATAAAATGTTTTTTCAGTATCGGTTCTAACGCTATAGATACATCTAGAGCAGACTTTGTCTTCAATCGCAAATTTTGTCAGACAATTTATCATTGTTAGTATATATTCGTAGTCTTGGTTTTCTTTTTCATATGGAATCATTTCTACAAGATCGGCTTGATAAAGGTCATTAACTCCTTCCAGCTTCACACTACGTGTTTTGAAATTTCTTGGTGCGGGCTTGTGGAGCTCCGCCGCAATGGCTCGCCTTACATCCATTATATAAAAGAGTGTGTTTATGGCTTGGTGGCACTATTTATTTCATGGAGATACTCTGGTGCACGTAACCTCGAAAATACCGCTGCTTGTTCCCGCCTCACCGTTGCTTTGGATTAATCCGTTACATTAACCTGTTAGCAAAGACAAGTGTGTACTTGCAAAAATGGCTGCAAGTGGATGCGGGCAAATCCACTAGATTATCGGTTGCTAACAGGTATATCGGTTACCGATTGGATGTTTGGGTTGGCAAATCGGTTGCTAAAAGTATATTTTGGTTGGAAAATCGGTTGGTAAAAGTATATTTTGGTTGGTAAATCGATTGGTAGGAGTATATTTTGGTTGGTAAAAATATATTTAGGTTGTTATATAGTTTGCAAAAACATCGGCCATAATAAGACTAACACCATGTGGGCTGTGGTAAGCATAGGTTCAGGCAAAAGTAGGAACATAAAATTTCATACATTATAATAGACATAAGTTAAGTCTACGATTAGGTTAACAATCTTTGGTCAAAGGGTTTTAGGTGTAACACGTATGTGATACCTAAACACATGTGAGCAGTGGTAAGCATAGGTTTAGGCAATAGTAGGAATATAAACTTTTATTTAAATAAATAAACTATTTATTACTGATTGTTATTTATTATTAAAACAAATTTACATTTTTGGAGATTAGTCGATGACAAATTCCAAGGTGACTATATTGGAATGTGTAGTACAGAGAAAGATATTAATCCCAGTTCGAGTTACCGTTGTTTTGGATGGATTAGTGAATTGGATTATAGAATCATAATGTAAACTCCACGATTATTATATAATGTACAACGTTGAAAGCGTATGTAACTGTATACAATTAACTGATAATAATTATACAACTACAACTGGATAGTTCAGTCTAATGTATTGTGTATACAAGTATTTTTAATGTTATATGTACATGGACTATAAATTAATACAATTAATAGAGACAGTTTACCCTTTAATATTTCACTTTTTTAAACACTAAATGAAGACTTCTTATTCCATTATATGACTAGTGACACCCAATCGAGAAATATCATAATTAATCAATTTATGTTAAATCACGTAATGGAAAGTATTATGTTTACATACCAAAACAAAAAATTAATTTGTAAAATACAAAATATTTTTCAATAACAAAACTCTTTTTACTCTTTAAATATTATTCATGAAAACATATTTCAAGAATTTCTAAATTTTCTATTTAGAATTATTTGTGTAACCTTAAATATATAATTTTTGTTTTAAACCTATATTATTATTAGATTTTTCCTTATTTCTAATTTTATAAAAATATATTACAAACTTATCAATATTTGTTTTTATAAATTACCAAAATGTACAGTTTTTATTATTCAACATTTAAGAAATATATCCCAAACATATTGTTTTGTTAGACGTAACACTGGATTAGAACTTTTAAATATGTTTCAGAAAAGATACTCTCTTTTTACATAATATGTATTTTATTATACAGAAATTTAAACAAAAATTACACAAGGCAAGGATAATACTTTTATAATTGATAATGATAAAAGGTATTAAGAATAAATTAGTGTTATTGTTAATTTTTACAACGGTAGACGAATTAGGATGTTTCATTTAAAAAAAATGGAATAGAAACTATTAGTGTTATATGAATATATTGTTATAATTATTATTATGATAGAAAGCCATTTTGAAGTTGAACATTTATAAACGCCAGATGATAGTCGAAACATTTAATGTTTGCTACAATATATAGTCTCTCTTAAAGATGCATTGAGCCAGGATTAGAAGGATCAAACCGGTTTTGCACTCCGTTATGATAGTTGTTCTATTCAATTCCTCGCGTGGTCACAAAAAGAAGACGTGATGCAACAAACCAACAACTATATGAAAAATAATAATAATACCAATAACTGAAATGTTAATAAATTCACATTTTTGTTTGAATAATATTCTTTCTGTGTTCAGTGCAGTGCTTCGTCAAAAGTTATTTTAGCAGGGTATTTCATTCATATATAACAGTAACTCATCTGTATTGTGGAGAATTACTCCATTCCAGCTTCCGACGAGCTTATAGTGGCATTACACGATTGCTTTTGCTAAACACTAATGTTACGAAGATCACTATATAAAACAGTTGATATATGTATCAGTTTATAAAATTAGGTAATCTATTTTCATTTTGTTAGTTTTGTAAACTCATAAGCCACTAACATATTACCCGTGAAATTTCCATAGTTTTGAATTATTATAATTATAAATAGAAGAGCCATTGTTTAAATTTGTACCAAACATTAAAAAAAACTAAATTCATTCTAAATTTTTAAGGAATATCGCTTGAGTGCATTTAACCTTTTGTTAATCCTGAATTCCAAATCGTAAAACAGAAACACAACTTTTTTTTAGGCGAGAACAATTAGATTTATATTTGAATAATAACATAACCATACATTAAATATGATGGGTCTATATGTTATTTTAAAAAAATATTAAATTTTTACAAACATTGATTTCACTCTATAACAGAAAAAAAACACTCATTTACCGTTAGTTTAACTGAAATACTTTATTTATATCAAAAACTGCAAGTCCGACATTCCCACTTTCTACATTAAAAACTTTGATTCTTAAGAACTAATTCTAACATATTATTACATAGTTGGACTTTTACAACTACCAAACTAAATTTACCGTGGGAATTATTTTTGATTTAGTTTTGGTGATTGGTGAGTAAGATAATGTATCCTATGTTTTACACCACATATTTAATTAATTAACAAATTTAATTAAAATGTATAAATATTATCAAACGCATTATGAACTTACGGAAAAAATATCGAAACATGAAATTTTACTCAATTGTATTTGTAACAACATTATATTATTTAAACAGTTCGAAATGTCTATTGCTTATAATAATATATTTCCACTAAATTAACTGAATACTTCAATTATAACAAAATCTACAACTAATAACGCTATTTTCTACATAAAAAAAACAATAACAATAATTAATAAATTAGTTGATTGATTACGGCAACTAAAACCATACAGATACTTATATAAGATGGCGTACAGATGATTACAGTTCTACTCAAATTATTTTCGTTGCTAATAGCTAATATCTCAGCTTGCTATTGACCTCGAATATCCTAGCCCAATCAGTTGATTGGCTTGTCAGTGTTAAAATCAAATTAGCGTCAGGACCACTATCTTAAAGCGTGAATTGACGTATCAGCGATGAAAAGAGATTAGAGTTTGTCTACATTAGAACAAAAAGCGGATTGTTGTGTTGAGATTAGAGTCAATATCAACAAACCAAACAGCAAATTGGCGCTTTAGTGATTCAATAGATTACAGTCGAAACCATAGTACAAAAAGCAGATTGGCGCGTCGTTTATGAAATCAGATTAGAGTAGACACCATTACCACAAACTGCGGTCAGGTGCGTCAATTGTTGAATTGGAATAGAGTTAACAAATGCAAAGTTTTAATTTCTAATATTTGATTATCAATACTGCCAATTCTACTTTTTTCCCGTGGAAGTTGGGCAGTTTTACATAGATTCCATTATTGTATAGGATTAAGAATAGGTATCCCATGTTTAAAGCTATGGTTTTATCGAGAGATTAGAGGGATATAATTAACGTTATACTTCATTCACACAAGAGTATTGTTTAAAAAAAAAACCGGAAGATATAATTCAATGAAAGATTATTCGGGTTGTGAAATTTGCCTTAGTTAGTTTTCAGTAAGTGTTGAGTCCGAAAAGCTATTTCAAATTTATTACTTTTGTTTTGAAGATTTATTTAATTTTCACATTTAATTTCAAATTGTAATTTAAAAGTAAAAATTAAAATATACCTAGACTTCGAGAAGGTGTTTCATTAACCTCACAGCAATAATTCATTCTTATTAAAGTTTTTTTGTTTTAAAATAAGTTATATATTATTCTCTTATTAACAATGGAATTACGTTAAATGATCATAAACCTTCGTATTCAAAATTCTAATTTAAAAATATTTTTTCGTGTAACTACGTTGTACCGTGGATTAGAGAGGTTATAAATATAACAACTTTCAACGCTAAAACTCCATTTATTTTATTATTAACATTTATTGTCTAATTGTACCTTAAAAGCAAATAATAAAAATGTAGTCTAGACATTAAGAAGTTGTTCTACTGACGTCACAGTAATAATATATTCTTATCTAATTCTTTTTGTTTTTTGTTGTGTCACTTTGTTTTCAAATTAGGTTATATATTATTCTCTAATCAGCAATGTAATAACGTTAAATGGTAATAAACCTCCGCATTCAAAATTATAATTTATAATTTTTTTTCGTGTAACTACGTTGTACAGTGGATTAGAGAGGTTATAAATATAACACCTTTCCACGCTGAAACTCCATTTATTTAATGTTATCATTTTTGGTCTAATTGTACATTAAAAGCAGCAAATAATAAAAATATAGTCTAGACATTAAGAAGTTGTTCTACTGACGTCACAGTAATAATATATTCTTATCTAATTCTTTTTGTTTTTTGTTGTGTCACTTTGTTTTCAAATTAGGTTATATATTATTCTCTAATCAGCAATGTAATAACGTTAAATGGTCATAAACCTCCGTATTCAAAATCATAATTTAGAAATTTTTGTTATTTTTTTTTTCGTATAATTACGTTGTACTGAGGTTTAGAGAGTATATAAATATAATAAATTTCCACGCTAAAACACCTGTAAAGATTGTTTCAATTTATTAAACATGAAATATTTGTCGTTGGTGTTTGTTCTCTTGGCTCTAGCCATGTACATAGGTGCCGGAGAAGCTTGCCAACAAGTACTCGTAAGTAAAACAATTGTACAATTTAAGGGAAATTAATAACACATTCTGTCATATATAGATAAATAAAAGTTGTAATTTAAAATTCTTAATACTTATTATAAAATTTATATTTATTACTCATTTAAAAATGTTTGATTTTCACTGTTTGAAATGTTTGAACTTGCTTTTTACTGTGTTTCATCTATAGTAATGTAATCAATTTTGTTGTTCATACATTTCAACATTATGTAATAAAACAACAAATATATACCAAAGAAATATAAGTAGAATAAATTTAATTAATATATGGTGAACCAAAAGTTTGAAATATAATAAGTGTTAAACACTTTTTTCTTAAGTTTTTTTTTCAATGTAAGCAGATTAATAATTTTTAGAATTTTCTCAATAATTCTCTTTATTGAATAGTCATGCGAAATTATATTATTATATAAATTTATAACGCAATAACTAAGCTTTTAATTGAAATAGAAGATAATCTTACATCTCATATAGTCAATTTAATGACTCTGTACTTTTTCAAAATTGTATCTTAATATGTGGATAGGTCAGGTAAACAGCTTTCCATAGAGAGATCAAATGATATCTTATGCCACTTATAAGCCTTGTATTCTTGTTATAAACTTATGATATTGAAATACTTGGAATATCTCAAAATTTAAACCAATCTTTTATTTTTTTTGAAGATATATCAATATGCTTGAATTGAAAAAAGCTGAGATATTTAAATTTTGTATATGTTAATTGCACTTTTGGTAGACTCTGAGACAGTTTTCTACGTCACTTAGTAGCTGATAAATAACAACATATATTCCAGATTTATTTCCACTATATATTAAAATATATTTAATTATTATCATATTGTTTTTACCTGAAATTGTGGAAGCCTTTTATTTATTTACGTTTTGTGGTTTACATAGGATTTTGTGTATTTTCAGTGTAACGTTCAAAGGGCATGCTGTCCTGGCTTTCAGTGCCAACGTCTTTCATCTTCTCCATTATTTCCATTAAGAGTGTGTAAACGAAGTAGAACTGGATAGCGTGCAGAGCTGAGAATGATTCCAAATGATTACTTTCGAGTTGCTAATTAATTCACAATTTTAATTTTATATAATAATATTACTTTCAGACAAATAAAAAACCTTAAAAAATGGTATATTTTGGTTTTTTCGCCTTGGAAACTCACAAATTAGTAGAATTCACCAACAAAATCTCTTAGCTTTGCAAACGTAATACAGTCAGCTAAAAAGTCAAATATACACTTTCGTTGGAATAAATAATGCAATCAAAGGCATCATAATTTGCTAACTATTAGTTACTGCCTTTAAATAATAAAAATGAAAAATATACTAATGTTTCATCCAAGAGTGAACTTTATAATATGAATTACAATTTAAGTTTTAGATACATTATGCGTAAATTAACTCTAGATTGTAAGGTGATACAGATGTGATATATTTTTATTATTCAATTTTAAAAACACAGCTTTGACTATGGAGCTAAGTATATTACGAAATGAATAAATAGAGCCTCACATGTACTGCTTCACCTATTTACGTTTTTAATGAGTGAAGATAATAAACAAGGTTTTGAAGAAACTCAGAACATGGGAGTTTTGCCTTACAGACAATATTAGTATATTTCAGATATAACTGAAAATATTAAATTGTAACCCCATTTATTGATGCAAAAGGAAGTGATGGAAATGACCATGCATACCGGAGGTCTCTTTGCTGTTTCTATATAAAGTTGTGGCAGATATAAATTTTGAAAAGTCTTATGAATCCCTGTTTTTCACAAAAAATGTTTAACTATGTTATCTTTGTTTTTAAAATTTGTTCGAGTTCATGCCCACGTAAAGTATTGACTGTTTTGGTGGCGGACGAGACTGGAGTTTTAATAAAATTTATAATTTAAAACAGAAATCAATATAGTAAACTCTATTTTCCTTTAGTGGACTTTATAAAATTGTTTATAATGTGAATTTGGCGCAATAATCTTTCCTGTCAGTAATCTGATTTGCAGAACTGTTTTCTAGGCTAAATGTTTTGTTGAAACAGCTGCAACAGCACTTGTTTTGTAACAACGCAATTTACCTAAAATAGTTATTTGATTGTGATTTACAAACTCTATCAGTATTTTGCTGGTTAAAGACTTCCTTTTATTTATTTTCATTAAATATAAATTTAACTATGCCATTAAAATATTTAAACTGAAACAGGTTTATGAATATTTATGAAAGATGGTATATTTTAATTTTACGTCGAATGCCATTTGATATATTGGCAATACTGAGAGCTCAAGTTAAGGAGGTATTTATTTTACTTTTTTTTATCTTTGCCACTATTATCTCTTTTTATAATGTATACTCAATATCAATGTCTAGAGATTGTCATACCTAATATTCTTTTATATTAAAAAGATTAAAAACCATATAAATAAAAGGATATGTTCATATGTTATATAAGAAATATATATGTTCATATATCATAAGATAAAATATTTGATTTGATTTGAAAAAGAAAATTGATAATTTATAACTACGAATATTTGATAAAACAAGTGTGTCCTCACAATAATAAAATTTATTGTAATTCAAATTTATAACACAGTTATATATATATATATATATATATATATATATATATATATATATATATATATATATATATATATATATAACCACAAATATATACCAAATTTTATTTTTAGAGACCTTTTAAAATATTTGTTTATTAACATGGTAGTCCACCAAAAACCAACAATGTTTAGTATATATATCAATTTTAAAATTCTGTGCTAACTTTACTGTAAAATACCATTTCGAGAAATTGAAAGATTTTTAAATTTTACTCTACCATTGAAATGGTAATCACTTTTTTGTTTTGGTCAAAAACGTAGTTTTTTATTGCCGGGCCCCTAACTTTATAAAATATAATTTCCAAGATTTCCAATGCTCTGCATCTTTTCACTCCAGTACTTAAAAGTTTTGCTTCCTCTTTATTTGTAACTAAAATAGTAATTACTAAATACTGGACTAAATGCTAGTCCAAAATGAGGAAAAAATTTATTTTAAAGTATACGAAGTTTTTCTCCTATTAGTTCACCATTTAAAAAAATAATAATATTTTTTATAATTTGAAAATGCTGGGCTAACTTTGCTTTAAGTTAAGTTAAACTCAACTCTCTAATATATCATTTAATTTTTCGCTCCGTTTAAAATAACCATTATATTCATTTAATCATTATTGCTTTTAATGAAAAATGTAATTTGAATTTACTAATCATTCGTCTTGCTACCCATACCACTCTTATAATTCTCATAGAAAAGTGTTAATTTTCAGCAAAGTATACAATTTCCTTACGAACATATCAAATTTGTAATTGAGGACTAGTATCACACTTATTTTATAACGGTTATACCTTACTTCTAGCTAGAGCAAGTTATGTTTTGTTTATTGGCATTGTGTGATTCAAACATTTCAATATGATGAAAGTGAAATAAGTCCAAACGTATCATGTACTGAAATAAAAAGGAAACAAGGATTGTCCGACAGCATCATAAAAAGTTAATTAAAACATTTAAAAAAATATTTGCCTGTTCTTTTATTTTAAAATACAATAATACATATCTCATAATATAATTATTACTTCTTCTGGAATTTAGTTCCTAAAGTAGAAAAAATGTGTGTGAAATATGTAATTGTTGACTAAATCTTGGCATATATATATATATATATATATATATATATATATATATATATATATATCAGGAATTAGTTTACAGCTGTGTTTATGTTTGTCGTGTCTGGAGAAACGATTACTTCAGTTGCGATCTGGGATCGTCGTGGTTGGTTCTTAATTACGGTTTGTGTACCGAAAGAACCATGTTTGCCGATGGGTCATCATGGTCCCGAACGGTTCCGAAACCGAATGTGTGTGTGTGTGTGTGTGTGTGTGTGTGTGTGTGTGTGTGTGTGTGTGTGTGTGTGTGTGTGTATGTGTGTTTTTGTGTGTGTTATCAAATACAATAAAGTATTTCGATATCATCAACAATATTTTTCTTGAAGCTCCCATTCCCTTGTAAATAAACATCGTGTCCTTTTATAGCTTACTACTTTATATAATATATGTGCTTCTTATATTGTATGAATAAACTTGTATATTAAATGTATTGTCTAAAACGAAGCCTTCCCAACTTTATTTAGTACTCTGACAGATGAAAGTGGTTTCTTTGGTGTAATAAGCATTCATCCAGTTCACATAATCCCTTTTTTGTAGTTTTGATTCAATTGAAAAATTACGTCATTCCTTACTACGTCAGCAAGAAGTGTATTTATTAAAATATGAAAATAAATACTATCAAGCAAGACATATGAAAATGTAGCGACTTTCATATCAAAAACTTTAACAGAAATATTCAAACTATTCTAATCATACTTTACAGTGTCAGAGATATAATTAAGATATATATATATATATATATATATATATATATAATATCAATATAATAATATATATCATTATACATTTGATGAGTAAAAATAGATATTTTAAGACAACATGAATTTTATTTTGTATACAATAGTTTATAACTGTAGTAGGTAATAAGAAAAAAGAAATATATCACAATAATGAAAAAGATACCTTGTAATGTTAAATGTAACTTCAATGAATTATTATAAACTCAAAGTTTACTAAACGTAAGTGTAATATGGAATTATCGTCAAAGTGACTGATATTTATAAAACATTATACATATTTAGTAACATTATAATAACCAAGGTTTTCCAAATGTTTGATTTGTTTTATGTCAACGTCGTAATTTAATTTAAAATTGGGAAGGCATAAGAGTAATTTAGCGTTATTATATAGAAATGTTGACGAAAATGAAAGGAAGAGCCAGAAAACTACCAGAACTGTTTTCAACAGGACAAACTACCTGTTTTAGCGTATGATTTTGTTATTTAAATATAAGTGTAACTTGTTAAAGTTAATTTTACGATTTTCTCTAATCAAATTCACAATCAAGTGGATGTTCTTTAAAGCGTTATTTAATGCATTATAATTATGTTATTTAAGATGTAGAACTAATTCTTCCCAATAATTCAAACGGTTTTGCTATAATCACCAGTCATAACTGATCAAATTTTTTCAGATGATTTAGTACGTATCTAAACATTTTGATGTTTTTTCTCATTCCTTTCTCCTGAATTTTGTCAGCCACTAAAAGGATCCTTCTGTACAACGTCATATCAATATGCATATCAATATTTACTGCTTAATCACGAGACATTTACAATTAAATCTACGATTAGTAGAGTAATTTTTTTTTGAAATTTGCTGCATTATATAACATAGGCCACTGTTTTACCCCGTGCAATGAGAAATGACCTGAAAGGTTAACAAAATTAAAAAGAAATTACTACTATGACATTTAATGAAATATATTACAATACGAACTCAACAGTATAGTCGTAGCATTGATCAAGATTCAATAAGCACAAATTTACAATACTGTTTACGAGAAACACAAAAATATTGATTAACTTTGTTTTAAACCTAAAGACGAGTATAGAAGGCATATCATTCACAATTTTTATTTTTTTTATATAATGAAGAAAATATTATTATGTCTCTTATTATGATGTTAGTCTTTTATTTTTATATATAATTTAATTATAGAAATAAATTTATTAATCAGTAATAAGAATAATAATCTCTATAACTCTTTCAGTCGACAGAGGATAACCAAGCTGCGCTTCTAACTATATATCCAAATTCAAGTGTTTATTCTGTAAAATACAATAGCATAAAAGTAAGTAAAATACGTTTATCAAAATAATTTTGGTTAAGATGCAGACTTATAATAAAATATTTAATTCAGTTTATAGTTGAAACATATTTTAACGTGTGAAACAATTTACATTTTTCTGACAGATTAGGGAAACATTAGATTAGGTAAACACCTGTTATTCTTATCACATATTAGCTAAATAGTAAACATATATTTTTCTTACTACAATATGCTATCTATATAAACACCAATTACAAAACTTTATTTGATTTTTTACATCTCAATAAAATACTTATTGCAAATATTTAATGTACAAATTAACTTTTAACACTAGTGTAAGATTAAATATCACAATAATTGCTCTGCATTAATTACGATTCCGTACAAAAGAACATAATATGTTTTAAAATGCATTAAATGCATTACTTATACTTCGTTGAAGATAAAATTGCGGTAATTTTTGAGGACTGAAATAAGCTTCCCTCTTGAATAATTTGCTGTCTAGTTTTAATTAAATTAACACGGATTTGACGTTGATTTTAACGATTTACATAATGTGATTATGTAAATAATTCAAACTCCGTTATTATAACTATAGAGATTTTAACAACTGGACTGGTTGGTACAATTAACTAAATTTCCAAAATTCCACAGCTCTCAATTCTGGCTTTTGTTTTTCTCGACGACACGTAAAAGAAAATCAATGACAGGACAACGAGTTGTATATTTATTGAATTTTATCAATGCCAATAATTACCATAGTACAATAATTACACACACTCTCTCTCTCTCTCTCTCTCTCTCTCTCTCTCTCTCTCTCTCTCTCTCTCTCTCTCTCTCTCTCTCTCTCTCTCTCTCTCTCTCTCTCTCTCTCTCTCTCTCTCTCTCTCTCTCTCTCTCTCTCTCTCTCTCTCTCTCTCTCTCTCTCTCTCTCTCTCGTCAATGTGTACATTTTAATGAAATATGTGGTGTAAAACATAGAGCACACATTCTCAATCACCAATCACCAAAACTAAATAAAACTAATTGTTACCAGAAATATTAGTTTGGCAGTTGTATAAGTCCACCTATGTAATAATATGTCAGAATTAGTTCTGAGAATCAAAGTTTTTAATGTAGGAAAAGGGAAAGTGGGATTTGCAGATTTTTATATAAATAAAGTATTTTAGTTAAACTAACGGCAAATTCGTGTTTTTCTGTTTTAGTGTAAAATCAATGTTTGTAAAAATTTAATATTTTAAAAATAACATAATTATATTCCCATCATATTTAACGTATGGTTATGTTATTATTCAAATATACATCTAATTGTTCTCTCCTAAAAAAAATGTTGTGTTTCTGTTTTACGATTTGGAATTCAGGATTAACAAAAGGTTAAATGCACTCAAGCGAAATTCGTTAATAAAATAATTTAGGATGAATTTAGTTTCTTCAGATGTTTGGTACAAAATCTGACAATGGCTCATCTATTCATAATTATAATAATTAAAAACTATGGAAGTTTCACGGGTAATGTGTTAGTGGCTTATGAGTTTACAAAACTAACATAATTCACATAGAGTGTGTAATTTTATAAACTGATACATATATCAACTGTTTTATATAGTGATCCTTGCAACATTAGTGTTTAGCAAAAGCAATCGTGTAATGCCACTACAAGCTCGTCGGAAGCTGGAACGGAGTAATTCTCCACAATACAGATGAGGTACTGTTATATATGAATGAAATACACGGCTGTAATAACTTTTGACGAAGCACTGCACTGAACACAGAAAGAATATTTATCAAACAAAAATGTGAACTTATTAACATTTCAGTTATTGGTATTATTATTATTTTTCATATATTTGTTGGTTTGTTGCATCTCGTCTTCTTTTTGGACCGCGCGACGAATTGAGTTGAACAACTATCATAACGGAGTGCAAAAGAGGTTTGATCCTTCTAATCCTGGCTCGATGCATCTTTAAGAGAGACTATATATTGTAGCAAACATTAAATGTTTCGACTATCATCTGGCGTTTATAAATGTTCAACTTCAAAATGGCTTTCTATCATAATAATAATTATAACAATATATTCATATAACACTAATCGTTTCTATTCCTTTTTCTTAAATAATACATCCTAATTCGTCTACCGTTGTAAAAATTAAAAATTACGCTAATTTATTCTTAATACCTTTTATCATTATCAATTATAAAAGTATTATCCTTGCCTTGTGTAATTTTTGTTTAAATTTCTTTATAATAAAATACATATTATGTAAAAAGAGAGTATCTTTTCTGAAACATATTTAAAAGTTCTAATCCAGTGTTACGTCTAACTAAATAATATGTTTGGGATATATTTCTGCAATGTTGAATAATAAAAACTGTACATTTTGGTAATTTAAAAAAATAAATATTGATAAGTTTTAATATATTTTTATATTAAAATTGGTAATCCATCCAAAACAACGGTAATTCGACCTGGAGTTAATATCTTTCTCTGTACTATACATTCCAATATAGTAACCTTGGAATTGGTCCTCGTCTAATCTCTAAGAATAATTAATAAAATAATGTTTTAATAATAAATAACAATCAGTAATAGTGTGTGTAAGCAAATATATAGACATAACGAATAATAGCAACTAACAAAACTGCTAAATAAACGTTGAAGTGTGAAATACTGTTTTAATCAGAAACTGCGAAATAAATGAGAGATTTTGCAGGAAAATTTATTTTAATGATAGTAAGTATATTACTACTAAAGTAACTAGTGCTTTCTTTATAAGAGTTTTATCTAGGACGTTTTTATATGGATTTATATTAATTTATTATTCGATTATAAATTATTTATTACAAGACGACGTTCCAAAGTCCTGATCATCAGTTGTTCCATGTTCAGCAGTTCTTTAGCGGTTTTACTAATCAATAAAATATTGGAAGTATCTACTTTAAACATTCCTGATTTATCTATGCACTAGTTTAACTGATACTAAAAAAATAATATTCGTATTAAAGTACAAAGTTTGCAAATAAACTGCTTTATTATATTATTCGTATAATCTGGTAAAAAAGGGTTGATCTGAAACAAGTATTTTGTCATCTCAAAGGTTTTTTTAATTGATCTAATATATTAATATCATTATTATATTAGTTTGCATAATTATTTTGTTCATTCATTAAAATATTTTAAATAGTTTTTTTAATTCGATAAGAGATAATTTAGTATAATTATAATAAAATCAATAATACTAGTATTAATTTTGTTTAAATCAATTTTCTTAAATAACTTAATTCACGTGAAGATATTGAAACCTGAATATATCTTATAATTTAATTTATTTAATTCCATAACATCTAGACTTATGTGGATTAGAAACAAAACATTTAACAACTTATAGGGATTGAGGAAGAGTTCTGATTACTCTAATGTCTGAAATACAGTAAAAGTGTCGTGAACATTGTAAGAAACCGTAGCCTACAATAAACCGAACAGAATAATTTATCAATGGCATCTATACACATAACATATTTATAATATAGACAGAATGATTTACGATGTAACGACGACTCTTTGACGGCGTCTCTAAACACTAAGATAAAAGAAAAGTTTATATAAACATAGATTTGAAAATACGTAGTTTCTCATCTTATTAGCCATTTCGATTTTTTACAAATTTAGTCTATTATTGTAGCTTTATATTAGATCCAAATTATATTAAATATTAGATTATATTAAATTTAATATTTTAACTTTGATTTCAAACTCGGTGTATGCTTTCTAAATTATATTTTACAAGTGTGCGATAAATAAAGATTTGTTTGTATAATATCAAAATACAGTAGCGTTATTGTAAAATATTTAAAGTCGAATGTTAAAAAAAAAGACTTTACAAGACAAGATATATTTTATTCTTTTAATGGCTTAAAATTGAATTTATTGGTAATTGTCTGAAACACAGCCTACGAAATCAATTCATTTTTAATTAAGTTAACTTTATCTGAGAATAATTTTATTGAGGATTTTATGAATAAATTAATCATTGTAGTAATGAAACAAAAATTTTAAAATGTTTAATGAAACAAAAAAATGCTTTGAAACAAAGGAAATTATTTTATATATATTTTGTGTTTTTTTAAAGAAAAAAATATTTTGTATGATGTTAATTTTTTGTACAGTTGACGGTTTTGAAATATCCAATATTAAGTATCTTAAACGGCCGCCATTTTAAAATATGCAAATAAATGTCTTCGATATTAGTATTACATATAACATAAAAATGCAAGATTAATATTTATATTCAAAACAGCTTTGGCTGAAATATTTTTACGTGATCTATTTCTTTATTTCTATAACTTCTTCTTTGGCATGTTAACTTTTTACTTAAATAATTTGTACCATGTTTTTAAGTATTAATTAAAAATATTTGAAAGAAAATAGTTTATACTTTGGCCTTTATAAAACGTATAAATGAACTTGCTTCTCAATTTAATTTTCCTTTCTTCAAAGTTAATAGCACAGACTACAATTTATTTTATAAAGTAAAGTTTTCTCTTTTCTACACAGAAAACACTAAACTATCTTTAGTGCTTGGATGTCATCCAGATTTTTAAAAACTATGGAATCAAATCCTCCACTTTACATTCTACATCCTCGCTTTAGATCTCCAACTAATACATCTACAAAATCTCCAACTAATAACGCTATTTTCTACATAAAAAACAATAACAATAATTAATAAATTAGTTGATTGATTACGGCAACTAATTCCATACAGATACTTATATAAGATGGCTTACAGATGATTACAGTTCCACTCAAATTATATTCGTAACTAATAGCTAATATCTCTATGTCTTAGCTTGCTTCTGACCTTGAATATCCGAGCCCAATCAGTTGATTGGCTTGTCAGTGTTAAAATCAAATTAGCGTCAGGACCACTAACTTAAACCGTGAATTGACGTGTCAGCGATGAGAACAGATTAGTTTGTCTACATTAGACCAAAAAGCGGATTGTTGTGTTGAGATTAGAGTCAATATCAACAAACCAAACAGGAAATTGGCGCTTTAGTGATTCAATCGATTACAGTCGAAACCATAGTCCAAAAAGCAGATTGGCGCGTCGTTTATGAATCAGATTAGAGTAGACACCATTACCACAAACAGCGGTCAGGTGCGTCAATGGTTAAATTGGATTAGAGTTAACAAGTGGAAAGTTTTAATTCCCAATATTTGATCAGCAATACTGCCAATTATTCTTTTTTTCCCGTGGAAGTTGGGCAGTTTTACATAGATTCCATTATTGTATAGGATTAAGAATAGATATCCCATGTTTAAAGCTATGGTTTTATCGAGAGATTAGAGGGATATAATTAACGTTATACTTCATTCACACAAGAGTATTGTTTACAAAGTATATTAATAAACCGGAAGATATAATTCAATGAAAGTTTATTCGGTTTGTGAAATTTGCCTTAATTAGTTTTCAGTAAGTGTTGAGTCCGAAAAGCTATTTCCAATTTTTTATTTTTGTTTTGAAGATTTATTTAATTTTCACATTTATTGTCAAATTATAATTTAAAAGTAAAAATTAAAATATACCTAGACATCGAGAAGTTCTTTTATTAACCTCACAGTAATAATTCATTCTTATATATTTTTGTTTTTGTTTTTAATTTAGTTATATATTATTCTCTTATCAGCAATGGAATTACGTTAAATGATCATAAAGCTCGGTATTCAAAATCATAATTTAGAAATTTTTGTTATTTTTTTTTCGTATAATTACGTTGTACTGAGGTTTAGAGAGTATATAAATATAATAAATTTCCAGGATAAAATACAAGTAAAGATTGTTTTTTCAATTCAATAAACATGAAATATTTGTCGTTAGTGTTTGTTCTCATGGCTCTAGCCATGTACATAGGTGCCGGAGAAGCTTGCCAACAAGTACTCGTAAGTAAAACAATTGTACAATTTAAGGGAAATTAATAACACATTCTGTCATATATAGATAAATAAAAGTTGTAATTTAAAATTCTTAATACTTATTATAAAATTTATATTTATTACTCATTTAAAAATGTTTGATTTTCACTGTTTGAAATGTTTGAACTTGCTTTTTACTGTGTTTCATCTATAGTAATGTAATCAATTTTGTTGTTCATACATTTCAACATTATGTAATAAAACAACAAATATATACCAAAGAAATATAAGTAGAATAAATTTAATTAATATATGGTGAACCAAAAGTTTGAAATATAATAAGTGTTAAACACTTTTTTCTTAAGTTTTTTTTTCAATGTAAGCAGATTAATAATTTTTAGAATTTTCTCAATAATTCTCTTTATTGAATAGTCATGCGAAATTATATTATTATATAAATTTATAACGCAATAACTAAGCTTTTAATTGAAATAGAAGATAATCTTACATCTCATATAGTCAATTTAATGACTCTGTACTTTTTCAAAATTGTATCTTAATATGTGGATAGGTCAGGTAAACAGCTTTCCATAGAGAGATCAAATGATATCTTATGCCACTTATAAGCCTTGTATTCTTGTTATAAACTTATGATATTGAAATACTTGGAATATCTCAAAATTTAAACCAATCTTTTATTTTTTTTGAAGATATATCAATATGCTTGAATTGAAAAAAGCTGAGATATTTAAATTTTGTATATGTTAATTGCACTTTTGGTAGACTCTGAGACAGTTTTCTACGTCACTTAGTAGCTGATAAATAACAACATATATTCCAGATTTATTTCCACTATATATTAAAATATATTTAATTATTATCATATTGTTTTTACCTGAAATTGTGGAAGCCTTTTATTTATTTACGTTTTGTGGTTTACATAGGATTTTGTGTATTTTCAGTGTAACGTTCAAAGGGCATGCTGTCCTGGCTTTCAGTGCCAACGTCTTTCATCTTCTCCATTATTTCCATTAAGAGTGTGTAAACGAAGTAGAACTGGATAGCGTGCAGAGCTGAGAATGATTCCAAATGATTACTTTCGAGTTGCTAATTAATTCACAATTTTAATTTTATATAATAATATTACTTTCAGACAAATAAAAAACCTTAAAAAATGGTATATTTTGGTTTTTTCGCCTTGGAAACTCACAAATTAGTAGAATTCACCAACAAAATCTCTTAGCTTTGCAAACGTAATACAGTCAGCTAAAAAGTCAAATATACACTTTCGTTGGAATAAATAATGCAATCAAAGGCATCATAATTTGCTAACTATTAGTTACTGCCTTTAAATAATAAAAATGAAAAATATACTAATGTTTCATCCAAGAGTGAACTTTATAATATGAATTACAATTTAAGTTTTAGATACATTATGCGTAAATTAACTCTAGATTGTAAGGTGATACAGATGTGATATATTTTTATTATTCAATTTTAAAAACACAGCTTTGACTATGGAGCTAAGTATATTACGAAATGAATAAATAGAGCCTCACATGTACTGCTTCACCTATTTACGTTTTTAATGAGTGAAGATAATAAACAAGGTTTTGAAGAAACTCAGAACATGGGAGTTTTGCCTTACAGACAATATTAGTATATTTCAGATATAACTGAAAATATTAAATTGTAACCCCATTTATTGATGCAAAAGGAAGTGATGGAAATGACCATGCATACCGGAGGTCTCTTTGCTGTTTCTATATAAAGTTGTGGCAGATATAAATTTTGAAAAGTCTTATGAATCCCTGTTTTTCACAAAAAATGTTTAACTATGTTATCTTTGTTTTTAAAATTTGTTCGAGTTCATGCCCACGTAAAGTATTGACTGTTTTGGTGGCGGACGAGACTGGAGTTTTAATAAAATTTATAATTTAAAACAGAAATCAATATAGTAAACTCTATTTTCCTTTAGTGGACTTTATAAAATTGTTTATAATGTGAATTTGGCGCAATAATCTTTCCTGTCAGTAATCTGATTTGCAGAACTGTTTTCTAGGCTAAATGTTTTGTTGAAACAGCTGCAACAGCACTTGTTTTGTAACAACGCAATTTACCTAAAATAGTTATTTGATTGTGATTTACAAACTCTATCAGTATTTTGCTGGTTAAAGACTTCCTTTTATTTATTTTCATTAAATATAAATTTAACTATGCCATTAAAATATTTAAACTGAAACAGGTTTATGAATATTTATGAAAGATGGTATATTTTAATTTTACGTCGAATGCCATTTGATATATTGGCAATACTGAGAGCTCAAGTTAAGGAGGTATTTATTTTACTTTTTTTTATCTTTGCCACTATTATCTCTTTTTATAATGTATACTCAATATCAATGTCTAGAGATTGTCATACCTAATATTCTTTTATATTAAAAAGATTAAAAACCATATAAATAAAAGGATATGTTCATATGTTATATAAGAAATATATATGTTCATATATCATAAGATAAAATATTTGATTTGATTTGAAAAAGAAAATTGATAATTTATAACTACGAATATTTGATAAAACAAGTGTGTCCTCACAATAATAAAATTTATTGTAATTCAAATTTATAACACAGTTTATATATATATATATATATATATATATATATATATATATAACCACAAATATATACCAAATTTTATTTTTAGAGACCTTTTAAAATATTTGTTTATTAACATGGTAGTCCACCAAAAACCAACAATGTTTAGTATATATATCAATTTTAAAATTCTGTGCTAACTTTACTGTAAAATACCATTTCGAGAAATTGAAAGATTTTTAAATTTTACTCTACCATTGAAATGGTAATCACTTTTTTGTTTTGGTCAAAAACGTAGTTTTTTATTGCCGGGCCCCTAACTTTATAAAATATAATTTCCAAGATTTCCAATGCTCTGCATCTTTTCACTCCAGTACTTAAAAGTTTTGCTTCCTCTTTATTTGTAACTAAAATAGTAATTACTAAATACTGGACTAAATGCTAGTCCAAAATGAGGAAAAAATTTATTTTAAAGTATACGAAGTTTTTCTCCTATTAGTTCACCATTTAAAAAAATAATAATATTTTTTATAATTTGAAAATGCTGGGCTAACTTTGCTTTAAGTTAAGTTAAACTCAACTCTCTAATATATCATTTAATTTTTCGCTCCGTTTAAAATAACCATTATATTCATTTAATCATTATTGCTTTTAATGAAAAATGTAATTTGAATTTACTAATCATTCGTCTTGCTACCCATACCACTCTTATAATTCTCATAGAAAAGTGTTAATTTTCAGCAAAGTATACAATTTCCTTACGAACATATCAAATTTGTAATTGAGGACTAGTATCACACTTATTTTATAACGGTTATACCTTACTTCTAGCTAGAGCAAGTTATGTTTTGTTTATTGGCATTGTGTGATTCAAACATTTCAATATGATGAAAGTGAAATAAGTCCAAACGTATCATGTACTGAAATAAAAAGGAAACAAGGATTGTCCGACAGCATCATAAAAAGTTAATTAAAACATTTAAAAAAATATTTGCCTGTTCTTTTATTTTAAAATACAATAATACATATCTCATAATATAATTATTACTTCTTCTGGAATTTAGTTCCTAAAGTAGAAAAAATGTGTGTGAAATATGTAATTGTTGACTAAATCTTGGCATATATATATATATATATATATATATATATATATATATATATATATATCAGGAATTAGTTTACAGCTGTGTTTATGTTTGTCGTGTCTGGAGAAACGATTACTTCAGTTGCGATCTGGGATCGTCGTGGTTGGTTCTTAATTACGGTTTGTGTACCGAAAGAACCATGTTTGCCGATGGGTCATCATGGTCCCGAACGGTTCCGAAACCGAATGTGTGTGTGTGTGTGTGTGTGTGTGTGTGTGTGTGTGTGTGTGTGTGTGTGTATGTGTGTGTGTGTGTGTGTGTATGTGTGTTTTTGTGTGTGTTATCAAATACAATAAAGTATTTCGATATCATCAACAATATTTTTCTTGAAGCTCCCATTCCCTTGTAAATAAACATCGTGTCCTTTTATAGCTTACTACTTTATATAATATATGTGCTTCTTATATTGTATGAATAAACTTGTATATTAAATGTATTGTCTAAAACGAAGCCTTCCCAACTTTATTTAGTACTCTGACAGATGAAAGTGGTTTCTTTGGTGTAATAAGCATTCATCCAGTTCACATAATCCCTTTTTTGTAGTTTTGATTCAATTGAAAAATTACGTCATTCCTTACTACGTCAGCAAGAAGTGTATTTATTAAAATATGAAAATAAATACTATCAAGCAAGACATATGAAAATGTAGCGACTTTCATATCAAAAACTTTAACAGAAATATTCAAACTATTCTAATCATACTTTACAGTGTCAGAGATATAATTAAGATATATATATATATATATATATATATATATATATATATATATATATATAATATCAATATAATAATATATATCATTATACATTTGATGAGTAAAAATAGATATTTTAAGACAACATGAATTTTATTTTGTATACAATAGTTTATAACTGTAGTAGGTAATAAGAAAAAAGAAATATATCACAATAATGAAAAAGATACCTTGTAATGTTAAATGTAACTTCAATGAATTATTATAAACTCAAAGTTTACTAAACGTAAGTGTAATATGGAATTATCGTCAAAGTGACTGATATTTATAAAACATTATACATATTTAGTAACATTATAATAACCAAGGTTTTCCAAATGTTTGATTTGTTTTATGTCAACGTCGTAATTTAATTTAAAATTGGGAAGGCATAAGAGTAATTTAGCGTTATTATATAGAAATGTTGACGAAAATGAAAGGAAGAGCCAGAAAACTACCAGAACTGTTTTCAACAGGACAAACTACCTGTTTTAGCGTATGATTTTGTTATTTAAATATAAGTGTAACTTGTTAAAGTTAATTTTACGATTTTCTCTAATCAAATTCACAATCAAGTGGATGTTCTTTAAAGCGTTATTTAATGCATTATAATTATGTTATTTAAGATGTAGAACTAATTCTTCCCAATAATTCAAACGGTTTTGCTATAATCACCAGTCATAACTGATCAAATTTTTTCAGATGATTTAGTACGTATCTAAACATTTTGATGTTTTTTCTCATTCCTTTCTCCTGAATTTTGTCAGCCACTAAAAGGATCCTTCTGTACAACGTCATATCAATATGCATATCAATATTTACTGCTTAATCACGAGACATTTACAATTAAATCTACGATTAGTAGAGTAATTTTTTTTTGAAATTTGCTGCATTATATAACATAGGCCACTGTTTTACCCCGTGCAATGAGAAATGACCTGAAAGGTTAACAAAATTAAAAAGAAATTACTACTATGACATTTAATGAAATATATTACAATACGAACTCAACAGTATAGTCGTAGCATTGATCAAGATTCAATAAGCACAAATTTACAATACTGTTTACGAGAAACACAAAAATATTGATTAACTTTGTTTTAAACCTAAAGACGAGTATAGAAGGCATATCATTCACAATTTTTATTTTTTTTATATAATGAAGAAAATATTATTATGTCTCTTATTATGATGTTAGTCTTTTATTTTTATATATAATTTAATTATAGAAATAAATTTATTAATCAGTAATAAGAATAATAATCTCTATAACTCTTTCAGTCGACAGAGGATAACCAAGCTGCGCTTCTAACTATATATCCAAATTCAAGTGTTTATTCTGTAAAATACAATAGCATAAAAGTAAGTAAAATACGTTTATCAAAATAATTTTGGTTAAGATGCAGACTTATAATAAAATATTTAATTCAGTTTATAGTTGAAACATATTTTAACGTGTGAAACAATTTACATTTTTCTGACAGATTAGGGAAACATTAGATTAGGTAAACACCTGTTATTCTTATCACATATTAGCTAAATAGTAAACATATATTTTTCTTACTACAATATGCTATCTATATAAACACCAATTACAAAACTTTATTTGATTTTTTACATCTCAATAAAATACTTATTGCAAATATTTAATGTACAAATTAACTTTTAACACTAGTGTAAGATTAAATATCACAATAATTGCTCTGCATTAATTACGATTCCGTACAAAAGAACATAATATGTTTTAAAATGCATTAAATGCATTACTTATACTTCGTTGAAGATAAAATTGCGGTAATTTTTGAGGACTGAAATAAGCTTCCCTCTTGAATAATTTGCTGTCTAGTTTTAATTAAATTAACACGGATTTGACGTTGATTTTAACGATTTACATAATGTGATTATGTAAATAATTCAAACTCCGTTATTATAACTATAGAGATTTTAACAACTGGACTGGTTGGTACAATTAACTAAATTTCCAAAATTCCACAGCTCTCAATTCTGGCTTTTGTTTTTCTCGACGACACGTAAAAGAAAATCAATGACAGGACAACGAGTTGTATATTTATTGAATTTTATCAATGCCAATAATTACCATAGTACAATAATTACACACACTCTCTCTCTCTCTCTCTCTCTCTCTCTCTCTCTCTCTCTCTCTCTCTCTCTCTCTCTCTCTCTCTCTCTCTCTCTCTCTCTCTCTCTCTCTCTCTCTCTCTCTCTCTCTCTCTCTCTCTCTCTCTCTCTCTCTCTCTCTCTCTCTCTCTCTCTCTCTCGTCAATGTGTACATTTTAATGAAATATGTGGTGTAAAACATAGAGCACACATTCTCAATCACCAATCACCAAAACTAAATAAAACTAATTGTTACCAGAAATATTAGTTTGGCAGTTGTATAAGTCCACCTATGTAATAATATGTCAGAATTAGTTCTGAGAATCAAAGTTTTTAATGTAGGAAAAGGGAAAGTGGGATTTGCAGATTTTTATATAAATAAAGTATTTTAGTTAAACTAACGGCAAATTCGTGTTTTTCTGTTTTAGTGTAAAATCAATGTTTGTAAAAATTTAATATTTTAAAAATAACATAATTATATTCCCATCATATTTAACGTATGGTTATGTTATTATTCAAATATACATCTAATTGTTCTCTCCTAAAAAAAATGTTGTGTTTCTGTTTTACGATTTGGAATTCAGGATTAACAAAAGGTTAAATGCACTCAAGCGAAATTCGTTAATAAAATAATTTAGGATGAATTTAGTTTCTTCAGATGTTTGGTACAAAATCTGACAATGGCTCATCTATTCATAATTATAATAATTAAAAACTATGGAAGTTTCACGGGTAATGTGTTAGTGGCTTATGAGTTTACAAAACTAACATAATTCACATAGAGTGTGTAATTTTATAAACTGATACATATATCAACTGTTTTATATAGTGATCCTTGCAACATTAGTGTTTAGCAAAAGCAATCGTGTAATGCCACTACAAGCTCGTCGGAAGCTGGAACGGAGTAATTCTCCACAATACAGATGAGGTACTGTTATATATGAATGAAATACACGGCTGTAATAACTTTTGACGAAGCACTGCACTGAACACAGAAAGAATATTTATCAAACAAAAATGTGAACTTATTAACATTTCAGTTATTGGTATTATTATTATTTTTCATATATTTGTTGGTTTGTTGCATCTCGTCTTCTTTTTGGACCGCGCGACGAATTGAGTTGAACAACTATCATAACGGAGTGCAAAAGAGGTTTGATCCTTCTAATCCTGGCTCGATGCATCTTTAAGAGAGACTATATATTGTAGCAAACATTAAATGTTTCGACTATCATCTGGCGTTTATAAATGTTCAACTTCAAAATGGCTTTCTATCATAATAATAATTATAACAATATATTCATATAACACTAATCGTTTCTATTCCTTTTTCTTAAATAATACATCCTAATTCGTCTACCGTTGTAAAAATTAAAAATTACGCTAATTTATTCTTAATACCTTTTATCATTATCAATTATAAAAGTATTATCCTTGCCTTGTGTAATTTTTGTTTAAATTTCTTTATAATAAAATACATATTATGTAAAAAGAGAGTATCTTTTCTGAAACATATTTAAAAGTTCTAATCCAGTGTTACGTCTAACTAAATAATATGTTTGGGATATATTTCTGCAATGTTGAATAATAAAAACTGTACATTTTGGTAATTTAAAAAAATAAATATTGATAAGTTTTAATATATTTTTATATTAAAATTGGTAATCCATCCAAAACAACGGTAATTCGACCTGGAGTTAATATCTTTCTCTGTACTATACATTCCAATATAGTAACCTTGGAATTGGTCCTCGTCTAATCTCTAAGAATAATTAATAAAATAATGTTTTAATAATAAATAACAATCAGTAATAGTGTGTGTAAGCAAATATATAGACATAACGAATAATAGCAACTAACAAAACTGCTAAATAAACGTTGAAGTGTGAAATACTGTTTTAATCAGAAACTGCGAAATAAATGAGAGATTTTGCAGGAAAATTTATTTTAATGATAGTAAGTATATTACTACTAAAGTAACTAGTGCTTTCTTTATAAGAGTTTTATCTAGGACGTTTTTATATGGATTTATATTAATTTATTATTCGATTATAAATTATTTATTACAAGACGACGTTCCAAAGTCCTGATCATCAGTTGTTCCATGTTCAGCAGTTCTTTAGCGGTTTTACTAATCAATAAAATATTGGAAGTATCTACTTTAAACATTCCTGATTTATCTATGCACTAGTTTAACTGATACTAAAAAAATAATATTCGTATTAAAGTACAAAGTTTGCAAATAAACTGCTTTATTATATTATTCGTATAATCTGGTAAAAAAGGGTTGATCTGAAACAAGTATTTTGTCATCTCAAAGGTTTTTTTAATTGATCTAATATATTAATATCATTATTATATTAGTTTGCATAATTATTTTGTTCATTCATTAAAATATTTTAAATAGTTTTTTTAATTCGATAAGAGATAATTTAGTATAATTATAATAAAATCAATAATACTAGTATTAATTTTGTTTAAATCAATTTTCTTAAATAACTTAATTCACGTGAAGATATTGAAACCTGAATATATCTTATAATTTAATTTATTTAATTCCATAACATCTAGACTTATGTGGATTAGAAACAAAACATTTAACAACTTATAGGGATTGAGGAAGAGTTCTGATTACTCTAATGTCTGAAATACAGTAAAAGTGTCGTGAACATTGTAAGAAACCGTAGCCTACAATAAACCGAACAGAATAATTTATCAATGGCATCTATACACATAACATATTTATAATATAGACAGAATGATTTACGATGTAACGACGACTCTTTGACGGCGTCTCTAAACACTAAGATAAAAGAAAAGTTTATATAAACATAGATTTGAAAATACGTAGTTTCTCATCTTATTAGCCATTTCGATTTTTTACAAATTTAGTCTATTATTGTAGCTTTATATTAGATCCAAATTATATTAAATATTAGATTATATTAAATTTAATATTTTAACTTTGATTTCAAACTCGGTGTATGCTTTCTAAATTATATTTTACAAGTGTGCGATAAATAAAGATTTGTTTGTATAATATCAAAATACAGTAGCGTTATTGTAAAATATTTAAAGTCGAATGTTAAAAAAAAAGACTTTACAAGACAAGATATATTTTATTCTTTTAATGGCTTAAAATTGAATTTATTGGTAATTGTCTGAAACACAGCCTACGAAATCAATTCATTTTTAATTAAGTTAACTTTATCTGAGAATAATTTTATTGAGGATTTTATGAATAAATTAATCATTGTAGTAATGAAACAAAAATTTTAAAATGTTTAATGAAACAAAAAAATGCTTTGAAACAAAGGAAATTATTTTATATATATTTTGTGTTTTTTTAAAGAAAAAAATATTTTGTATGATGTTAATTTTTTGTACAGTTGACGGTTTTGAAATATCCAATATTAAGTATCTTAAACGGCCGCCATTTTAAAATATGCAAATAAATGTCTTCGATATTAGTATTACATATAACATAAAAATGCAAGATTAATATTTATATTCAAAACAGCTTTGGCTGAAATATTTTTACGTGATCTATTTCTTTATTTCTATAACTTCTTCTTTGGCATGTTAACTTTTTACTTAAATAATTTGTACCATGTTTTTAAGTATTAATTAAAAATATTTGAAAGAAAATAGTTTATACTTTGGCCTTTATAAAACGTATAAATGAACTTGCTTCTCAATTTAATTTTCCTTTCTTCAAAGTTAATAGCACAGACTACAATTTATTTTATAAAGTAAAGTTTTCTCTTTTCTACACAGAAAACACTAAACTATCTTTAGTGCTTGGATGTCATCCAGATTTTTAAAAACTATGGAATCAAATCCTCCACTTTACATTCTACATCCTCGCTTTAGATCTCCAACTAATACATCTACAAAATCTCCAACTAATAACGCTATTTTCTACATAAAAAACAATAACAATAATTAATAAATTAGTTGATTGATTACGGCAACTAATTCCATACAGATACTTATATAAGATGGCTTACAGATGATTACAGTTCCACTCAAATTATATTCGTAACTAATAGCTAATATCTCTATGTCTTAGCTTGCTTCTGACCTTGAATATCCGAGCCCAATCAGTTGATTGGCTTGTCAGTGTTAAAATCAAATTAGCGTCAGGACCACTAACTTAAACCGTGAATTGACGTGTCAGCGATGAGAACAGATTAGTTTGTCTACATTAGACCAAAAAGCGGATTGTTGTGTTCAGATTAGAGTCAACATCAACAAACCAAACAGCAAATTGGCGCTTTAGTGATTCAATCGATTACAGTCGAAACCATAGTCCAAAAAGCAGATTGGCGCGTCGTTTATGAATCAGATTAGAGTAGACACCATTACCACAAACAGCGGTCAGGTGCGTCAATGGTTAAATTGGATTAGAGTTAACGAGTGGAAAGTTTTAATTCCCAAACTCCACTAATCTATATATTTATCAGCTTTGACTGCCAATATTTGCTTTTGTCCTGGAAGTGGGAAGTACATAGATTCCCATTTTGTATAGGATTAAGAATAGATATCCCATGTTTAAAGCTATGGTTTATCAGATTAGAGGATAGATAATTATACATTCATATTCAACAAGAGTATTGTTTACAAAGTATATTATAAACCGGAAGATATAATCAATGAAAGTTTATTCGGTTTGTGAAATTTGCCTTAATTAGTTTTCAGTAAGTGTTGAGTCCGAAAAAGCTATTTCCAATTTTTTATTTTTGTTTTGAAGATTTATTTAATTTTCACATTTATTGTCAAATTATAATTTAAAAGTAAAAATTAAAATATACCTAGACATCGAGAAGTTCTTTTATTAACCTCACAGTAATAATTCATTCTTATATATTTTTTTTTGTTTTTAATTTAGTTATATATTATTCTCTTATCAGCAATGGAATTACGTTAAATGATCATAAAGCTCGGTATTCAAAATCATAATTTAGAAATTTTTGTTATTTTTTTTTCGTATAATTACGTTGTACTGAGGTTTAGAGAGTATATAAATATAATAAATTTCCAGGATAAAATACAAGTAAAGATTGTTTTTTCAATTCAATAAACATGAAATATTTGTCGTTAGTGTTTGTTCTCATGGCTCTAGCCATGTACATAGGTGCCGGAGAAGATTGTGAACAAGACCTCGTAAGTAAAACAATTGTACAATTTAAGGGAAATTAATAACATATTCTGTCATGTATAGATTGTTAAAAGTTGTAATTTAAAATTCTTAATACTTATTATAAAATAGCCTACATATTTATTACTCATTTAAGATTGTTTGATTTCCATAGTAAGTTCCTTTTTACTGAGTTCCATTTATAGTAATGCAATCAAAATTGTTGTTTATATATTTTAAAATTATGTAATAAAGCAACAGATATATATTAAAGAAATATATGTAGAATAAATTAAAATTATATATGGTGAACCAAAAGTTTGAAATATAATTTTCTGTTTCCGATTTCTACTTGACGTAGAAGTACAACATGTGTTAAAATTAATAAAACACTATTTTCTTATGTTTTTCTTTCTTTTTTTCTTTTTTTTTCTTTTTTTTTTTTTCAATGTAAGCATATTGATAATTTTTCGAATTATTCACAAATATTCACTTTATTGAAAAGTTAGACAAAATTTTATTTCTTTTCAATTTTTAAAGTATTGAAATATTACAAATTTATAACGCAATAACTATGCTTTTAATTGAAATAGAAGATTATCTGACATCTCATAAGATTAATTTAAATGATTCACAATTATTAAAATTTTTACCACTCTCTACTTTTCCAAAATTGTATCTTAATATGCAGATAGGCCAGGTAAACAGCTTTCCATAGAGAGATTATATGATATGTTATGTCAATTACAAGCCTGGTAGTCTTGTTATAAACTTATCATATTGAAATACTTGGAATATCTCAAAAAATAAACCAATCTTATTTTTATTTTTTACCAAATGTCTATTTTATGAAATATAGGCTATATAAAAAAATATGAAGATATATCAATAAGCTTGAATTGAAGAAAGCTGAGATATTTAAATTTTGTATATGTTAATTGCACTTTTGGTAGACTCTGAGGCATTTTTCTCGTCAGTTAGTAGTTGAAAAACAACAACAGATATTCCAGACTTTACTCCGACTATATATTCAAATATATTTAACTATTATCATATTGTTTTTAAATGAAATTGTGGAAATTTTTTTATTTATTTACGTTTTTTGGTTTACATATTAGTTTGTGTATTTTCAGTGTAACGCTCAAAGGGTCTGCTGTCCTGGCCATCAGTGCCACCGTATTACACCATTTTATCCCATAAGTGTGTGTAAAAAAAGAAAAACTGGATAGCGTGCAGAGATTCCAAATGATTACTTTCGCGTTGCTAATTAATTCATAATTTTAATTTTTTATATAATAATATTACTTCCTGACAAATACAAAACCTTAAAAAAATGGTTTATTTTGGTTATTTCTCCTTGGAAACTCACAAATTAGTATAATCACCAACAAAATCTCATAGCTTCACAAACTTAATACAGTGGGCTCAAAAATCAAATATATACTTTCGTTGGAATAAATATTGCAATCAAAGGCATCATAATTTGCAAACTATTAGTTACTGCCTATAAATTATCAAAATGAAAAATATACTAACGTTTCATCCATGAGTAATATCAAAATATCATAATATGAATTACAATATAAGTTTTAGATTCATTATCCGTAAATTAAGTCTAGATCGTGAGGTGATATTCAATTTTAAAAACACAGATTTGGCTATTTAGGTAAGTATATTAGGAAATCTATAAATAAAGCTTCACATGTACTGCTTAACCTATTTACGTTTTTAAAGAGTGAAGATAATAAACAAGGTTTTAAAGAAACTAATTTCAGAACATGGGAGTTTTGCCTTACAGACAATATAATTATATTTCAGAGATAACTGAAAATATTAAATTGTAACCCCATTTATTGATGCAAAAGGAATTGATGGAAATTACCATGCATATAAATTCATTGAGGTCTATTTGCTTTTTCTATATACAGTAGTGGCAGATATAAATTTTGGAAAGTCTTATGAATCACATAAATTTTTAACTATGTTATCTTTGTTTTTAAATTTGTTGGAGTTCATGCCCACATAAAGTATTGACTGCTTTTGTGGCGGACGAAACTGGAATTTTAATAAAATATATAATTTAAAACAGAAATCAATATAGTAAACTCTATTTTCCTTTAGCGGACTTTATAAAATTGTTTTATAATGTGAATTTGGCGCAATAATCATTCCTGTTTGTAATCTGATATGCAGAACTCTGTTCTAGGCTAAATGATATTTTGAAACAGCTGCAACAGCACTTATTTTCTAACAACGCAGTTTACCTAAAATAGTTATTTCATTGCGATTTACAAACTCTAACAGTATGTTTCTGGTTAAAGACTTCCTTGTTATTTATTTTCATTAAATATCTCTAATTTCGCTACCCCACTAAAATATTTTAATGTTTAAATTTACGTCGAATGCCGTTTGATATAGTGGCAAATTGCGAGCTCAAGTTAGGGAGGTATTTATTTTACTTTTTTTAAATCTTGTTCTCTCTTATTAATGTATACTCAATATCAGTGTCTAGGGATTGACTGACCTAATATTCTTTTATATTAAACGCATGAATTCGTTAAACCTTTGTCGGTGTCCTGGCATTGATAATATGAAGTGGATAATTTCCATCAAAAATAGCCGAAAACTTCAGGTTTATAATTGGTCAAATAGTAATTGGTCAAAAAGGAGACAAGTCAGTGACAGAGTATACATGTATACATGCCACTGTAGGCAGACAAAGTTTATATTACTGGTCAGTTTAGAGCAATGCTTGTGAAGACGGGATTTTAATGAGTTGTGGTATACAAAATAATATAATGACGTAATGACACATAAAGTTTTTAGGTACACATAATGTCTTAAGGTAACATAATTATTGTAATGAAGCAAATCAGCATTATAAATTATAAGTCAGAATGAACAGTAAACCCGCCGATAAGAATAAGTACTCCGGCAAACCAATGGGAACGCTAATACAAACAAGCCGTAGGTAGCTCCCTACCCTTCCCCCACCAGACTTAAGATACCAACAGCTCGCCCCTCCACTCCCCACTCTAAGAAAACTGGCTATATAAGCGACTGGCAGAGCCAGAATAGGGTCTCGCCAGCCCAACCTAACCCACCCTTCCGTTCCTTGTCGCAGAGGCATATTGAGCCCTCGGCAAATCCGTCCCTTGTCGCAGAGGCGTATTGAGCCCTCGGCATTCTGTTCCGTGTCGCAGAGGCGTATTGAGCCCTCGGCATTCCGTTCCTTGTCGCAGGGGCATATTGAGCCCTCAGCAAATCCGTCCCTTGTCGCAGAGGCATATTGAGCCTTCGACAAATCCGATACTTGTCGCAGAGGCGTATTGAGCCCTCGGCAAATCCGTCCATTGTCGCAGAGGCGTATTGAGCCCTCGGCATTCCGTTCCTTGTCGCAGAGGCGTATTGTGCCCTCGGCAAATCCGTTCCGTGTCGCAGGGGCATATTGAGCCTTCGGCAATCAGTTCATTGTCGCAGAGGCGTATTGGAAGGGTGAGGAAATTAGGACATTGACCGAACACTAGGTGAAGAATTAAAGATAAACATCCGTAACACAGTCCAATAATGTAAAATTAAAGTGAGGTGGAGATTGTCCCTTCCGCTTTAAAAAAATATTTGAACAAGGCGAGGGGTGAATTGCACAGGAAGCTAACGGGATGTTAGTCTGTGAATACAAGAACTCACCGTTTACTTTAAAGAGAAATAAAAGATAGAGTGATCCAACAAAGCATAAATTCATTTAAAAGTAAGGCTGTCTTGATTTATGTAACCTATTGTTATACCAAAAGTGATTAAAATTGTGTTAAAATCTGTGTTAATAAAATGTGTAAAAGAAAGTCAAAGTGTTTATATGTGAAATATAATGAAGTACACTCATGTCATGTAGAATGATTCAGATAGAAGAAAGAGGGAGCGAACTATATAAACCATGAGAAAATTGTATGTATTTTGTATAGAATAAGAATTATTTTCATTTCTTATTATGTCATGTTTGTTAAATGTTTAATATTTATATGTCACAGATAAATTCACATTTCATGTTTAGTAATAAAGTTGTTTATAGAAATTAGATAAATCACATGTTATATAAATCTAAATATGTTGTCTAGAAATAAGAATGAAAAATTGTAATATAAAAATAAAACAAGATACAGAAAAATTTCAAGAAACGTAATATTTTTAAAAATGAAAAGAACTTTTAAAATCGAAATTTTTGATTTTTGAGAGGGGAATTTGCGACGGTTCAATTAACCGATCTCAAGGAAGAATTTTGAAAACTACGTTTCTAGTCTTCTTACTAAATAAATCCCTCTCCAGAGCATTCACTAATTATTGAACAATTAAATTTGTAATACGCGTTCCTGCGAATTGGAAATGAGCATTGATGATTGTTTTCTTTTATATTGCAAAAAAGGAAGTTGTTGTTAATATTCTAACTATACAGTGGCTATATATGTGTTCTGGGTAAGAATATATAATTTTAACAACACATATAAATATTATCTTAATAATAATAAGATATAAGAAAGATATTTGTCTGGAATAACAACCTTTTATTATTTTTGTAAAAAAAGATCTATTTTTGGTTTTTTTAAATTTACAAGAAAATAAGAAGACAATTTACAGTATTACTTTTTTTTATTACAATCTTTATAAAACTTTTCTAATATTGAATAACCTTGTAGCAAATTGTCGAAGTAAGAAAGTTCTACATTAAGCCAATTTGATATATGTACATTGCATCAGAAGAAAGAGACCCACGTTGGTGCTGTATTTCTTACATTATATCAGGTGTGAATAGCTGTAGGTACCAGCCTTATTATATATCGTTTATCTTTTGTTAGAAGTTTACTATTTCTATATTTCTCTAGCTAGATTAACTTGATCTATAGGTTCAGTCGACATATATATATTTCAATAGTATGTTAAATTATAAATGAAAATGCTAATATAAAATTACATAACACAATTTTATATTAATTTTTTTATTATTTAATATAACTATAAAGTAATGAATATTTTGTATATAAAATTGTCAGGTCACAGTTTAGAAAATAAGTTTGTACGAAATTCTTAATGTGGAAGATGAACAGTAATGACATGTTGATGTGCACAGAACATTAATCTTCTTTCATTTAATACTGTTTTATTTTGACACTATAATCTCGAAAATTGCAACAACTGGTCTTTGGACGTTGATTCATTATCCACAGCTGGACAGATGGATACATATTTCTCTGGGATTTTTTCAAGAAATTTTAAATCTGTAAATCGCTTCCGGTGAGTCATGTCTTAATAATGTCACGCTTTTCTTAGTTGATAAATATTATATTCCATATGAAAAGTTTTTTATTTTACTATGTTCGTTAGTTTTATTATATTGCACAGTAATTACATTTTCAATAAAACTGTAGCAGAAAAATATTATTACATTGCGCTTGGATATGACTTTTTTAGCAAACAGATGTTCACATTCTTATAGTCTGTGGGCACATAGAAGTAACTTTTAAATTATTACGTTTATTAGATTACTTTCAATTTTCCCTCTCCAATTCAATAAACCAGATTTTTAAATTCACTTCTTATTTACAATAATTTATAATCACATGATTTAAAATTTTTGAGAACTTGTTAGGTTGTAGTCTCCATTAAACTCACCATCTTAGTAGCTTCATTTTCTGAGTAACATCGAATAAAATATATTTGAGTTTAAAAATTAAACAATTTGTAAACAGATAGAATCTTATCCCACAATAAATCTATATAAAATCAATCACTATTCAGGACATACTTTATATTTATTACTCAATAATATATTGATTAGGTTGTTTATCAATCAGTTAAGAAATTGTATAATATTTACAATTTTCCATGATGATAATTTTCATTCGTACTGTATCGAATTGTGGGGGTACTGAGAGAAATCGAATTTAGAAATTCGGAGCGATTCAAATCAAAGGTAAAGAGAACCTTCTTCAACATTCCTTATTACGTCAGCAAGAAGTGTATTTACTAAAACCTGAAAATAAATACGATCAAGCAAGATATATCAAAAAGTATCGAGTTTCATATCAAAAACTATTCAAACTATTTCTAACCATACTTTACAGTGTCAAAGATATAATTAGGATATATATATATATATATATATATATATATATATATATATATATATATATATATATAATAATAATAATTCTTGAAAATAATAGAACATTATATTAAAATCAGGTTTGTTTGTTTTATTTTAAAAGCCTATTCTTTAATACCTCCTAGTATAAATAAAATACCTCCACTCCACTGCTATAAATAAAATATTATTATATCATTTTACATTTGATGAGTAAAAACAGATATTTTAAGACAACATGAATTTTATTTTGCACACAATAATTTATAACTGTAGTAGGTAATAAGAAAAAAGAAATATATCACAATAATGAAACAGATACCATGTATTGTTAAATCCAACTTCAATGAATTAATATTAACTCAAAGTTTACTAAACGTAAGTGTAATACGGAATTATTGTCAAAGTGACTGATATTTATAAAACATTATACATATTTAGTAACATTATAATAACCAAGGTTTTCCAAATGTTTGATTTGTTTTATGTCAAGGTGGTAATTTATTTAAAGTTTGGGAAGGCATACGTGTAAATTAGCGTTATTATAAAGCAATGTTGACAAAGATGAAAGAAGTACTCAGAAAACTACCAGACTGTTTTCACCAGGACAAATTACCTATTTTGGCGTATGATTTTGTAATAATATATTATATTATGTAAAACATTTAATGAAATAAATAAATGTGTAAAAGCAAAAGAAACAAATGTGTTTCTACCGTGAAACATCCTCCAACACCAACCATATTCAACAGATTTGACAAAATGAAACATTTCTATTTTCCATAAAGTAAAATATATGCTTAAATAACACATTTTAGTTAATTCATTTTGTACAAAATAACGCCATTAGATGTGTTATAACAGTGAACAGAAAATTATATGCTTTATACCTTCGACCATTGTAAATCGATATCATATCTCTATCTAAGTGCCAATAGGAACTATATTGAATGGGACTAGAATCATGTTTTATAACTTAATTTAAAATAAATTACATTTATTAAATTCATAAATATAATATCAAATTAAACAAAATTTCTTTCCTAATAACAACTAAAAATACAAAACATTCTGATTTAAGAATATGGGAAGTTATACCCACACGATTATGATGAATACCACATTTACTCACACTCGAAAATAAACATTCATTCATACACTCACACATGTTCGAATACCACCATAAATAAATATACTCTCAGAAATACAACAAAATAGAAAAAAAAAAGTTAAAAATATAACTAAATGTTTGTCAAACGTAGATATATAAGGTTTAAATCGAATTAGAGAGTTAAATGTTATTCAAGCGTAGGAGAGAACATTGAGAACACACGTTTGTGAGGAAGATAAGATGAGTCGACAGGGGAATGTTAATACACGAATTAATTTATTGGTTTATTATCAAACGTAAGATAAACTTGAGAAAAAATATAATAAAACATAATATATTATTCAATTTTAGCTATATCTATCTATTATTATTACTTAAACAGTTTCAAAAGGGCTTAACATAATATTTGAATTTATATTTACCACTCATTTAACTAAATACTTCTATTATATTAAAGTCTGCAGCAAATCTTGGAAAAAAAGAATAGTTGTTTCTTTCGGTAGCAACTAATTACGTACAAAGTCTTATATAAGATGATACAGCTATTATTTACAGTTGTACTAAAATTTTACTTATTTGTAATAGGAATTCTACTCTCTCTGTTTCCTCACCTTGTTTTTGACTTCGACTTTCCTATCCCAAACAGTGGATTGGCTTGTCAGTGATGAAATCGGATTACCGCAGACACCCTAGTCCAAAAAGCGGACAGGTGCGTCCATTGATGATTCAGATTATAGTTGACACCTTTAGCACAAACAGCGGATTGGAGCATCAATGATTGAATCATATATCAGTTAACATTAGGCAAAGACTTTGTGATTCCTAGTATTTGAATAGGAATATTGCCAATTCTACCATTTCGTGTGGAAGATGGACAATTGTACATAGATTCCTCTATTGCATATAACAAGAATTGAGTATAGATATCCCACGTGGAAAGCTAGGATGTTATCGAGAGATTAGTGGGAAATACTTCACGTTATTCATACAAAACGAATGTTTATACATCCCAAGATATAATGCAATGAAAGATTATTCCTGTTGTGAATTTTGAATTAGTTAGTTTTCAATCATTGCTGAGTTCGAAAAACTGTTTGAAATTTATTATTGTTGTTTTAATTTCTTACTTAATTTAAATGTTTGTTGTCTAATTTTAATTTTTATAAAAAAAACTCTAGGTACTGTGCTGTCGTGTTACTAACGTCACAGTAATAATTCATTCTTATCTTCGTTTTTAAAAATTAGTTTTTCATTAAGTTATATATTATTCTCTAATCAGCAATGGAATTAAGTTGAAACAGAAACACCTGTATTTAAAATCATATTTCAATAAATATTTGTAATTTTTTTCATGTAACTACGTGGTACTGTTGATTAGAAACTATAAATATATGAAATTTCTTCGTTAAAACTCCAGTAAAGATTTTTTTTCAGTTGAATAAACATGAAATATTTGTCGTTTGTTTTTGTTCTCTTGGCTCTAGCCATGTACATAGGTGTCGGTGAAGCTTGTAACAAACCTTTAGTAAGTAAAGCGATTGTAGAATTTGATGCAATTTAATAACATTTCTGTCACATATAGACAAATAAATTTGTTAATTAAAATCATTAATACTTTTTATATAATACGTATTTAATACTCATTTAAGATAGTTTGATTTCCACAGTGAAGTTCATTTAAAGAAAGGGTTGGACTCGACTACTTTATTTTTTCTCTGCTGGTTTATTATGATCCATCTATGATATTGTAGTCAATTATTTTGATTATATAATATAAACATTATGTAATAAACCAACAAATATATTTTAAAGAAATATATGTTGAATAAATTTATTAAATACCTGGTCAGGTAAATGTTTGGAATGTAATATTCACTTTTCGGTTTCAAATTGATGTAAAAGTAGTCTAAACAGTGCGTTTGAATGCTCTTGATTAGAGCTATGTACAGAGTACATTGAATCTTTAAATAATAATATACAGTGTGTATCAAAATTAAAATATCAAACACCGTGACGATCATTTTGGTTGAAAGAAAAATAATGTTATTTTCGTTTTTTATGTTATTGAGGTGTATAAATATTATAAATTTATGACGTGATTACTAGGCTTGTAATTGAGATAGCAGATAATCTGACCTCTCATATGGTCAAATCACATAATTCACAAATAATAAAATTTTCAACAATGCGTACTTTTCTAAAATAGAACACCGTGTCTAATATAACAATGTGTTTATGTGGATAGACGAGGTAGTCAGCTTTTTATAAAGATATCACATGGTATCCATTGACAATTACAAGCCTTTATAAGTAATCTCTTTATAAGTTTATCATAATAGAATAACTCAAAAAATTACCCAAATGTCCGTCTTATGGAATATATAAAAGAATTTGTAGAAATATTAATATGCTTACAGTTCAGATTTTAAAATTTCGACACACTCTTTAGATAGCTTGATTTACTATAAGACAATTAGTAGCTGGAAAAAATAAATATTATAGACTTCTGTCTCACAATACATTAAAATATATTAAATCATTATTATATTGTTTATTACAAAAACAAAATGTGCAAGATTTTTATAAGTACGTTGTTTGGTTTACATAGGATTCTGTGTGTTTTCAGTGTTTTACTGGAAGCGGGTGCTGTCCTGGTTATCAGTGTAAACGTATACGTCGAGTTTTATCTCTAGGACATTGTAAAATAAGTACAAGTTGATAGTATGCAGCACTAAGTGTAAATCCAAATTATTACTTTCATCTAAACTAAAATAGCAAGAGTTGCTAAATAATTAACAATTGTATTTATATATAATCATATTACTTCCAGACAGGTAAAAACACTTAAGACTTTCATTGTTTTGTTTTTTATTCACAACGTATACTCAGAAATAAATGGAATACTCCAACAAAATCTAAATAGGTTTGCAAATGTAATTATTCAGAAAAGGAGTCATACTTACACCGTCAATGGAATAAGTAATTCAATCAAAGGCGTCATATTGAAAACTAATACATAATACGATTAAATATTAAAAATTAAAAACATACTATTTACGAAATTGAATTACAATTTAAGAATTAGATACATCATCCATAAATTAAGTTTAGATTGTGTAAAAGGTGATACAAATTTGTTATATTTTAATTATTCAATAATTATAAAACCAAGATTTGGCTATGACGGTGAGTATATTAAGAAATGGACGAATAGAGCCTCACATTTACTGCTTCAGCTACGAGTGAAAACAATGAAAGAGGTTTTGAAGAAACTAATTTTAGAAGATAGGGATTTCTGTCTTACAGACAATATTGGTATATTTTAGGAGAACTGAAAAATAATAAATTGTAACCCCATTTAGGCTATTGATACATAACTGCAAAAGGAAATAACGGAAAGAGTCTGACGCAAAGTATTTTTGCTTTTTCTATATAAGTAGTCCCAAATACAAATGTTTTAAAATTTCTATGAATCCCAGTTGATTCACATAAAGTTATAACAATGTTATCTTTGATATTACAATTTGTTGGAGTTTGTGCCCACGTAAATCAATGACTGATGTGGTAGCGGGCGAAATTGGAATCTTAAAATATCTCATTTAAACCAGAAATCAATATTGTATACTTGATTTTCCTTAAGTGAACATATACAAAAAAATTTACGTTGTAAAAGTGGCGCAACATACTTTTCACTGATCTGAATAATCTGATGTGCAGATCTATATTCTATATAAAATGAGAATTTCAAGCAATTGTAAAAGCACTTCAATTTTTACACCAATAAACATAAATATTTATTTCTTTGGGAGTCATAAACTATAGCAGTATTTTACAAGTTAAAAAGGACTGGGTTGTTATTTATTTTGATAAAACATCTCTAATCTAGTAATCGCATTAAAGTCTTCTTATGTTAAGACTAAAACAGGTTGATGAAGCTATATTTTTAATTTATGTCAAATGCCATTTGATATAGTGGCAATATTGCGATTTCCATTAATGAAGGGTTTTAGTATACTTTCCCCCCTCAATTACCTCTCTTGATTATGCATACTCAATATCAGTGTCCAGGTATTGACTGACTTAATTTTCCTATATGCTAATATCCCGAATTCGCTAAGCCATTGCAGATGTCTTGCCATTGATTGTAAGAAGTGGAAAACTCTTATCAAAATATACCCAAAAACTTCAGGTTTATAAGTGTTGAAATAATATTTAAAATGCCACAAGTCAATTACAGACATAATTGTAGTTTATGTGAACACATATCACTATAGTAGACAAACTTTAAAATACTGGTGAGTTTAGAGTTATACTTGTGGAGATTTTGATGAGCTTTCGGCTACATAATAATATGTAAGTATACCTAATTACATAACTTAAGTACATACCTAAGTATATGACTTTACATGACATAATTAATTTAATGGAACTAAATAAATGGACAGAATTACAGAAAATAACTTCAGGAGATATATACTATAAAATATTTTGAAACATCAATTTACCTGTAAACGTTTTTTAATTTCGATTGATTTTAATAATATAACTATAAAGAATGATCTAGCACTAATTACTCCATAACCCCATAAGTAATGATTGGTCTGTCATGACCACGTAGATCCCCCTAGAAAATGGCGTGGTCAAAATAAATTTTAAAACTGATTTCAAAATGTAGGAGTGGGTATCATTAATAATTGGTCTCTATGTTGGGTAAGATGAACTTAGAGACTTCTAGTTTGCGCCATTATTCTTATTTTTTAAAAGCCTTTAAAATGAGGTATCATTAGGGGTTGCTATTTAAAATTGTTGACTAACCCCCCAAACCACCCCATTTTGGGGGTAGGGGTTGACAATTGTGATACTTAAAAAAACTCCTCCTTTGGTTATCTAAACTCTCCCCTAAGCAAATTTGTCTATTTCCATTCATAAAAAAAATAATAGGGGGGGGACTTTTAGGACACTTGGTATTTACTACTATTGTGATAACAATGAATGGTAAATCACAAAAACAATTAAAGCAGCAAGTCATACACTAACTATTGCACTTTCTTTTTCTTTTGAGTGGTGTTTCTAGTACAGATAATTTATTTTTATTTTTATTGCTAGTAGATGCTGTTACTTCTGTGTTGAAGAATATTGTTGCAGTTCTTGTCTCTTGATGACGGAAGTCACATTATTAGGATTAAACATCTACAGAATGTAATATAACTTCCCATTTTGCAGAACCACTAGTAAATATTGTAATATTACTATAAACAATTTACTCACCACACTCTTTGTTAAAATTGCATAACCTTTACAGTTATTATTACTTTCATATCGGTCTAACGAATTTATTAAACGGGCAAAAATAGCATTATTTGTAATGTAATCTTCAGAATGTAAAATTTCATAAATAGAAACAATCATTTTAAGACTATCAGATTATTTTAAGTCAATCTGAATCCTCTTGTAAGGCATATTATAATGAATATCAAAGAAGTTGATACACATCATAATGGTTACCACGGTAAAGAAAACTGTGTATGTTAAAAGCGTAAATATATTTAGTGTTTTAAAAGCAAGTCTTATGTTACTGATATCAATATTACCTCTAGTTCATAACACAAATATTCATTTCAATCTCTTTTACTGGCTCTCTTTCAGACCATTGAATATATCATGTAATTGAATGCATATTTTAATTTAAGACACTGAAAATATTATTGTGTTTTAATTCGTCGGAGTATTTTTGAAATTGCATGTTTTTATTCCTCTATTTACGTTTTTAAAGAACACACATAAAGTGGATAAATTTAATATTTTTCACGATTGTTTACTTTTAGTTAGAAAAAAGTTATTAAAGCCACGTTCATGAATCTACTAGTTCAGTTACATACTCAGTTATCATTTAATCAATTTGCATATTAAGAATATTATAATAAACCGAACTACATTAAACTATTTTAGCAATTTTATTACGTTTTATTTTTAATAAACATCTATTAGAAAAAATAATATAAAGCAAAATTTAAGCTTAAGAATAAGACTTTACAGTATGACAAAACAAATTATTATAGATGAAAAATTATCTGAATTAAACAAAAGTACTCAACGATATGTATATTTTCTTAATAATATCACAAATTATTACAACACCTGACTGTTATAAAAGCAGATACCTCATATCAGCCAATAACATTAAAAAAAATCTCTTCAAATTTTTTTCCCTTATATAATGTTAATCGTATTTAGATTGTACATAGTAATATGCTTGTTATATTTATAGGCCCTACGTCTAATGTATGATTAGGTATTTCTTTTTGTAAAATATATCCTTCAAAATAGTAAAGATGTATTATTGCATGTTCATAAAATGGGAAGTCATCAAATAATTTTTTTAATCCTCGTAGGATTACAGTTGTTTTAATCCTCGTGGGCTTATTATCAGATTTGTCATTAAAGGATTCAACATCCAACTATATAAATTCAGTAAATAAAACTTTAAATGACAGCGAGAACTTGTTATGTGATCAAAAGACCATTCACCCACAAGCTTTCAGTCTGATAGATTTTTTTTTTTTTAAATCGAAAAAACTCGCCTATTAGAAATATAGTAAAATTTCACACCTAAAATTTTCACAATATACTGTATGTTAAATTAACTAGATAAAGAGACTACAATGCCCATTTACTTAATACTCACTTATTAAACTCACTAAAGTTAGAAATAGGTTGCAAATGAGTTACTTTTAACATAATAAATATCTTTACCAACCCTTCAGATAAACAAACAATGGAAATATATTTTTAACCTTAAACAGAATCTAAGACACTTAAAAAATAAATAAACGAATTGATTGTTATGGAACAAATATATTTATATACTTATAGAAACAAATATTGTATGACTGAATTATTATTTATATTTCAATAATGAATATTTCGTTCAAGTAGACGAAATTGCATTGGACTTCTGTAAGACTGACACTTTCCTGAATCAAATATTGCATATTGACTTACTGAAAGCTTTATAACATGACAAAGTCAAATTGTTACATGTACATTGTTATTTTATTCAGTAGTACTAGATATCTTCCAATCTATGTATCAATATATCAATGATAAAAGATTTCTTAGATTTAACAATTGTAAAAAAAAAAAAAAAAAAAACAATTACCACAATATATTTAAACTAATTACAACGACTTATAAAACACTACATGTTTCCTGCCATCACCCATTATCTCAGAAAACAGTTTTTTCAACAGGTTTGTAGACACACCGTACCTATAATAAATAAACAGACTATAGACAAAGAATAAATAAAATGAAAGGAATCGCTGTTGGTTGTGGGTAAGTACAGAAGAAAATAGGTGTTGGTCAAAGTATCGTCGTCTCATTATTTACGAATGTAACTGTTTTGAGCTGAGCTGGGAATCGAAAAAGTGTTTTTTGCGTGATGTCTGTTGTATAGCAGTCGTTCATATTTAAATCTTGCTGGCCGACCCATGTTTATCAGATGTTTTATATTTTTTTCACTCACACATGGATTGTAACTTATTATTAGTTTAAAATCAGTTTTAAAAATTATATTTAAATTAAGCTCAAATGTTTGCTCTAAGGATCCATAAAAAGCGTGTTGTACTATTTTCTCCATTATATGGGAAACCTTAAAATAAATCGCTAAAATATTAATTCAATTTAATATTCGAAATTTTCAGATTGAAATATTTTACTAAGAGGTGGAATTTGAAACAATATTATTCTCAGAATGTCAATGACTGTATCGATTTTTAATAAATCGTAGAATTTTTGTATTGGTAAACAAGACTGAAGCTAACATATGACGGTGCCCCCACTCAAATAAGTAATATAACTTTAAAAATAAATTGAGTAAGTTTGGAGGAAATAAGTTCATTATTTTTTTTACAGGTATTATATATTGGGGGGGGATACAGTAAAGTTAAGGCAGCTCACCTCACTGCAAATTTCTTCAAATGAAAAAAACCAGATCAATAAATCAGGTTTTGAGTGTTCGTTTCAAAATATATGTATTTATATCTACATTACAAGGGATAGTACTGTATGAGCCATAAAACGCATACACAATATAAACCAAAAGTGAGTTACTTATATTGAGTAGAGACATCGTAATATTGTAGAACCTTATGTAGATATCTACTCCTTCTTTCATGTATTCGTTTAATAAATCCATTACTTTCACTATTCTTATCAGTACATTCTTAAACAACACTTGCTCACTACCGAGCAAGAAGTTAATAGAGTATTAAATGGTTAGGTTGTCTTTATTTTATTTTTTATTATAAAGTAATATTGCTCGAGAGGTTTATTACCACAAAACATACCCAATATGTATATTACACTAAACAAATAATTGCCCTAAATTCACATCCTATTAGGTAAAACTCTAGAGTTGTGAATATCATAATTCATGTTGTTTGAACGCTGTATTAAATGCTTCTGCTTTTCTAAATTTCGAAAATATTTTACGAGTTGTATTGTTTGTATAATCATAATTTGTATGTCTTAATCATGTCATCGAGGAGATAATGTTTAAATTACAAACAAAAGCAATCTTTCGGAAAAGAAACTAAAACTGTTATCAGGGCACTGCCTGAATATGGTGCTTTTAATTATTTAGTATACAAAGCGTGAACAATTTGAGTTTAAAATGTTCCAATACTCGTTATGTTTAGGTATCTTCATACATAATAAAAGCCTTCTGTATTTAACTAATTTGGACAAAAACGAAAATAAATAAAAAATAAAATACATTATTTCGATTTATTGTAACTTTCGCCAAAACTAAAAAGATTAGAAATATTTTTTTAGAAGCTTCGGTTCATTATTTGAACTTATGTCAAAGTGGCAGCATTTTCTATTATAATTTTAAAATAAACATTTTATTTCATTTGAATTCAAATAAATTAGAGCAATGGTTCTGTAATGGATACTCCTTATTTTGGCTGTACAGAGAAAGTTTCGATGTAAGTCGATGGGCTGAAAATATTTATTTCGTAGTTATTCCAAATCTAAGCTCCTGTAAAGTACAAAAATAAACCGAAAGGTCATCGGTGAAACAGTAAGTTGATCAAAAATCAATTTAGAGAACTTACACTAGATATAATTTAAAACAGTTCATATTGGTTGTACTTAGTTATAAACCTAGGTTGTTACATAGATTGCTAGAAGATGACCTAGATATGTAACTGATATTCTGCGAATTGATACTTACTAAATTTAAGCATGATCCTTGTCTTTTAATAAAATTGTGTAATCTGATTTGGCTATTGTTTTTTTTCATTGTAAGGTCATATAAGAGTGATACACTCCATACTCACATTTTTTCAACACATGGTGGACATATATTGTGGTAAATCAAATTTCAGTAGTATTTTGGTCTATTTTATGATGGTACAGTAAGAACCGTAATAGATCTTATTATGTACTTTCAGGTTTGCAGATACACATTAAACATTTTGATAACTTTTATTTTCAATATTATTTTAGCCCCCCCACAATTTGCTACGGCTATGCTTCATTACTTACAAGAAGAATGCCAAAACAGTTATTGGACGAATTTTGAAATATCAATAAGATAACCCCATAGCATTCCGATATACTATCAGTGTAGGCTCTAGTACAGGGATCGGTCAAATTGAAGTCATTGACATTTATAAAAATATTAATTATCATGTACGTTGGGGGTAGCCATTACGGCTTACTCGTTGGATCAATGCAGCCAAGAAACATTTTGAAAATATAAAAACTCAGTTGTTATTTATAACATTATTGTAAAGAATTTAATAAATTTAACCATAACTATACTGTGTGACGTAACTTTTTGGCCTGCTGAATGTGCTATGATTGTAACTATGTGAAATAATAATATCTACCTGAGACCTGTAAATGCAGTTACTCCTTAAATATAAAAATGATGTATCCTGTTTCTTATATTTAATTAAAAAATATCAATAACATATATTTAATTTGGCTTTGGTCCGCAATATTCAATAATTGAAGAAATAAATATGTAATACTCTCTCCTCTAATCAATTAAATGGTCAGTGAAATGTTCTTCTTTTTTTGCAGATAATGAACTTGTTTTATTATTTAGTAGCGTATTCTCACATTATTGATGATTGCAAATAATGACTTTATAATACATATATTTAAATTTATTGAAATAAACATAATAATTATTATTTGTGAATTACATAGAGGCGTGGGAAAATAACTCTATAAGCTCTTTTACATATTCACATATACATACCGGAAGTAAGTAATATATATATATATATATATATATATATATATATATATACTTTTACTACATATACATAATATATAATGTAAGTATGACTCCTTAACTGAATATATTATGTTTGCAAAAATAATGAGATTTTGTTTATGTAATCGAAGATAATTAAAACAAAACAAAACTGTTTTTAATTTTTTTACTTGACAGAAGTAATATTATTATATAATAATAACAAATGTTAATTATTTAGCAAATCTTGATGTTTTGGTTTCAGTAAAATTATTCATTTGGATTCATTATTAGTGGTGCAGACTATCCACTATTAAAAGTAAATACAATTTCCTAAATTAAAAAATGGGTTAGGTATACGATTGCACAGAAAGCCAGGGCAGCAGCCCTTTCCATTGACACACTGAAAATACACAGAATCCAATGTAAACCAAACAACATACATAAATAAAAACTTTGCATATTTGATTGTAATAAACATAATTAAATATATTTTAATGTATATGGTGAGATAAAAGTCTGGAGTATATATTTTCACAGCTACTAATTCAATTAGAAAAACGCTAGAATATACGATCAAAATCCCCTCAGTAAAGCTATGTACAGTGTACCAAAACTGCAATTGACATATACAGATTGTGTAAAAATGAAATAATCTGAGCTTTACTCCAATGTAAGCATATAAATATTTTTTCATATTCTATTTTATATTCTGTAAGACGAACATTTTGCTTAAAAATAAAAAAAAACAATTTTTTTTTCATTTTTTGAGTTATTCCAATAAGATAAATGTATAACGAGATTACAAGGCTTATCAATCACATATGATATCATGTGATCTCTCTATGGAAAGCTGTTTACTTGATCTATCTACATATTAAGACACACAGTTTTGGAAACATACAGAGTGATAAAAAAATTTATATTTTTGAATCAGGTCAATGGACCATATAGAGGACAGATGATATTTAATTTAAGTTACATCTGACGATCTTCTATGCTTAGTAATTGTTGCGTTATAATTTTATTTTATTAAAAAACTTCAGTAACTCAACAACAGAAAATAATAATTCAGTTTTTATTTTCAGAATAAGTCCATTTTATTGGACAAAAATAATAATTCGATAAAATTTCATATTTTTATTTTATTTTCACACACAATGTATATTATGATATCAATATTCAGTGCACTCTGTAGATAGGATTAATCAAGAGCTTTCCAACGCACGTTTTAGAAGTCCTCAACGTCAATTCGAAACCGAAAAAAGAAAATTATATTCCCAACATTTGGCTCACCATATATTTATTAAATTTATTAAACAGATATTTCTTTAATCCGTATTTCTTGGTTCAATACATAATGTTTAGAATGTATGACTAAAATATTTGACCATTATATTAGAGCTAAATGAGCTGACAAAAATGAAGTGGTCGAGCTCGACCCATTGTTTACAAAGAACTTGACTATGGAAATCAAACTATGTTAAATAAGTAATAACTATATCTTTTATAAAAACACACAATTTTTTGTGTGTGTTTTATTTGTATAACATGGAATTCTATCAAGTACCGTCGGTCGTCAGTATAAACAATATAACTTTTATCATAAATATTAAGGATTTTAAACTACAAATTGTATTCTTCTATATATAACAGATAATTTATTTAATTTGCTTTAACTTTTACAATCATTGTACTTACCACAGGTCTTCGGCAAGCTTCTCCGACACTTATGTACATGGCTAGAGCCAAGAGAACAAAACCTAACAACAAATATTTCATGGTAATTGAATTGAAACTAATTTCAGTAGATTTTAGGGACGACGTTTATTATATTTATACTCTGTAAACGATATTACTGATTAGAGAATAATAGATAACTTAATTTGACAAAAAAGTAAAAGTAAAAAAAAACGTAGATATGAATAAATTATTAGTGTGACGTTAGTTACGCGACTTCTCGGTGCCTAGGGAATATTTGTATTATTTTTTTTTAAAGTATTATATTAGACTATATATATATATATATATATGTAAACATCAAATAAATTTTCAAAACAAAAATAATAAATTTGAAACATTTTATTCGGACTCAACACAGACTGAAAACTAGCAAATTTCACAACAAGAATAATCTTTCATTGAATTATATCTTGGGGTTTATTAATATACTTTTTGAAACAACAATCTTGTTTGAATGTAATATAACGTTAAGTAGGTAATTAATTTCCACTATTTTCTTCATAAAACCGTAGCTAATCCTATGCAATAGATAAATCTATGTAAAACTGTCTATCTTCCACGAAAAAAAAAAGTATTGGCAATATTCTTATTAAACTATTAAGAATTAAAACAAGCTTCGCCTGTTGTTAACTCTAATCTGATTCAACCATTGAAGCACCTATCAGCTGTTTGGTCTAGTGGTATCGACTCTAATCCGTTTTCACCATTTAAAGGCCAATCAGCTTTTTGGACAACGGTGTCGACTTTAATGTGATTTCATCACTAACACGTCAATCTACTGTTTGGTCTAGCGGTATCGACTTTAATCTGTAATCTCTTATAATTTACGGAAATCCATAATCTATATACCGATATTATCTATAACTGTACGGTTCTTGTGGTCGAGGAAACAAACATCAACACGTGATTATAGAGGATAATTTAAATCCATAAAGAAAAGTTGGAATTAGTATGAATGGTAATTTCTCGGCACCGTATGTTGTGACTATGAAATTTTAAAAAGATGAAGTTCCGGCTCACAAGAACCAAGACGTGTATCATCATTTTAATGCAACTTTTTACACCAGATTTATTTTCTGATAATTAGCTAAATAATCTGTGTTAAATATTGTACAAAATATTCAATTAGCTTAGTAAGATAATGAAAACCTGCATAGTCTTCAAAAAAAATAGACTATCTGAGTATTGTAAAAAAAAAAAAAAACACGTAAAAATGGTTAAGTTGCCGCGAAGTTTAGCATTACATTCAAATGGTTCTGAAATAGAAAAATGATCTCTGCATCGCAACACAAAGACCTAAACTTTCAAAATAAACCACTGAAAGATAGAAAACAAGTTTTACCCACATTGACCGCAGCTACAATACAGTCCTGCAATATTTCCCAGCGCTGGATATTAGATACAATAAATACATTTATGTAGCCAAAATACAATTTTCTAGTCTTTACTTTTTTTTTCAACCTTCTCATAAATAAATCAGAAGTAATAAGTTACATAAATAAAATAAAGTTTATTAAAAAACAAAACAAAAACAGCTCATTATAATAAGACTGATCCAAAATTCAGCAAAAAAGATCCTATTTCCCTACAAAAGACGGATGGACCCCCCCCCTCAAGACAAAAGCGTCAACATTAACTAGTGGAGTTCAAGTTAACGAATCTATATTTTTAAGTAATTTATGAATGTTTCAACTTAAGACAAAAAAAAAAAATTTTTTTAAAATACCATGATGAGAAAAAAAAATTGAGAAGAAATTATTAACAAGTTTAAAAATATAAGAAATGCTATTTACGAAATTGAATTACAATTTAAGTATTACATACATCTGAAACTAAGTTTGGCTTGTGTAAAAGGTGATACAAATTTGTTATATTTTAATTATAAAACCAAGATTTGGCTATGACAGTGAGTATATTAACAAATGGACAAATAGAGACTTATATGCACTGCTTCAGCTATGAGTGAAAACAATGAAAGAGGTTTTGAAGAAACTAATTTTAGAAGATAGGGATTTCTGTCTTACAGACAATATTGGTATATTTTAGGAGAACTGAAAAATAATAAATTATGACCCCATTTATTGATACATAAATGCAAAAGGAAATAACGGAAAGAGTTGACGCAAAGTATTTTTGCTTTGTCTATATAAGTAGTCGCAAATACAAAAGATTTAAAATTTTTATGAATCTCAGTGCATTCACATAAAGTTTTAACAATGTTATCTTTGCTATTACAATTTGTTGGAGTTTCTGCCCACGTAAATCAATGACTGATGTTGTAGCGGGCGAAATTGGAATCTTTAAATATCTTATTTAAACCAGAAATCAACATTGTATAGGCTACTTGATTTTCCAAGTGAACATATACAAAAAAAATTATGTTGTAAAAGTGGCCCAACATACTTTTCACTGATCTGAATAATCTGATGTGCAGATCTATATTCTATATAAAATGAGAATTTCAAGCGATTGTAAAAGCACTTCAATTTTTACATCAATAAACATAAATATTTATTTGTTTGGGAGTCGTAAACAATAGCAGTATTTTACAAGTTAAAAAGGATTGGGTTGTTACTTATTTTGATAAAACATCTCTAATCTAGTAATCGCAGTAAAGTCTTCTTATGTTAAGATAAAAACAGTTTGATGAAGCTATATTTTAAATTTATGTCAAATGCCATTTGATATAGTGGCATTATCTCCATTTTTAGGGGTTTTAGTATACTTCCCCCCCCCTCTATTACCTCTTATGATTATGTATACTCAATATCAGTGTCCAGGTATTGACTGACTTAATTTTCCTATATGCTAATATCCTGAATTCGCTAAGCCATTGCAGGTGTCTTGGCATTGATTGTAAGAAATAGAAATTTTTTATTAAATATACCAAAAAAACTTCAGGTTTATAAGTGTTGAAATAATATTTAAAATGCCACAAGTCAATTACAGACATAATTGTAGTTTATGTGAACACTACATACAAAATTTAAAATAGTGGTGAGTTTAGAGTTATACTTGTGGAGATTTTGATGTCAATTTATAAAAAAATTAAAAAATGTCTATCAGGCTATCTGTCGTATGTAGTATGTGCGTTGATGTACAGCAAAAACTATATGAACAATTTTAATAAAATTTAGTTCGTAGGTTTTTGGCCATATTTTGGGATTTTGTGCAGTATTATTTTATGATATCTCAGAATTTTGTTGTAGCTTCGAGAAGTAAAAAAACACAAAATTTCGATTTTCTCAAAATAGGCACTAACAATGTGTATATAATTTTGAATACGTGGATCATGTAAAAACCCAAACAAAAATATATTGGTTGCCATCTCTCAAAAAATTCTGCTTCGTCAATTATCGATAAAAAGATAACAAAATGTTAAAATTAAGAAAAAACTAAATCTCTCAAAATCTCCCAGACTGATTTCAAAATTTTATTGAAGTCTGAAGATTAACGAACCAAACCCTCAAGCGAATACACAATTATAAAATATTACGGTTCAGTAATGATAGTAACAAAAATCACTTGTGTTTTAAGCTGGGAACACGATTATGATATAAATATATTTTATCAAATACGACGTCTGGGGTAGTTTTTGTCAGAAAACTGCGGAACTGATATATTATTTATTGCAGTATTTTAAAGAATGTAGGCTACTTAAGTATAATTATTGTGCAGAAATGTTTTAAATAATATCTCGTAGTCTACAAGTCGTTGCTGTCATGCCGTTTAGTATCAGTTGACAAGCTTTCAGTAGGAAAATATTCTATATATATATATATATACAGGGTGGCTGAAAAGAAACCTGCACCACGCCTCAACGTTTTTGTTATTTGAGATATTTGAAAGCGGTTTGCCCCATTCTATTTTGGAGGTAGGGGACACATTTCATGACAATATAATTTTCAAATTTGGGTCCCGGGGCCCAAAGGGGGAGGGGTAACCCTGCAAAATATTCCATATGGGATAGACATGTGATACGTCATTTTGTTCGTAATGAAAAGACGAGAAAGAATCTGTAATTGAAATATCAATCCGATTATCCTAAACAAAATGGCGGCCCAAAAAGTATAATTATATAGATATAATTTTATTTATTTATCTATTAAATATAAAAAATATATTTATGATAAGTATTTCCAAATAAAATTATACACTCTTTTCACAGTAAATACTGCATTTGTTTAACGAAACTATTAAGTATATGATATATTAATTACTTTTTATCAAAATATACGCCTACAATATAATTATATTGCCGCAATGCGCACGACAGACCAAAATGGAAGGCGGTATCTACTTGAAAATCAGGCGCTTATAGTTTAACTGTCTGAAAATAGCATGTAATAATTTCACTTATTTCTTTGAGGTTGTTTCAAAAAAAATATTTCGACACTATTACATAGTTTAATATATTTAAATATGGTTGCTATGCTAAAATAAATTTCAGGAAACCATTTTGGTCGTTATCACCTTGTAATTCAATTATAATATAATCGAACAACCCTAGCGGACAATTTATGCAACAACAGTAAACGAATGGTAAACTAGGTCATACAAATAAACATAATAAAGTAATTGATGAATTATAATAAATAATAATAATGATATATTTATTGAATAATAAATCAAATATAGGCCTACTAAATAAATATTGTTAGAAAAATCTGTCTTGAATAAATATAATTTAATAAGGATTATGTTAAATTGAAACAATTATTAAGGTGAAATTTCAAATAAACATTGGTAAGAGATATGAAGGTTACTTAATAATGAAGATTGAATTAATGAATATTTAATGGGTCAACTCTCTTTTAATAAACAAAATAGTTTCAGTACCTAGCTAGGATCCAAACTGAAGAGATATATAGATTTTAAGACGGAAGAATTTGAATTAGTTAGAAGTAAGAAACAGAACCAAAACAGTAGAGAACCGGGTACTTTGGCACAACATCTGAGTGGGGGATGGTGGTTGTAACCACGTGACCTATGGTAGCCTCCCCCTCCCCTCCTCTTGCCCCTCCCCATTGGCCCCTCCCCCTAGGCCCCTTCTCCTAGGCCCCTCCCACCACTGCCTACCATCTACCTGTAACGTAAATTGTTGTTATCTTTGTTGTCGACACCACACACACAAGACGTCATACACTTAACTTTTTTAATACTAGTGGGATTCGAACCTGTGCAGTTCGGATTTGAAGGCGGACACGCTACCGACTGAGCTATCGTGCATAGTACTACTCGTTGCATATTTAACGCGCTATATAAGTCGCCATGTTATCCATTAATGTTTTCTAGTTATATTAAGTTAAACATAAATGACATGCCTGTACATTTCGTAGAAGTTCGGACACGAACCCCTTACCGTAAGACGTACCGAGTTTTTCGCGACCGCTAAAAACTCGCGTACGTCATACGGTACGGTTCTGGGTCGTACCTCTAGGTTAAGGTTCCTCTGATGTATACAACAAATCAAAATAGTAGTGTCCAAATTTAATGTGTTATATATTTATATAATGTGTTAAGATAGTTAACCTAACCTATGACTATTGTATGACAAGTTTCCTACTTTTGCCTAAACCTATGTTCACCACAGCCTACTTGTATAATATACCATACCATACTTGTATCTAAAACCTATCACCAAAGATAGTCAACCTAACCTATTATAATGTATGAAAAGTGTATATTACTACTTTTGCCTAAACCTATGCTCTCCTCTGAGGTATACAACAAATCACCCGAGTAGTGTCCACAGATGGTACATTTAATGTGTTATATATTTATATAATGTGTTATATATTTATATAATGTAGTTTCCTCCGAGGCTACCAGGGTGTAGCACAGGTCAGTCTATGCGCAGACAAATCTAGCCTACTTGTATCATATACGTGTTACACCTTAAAGACCAAAGATAGTTTACCTAAACTATGTCTATTGCATGAAAGGTTTCCTACTATTGTATTAACCTTACCACTGCTCACGTGTGTTTATGTATCGTGTTACACCTAAAACGACCAAAGATTGTTAACCTAGGCTTAATTTATGTCTATTATATCAAAAGTTCCTACTTTTGCCTAATCCTATGCTTACCACAGCCCACACGGTGTTAGTCTTATTATGGCCGATGTATTTGCAAACTATTTAACAACCAAAATATATTTTTACCAACCGATTTACCAACCAAAATATACTTTTACCAACCGATTTTCCAACCAAAATATACTTTTAGCAACCGATCGGCCAACCCAAACTTAATATCAGTAACCGATATACTTGTTAGCGACCGATGGATTTGCCCGCATCCACTTGCAGCCATTTTTACAAGTACAGACTTGTCTTTTCTTCCCCCTCTCTCACTGCCCTGGGAGAACCAGAGCACCCCCACCACCATATCTCACCAGAGCGCACCTCCGTAGTTCTGCGTGATATGTTTGCGTTGAAGTGACAAAATGGAGCATTCTGATTGTACGAGAAGCGACGGTGCAGTTGAAGTTATAAATGGAGCATTCTAATTGGACGAGAAACGGCGGTGCAGTTGAAGTTATAAATGGAGCATTCTGATTGGACGAGAAGCGGTCACGTGACCAAATGTACGATTCTGAATGGTCCGGAATAACTCCATAAGAGCCCATGTTGGGGCCAAATCCCTGGTATGTACCTCTAGGTTACTCTGATGTATACAACAAATCAATATTCAAAAGTAGTGTCCACAGCTGGTATATATTTATATGAGGTTACTCCATCGACTACCAGAGTGTAGCACCGGTCAACCACCATAAGTTAATGTATGACAAGGTGACTCACACGGTTAGAGCTACCGGTACTTGCCGTGAAAAGAACTATGGAGCCAATTTACATTGTTTCCTCGCAAAGTAGGGAGGCGAAAAAATTTCGTACTCTAAAGACTAAAATTCAGTTTAAATTTCATCCACCACCCGAGAATGTCACGGAAATTGATTGGATAAAAAGCGGCTTTGAATGTTTGGTGGACAAGATGAAAATGGAACAGCTGATGGTGATCTGTTGGGTTTTACGTTTACTAGTCTCAGTTTTAAAACAAAGACGCCTGGATACGTTGCTTTTCGTAAAGCTTCCGACATCTCTGTCGATCTCTTATGGACAATTTTTGGCGGATTAATCCAAAGCAACGGTGAGGCGGGAACAAGCAGCGATAATTTTGAGGTTACGTGCACCAGAGTATCTCCACGAAATAAATAGTGCCACCAAACCATAAACACACTCATTTACATAATGGATGTAAGGCGAGCCATTGCGGCGGAGCTCCACAAGCCCGCGCGAAGAAATTTCAAAACACGTAGTGTGATACTGAAAGGAGGTAATCAAGCCGATCTAGTGAAAATGATTCCGTATGATAAAGAAAACGAAGGCTACAAATATATACTGACAATGATAAATTGTCTGACAAAATTTGCGATTGCAGAACCATTAAAGACAAAGTCTGCTCTAGACGTATCTATAGCGTTAGAACAGATACTGAAAAAATATCCTATGAATAACTTTCAGACCGATCAGGGGAAGGAGTTTTTCAATATGCACGTGAAGAGATTAATAAAAAATACAATATAAATCACTACGCCACTTTTTCAGACAAGAAAGCGTCTATGGTGGAGCGTCTGAACCGTACTTTGAAAAATATAATGTGGCGTGAATTTACGGCACGCGGTAGTTACGAGTGTTTGGAGCTGCTGAAAAACGTAGTAAAGACATACAATAACACTGTGCACAGTACTACCGGCATGAAACCCGCTCAAGTGTTGAAAAAGCACGAGAAAAATGTTACTGGACAAAACAGCACGCAAGAGTACAAAAGCATTGGCGCGATTTAAAGTAGACGACAAAGTTAGAATATCGAAATTTAAAAAGACTTTTGTTAAAGGATATCTACCCTACTGGACAAACGAGGTGTTTTCCGTGTACGCTGTTATACCGACCAATCCTGTAACGTACATTCTGCAAGACTCGAAAGGTGACATTCTAAAAGGAGGATTCTATGCCGAAGAATTAAGTATTTCAAAGATCGGCAACGTATATCTTGTTGAAAAAGTATTACGTAAAAAGGGTAACAAAGTACTGGTGCAGTGGTTAGGGTTTGACAAGGAACACGATAGTTGGATTGATAAAACCAATATTGTAGTTTAGGCGTTCTTTTATTTAATAGGATAGCGCTGTTAGTTTTACACAGTATTCAGACAAACGTTGAGCAGCGTAATGCGTTTAAAAAACATCGTGAAGATGTCGAGATTGATGACGTGATATACTATCAATTCGATATCATCGACGAACCACGATTACACGAGTTTCCTCTTGACAAATCGATCCGGAATTTGACGATTTAACTAAAATTACGTGAACATTTCAACAAAAAATCTTACGCTGTGGAAGTGATAGTAGTGATAGAGCAGTGTGCTCACGGTTCAGTCGAGACCATGGATCCGAGCAAGATGGACGTGGAGCGAGCTCCTACCAAGCGTCAGATACCACATAACCTCCCTTTGGGAATTTTTCTTAAATCCGTTCATTTCTTAAACAGCGAGTGTAGTAAATTCATAGCAACAGGTTTATTCCAGCATACAGGTTTTACTCTCGGACTTTTAGTACAGGGTGGTAGAAAATTTGTTTTTTTCAATCATTATCTACTTGACAAATTATCGATTCATTTAAAATCTATAACGGCAGCTCTCGGCAGCAAGAGTACGTTAAAATTCAAAATGAGTATCGGTGACGTAATAGTACGGAATACTTTCGGTAAACGTTACGTTCAATTTCATTATACGACGGCCAGCATTGTATGACCTTGACCGCTGACGAATGGAGGCTACTCGAGAAGAGTATGCCGCTCGTGTTCAGACGTGTCTCGATTTGTTTTATATTGAGAAAGAGTTACGCTCCTACATCATTGAGATCTTGGCAAGTGACGAGCTCGTATCTAGCACACTCCCCGAAACGGACAAACTGTACGACGAAGTCAAGTTGTTTAAGAAACATGCAGGCGGCGGTAGTTGAATTTCACGCCTTTCGAGACAACGACAACAAGTATATTGGCTATATAGAATTGGCTATAAGAATTGGCTATAGTCGGTGATCAATTTCAAAGTGTTACAGTCTTTAGCAGCCCTACAAATTTTCTCTCCTTAACGAAAAATCTCAAAAATCGGCTCGATGGTTGCAATCACGTTTTCACTATATAAGGTGGGACGAAGGCGGTACACCGTATAGTGAAGACACGATACGTACCTTGTGCAAACCTTTTGCAATCATTTTCACAAAAGGATGGGAAAAGGCACTATTTTTGAGGGGGAGGCTACCATAGGTCACGTGGTTACCCCCACCATCCCCCACTCCTATCTTTTGTGAATGTGCCCGGATCTCTACTCAAAACATATATTGAATTAAAAAAAGATGATATTTTGATAGGAAGATAGATCGAGTAAAAAAGTAATAAAGAATAAGGCTAATACCCAATATTCTATAAGCTAAATATCAAGCAATTAAATAATTATATTTACTATGTATATCTTTATTTAAGATTTTCTTTTCTTTTAGGCAAATATAAAAGCTGAGGACCAGTTAGAGACTTTTGTGGTAAATAATTATAAATAATTAATATATTTTTTAATATTGATAAATAAGACTACATATTATTATTGTAACATTTGATCATTAATTAGAAGTTACAATATGTATGTATTGTTATTTAAACAGCTTCAAAATGGCTTATACCGAAAATGATATTGGAACTTATATTTCAAATAACTTAACTAATTACTTCAATTACGTCAAAAACTGCAACTAAATAACCCACTTTCTATATAAAAAACAACAACAATATATTAATTAGTTGTTGATTACTTTAAGAACTAATTCCTTACAAACACTTATACAAGATGGTTTAGAATTGAATAAAAGTTCTACTCAAGTTCAAATTTATTATTAATAGGAATTCTACTCACTTTGTTTCCTAAGGTTACTTTTGGGATCGAATAACCAAGCGAAATCATTTGATTGGCTTGTCAGAGATGAAATCAGATAAGGGTTGACACCTCTAGACCAAACTGTGGTTGAACGAGACAACGATGAACATAGTCCAACTAACAGATTTGTGTAACAAGAAACCAAAATAGAGTTGAGTACCTTAGTTCAAAAAACGGATGAGTGTATTTATGATGGAGTCATTTTAGAGTTGACTACATTAGGCCAAAAGGGGATTGGCTCGTTCATTATGAAAACAGATTAGAGTCGATACTACTAGACCAAGCAGCAGATTGACGTGATAGTGATGAAATCACATTAAAGTCGACACCGTTATCCAAGAAGCCGATTGGCATGTAAATGAAGATATCATATTAGAGTTGACATCATTATCACAAAGAGCTGAAAGGTGCGTCAGTTGTTGAATCAACTTAGAGTTCACACCAGGCAAAGCTTGTTTTAATTAGTCTTAATATTTGAATAAGAATATTGCCAATTCTTTATTTCCCGTGGAAGATGGACAGTTTTACATAGATTTATCTATTGCATAGGATTAATTACGGTTTTATCACGATAATAATTGAAAATACTTAACATTATATTACATTCAAACAAGAGTGTTGTTTCAAAAAGTATATTAATAAACCCCAAGATATAATTCAATGAATGATTATTATTGTTGTGAAATTTGTTTTAAACAGTTGAGTTTCAGTCTGAGTTGAGTCCGAAAAACTGTTTCAAATTTATTATTTTTGTATTGAAAATTTATTTAATGTTTACATAATTATATATATATACATAGTCTAATATAATAATTTAAGATAAAATAATACAAATATTCCCTATGCACCGAGAAGTCGCGTAACTAACGTCATAGTAATAATTTATTCATATCTACGTTATTTTTTACCTTCACTTTTTTGTCAAATTAAGTTATAAATTATTCTCTAATCAGTAATGTAGTTTAAAAGAGTATAAATATAATAAACTTCGTCCCTAAAATATACTGAAGTTGGTTTCAATTCGATAAACATGAAATATTTGTTGTTAGGTTTTTTTCTCTTGGCTCTAGCCATGTACATAGGTGTCGGAGAAGCTTGTAGAAATAGTTTGGTAAGTAAAACGGTTCTAGAAGTTAAAGCAAATTAAATAAATTATCTATTATATATAGAAGAATAAATTTTGTAGTTAAAAATCCCAAATATTTATGATAAAAGTTATATTGTTTGTACTGATGGCCGACGGTACTTGATAGAATTCCATGTTATACAAATAAAACATACACAAAAATTTGTATGTGTTTTATAAATGATATAGTTATTACCTATTTAAAATAGTTTGATTTCCATAGTGAAGTTCCTTGTAACAATGGGTCGAGCTCGACTACTTCATTTTTGTCCGCTCGTTTATCTATTATAAAATGGTCAAATATTTCAGTCGTATAATCTCAACATTAAGTATTGAACCAATACAAATTGATTAAAGAAATATCTGTCGAATAAATTTAATAAATATATGGTCAGCCAAATGTTGGGAATATAATTTTCATTTTATCGGTTTTCGAATTGACGTAGAAGTCTTCTAAAATACGCTTTGGAAAGCTCTAGATTCAATCTATCTACAGAGTGCACTGAATATTGATATCATAATATACATTGTATGTGAAAATAAAATAAAAATATGAAATTTTATCGAATTATTATTTTTGTACAATAAACGGATTTTTTTCTGAAAATAAAATCTGAATTATTATTTTCTGTTGTTGAGTTATTGAAATTTTTTATTATAATAAATTTATAACGCAACAATTACTACGTATAGAAGATCGTCAGATGTAATTAAAATTAAATATCATCTGTCCTCTATATGGTCCATTGATCTGATTCAAAAATATTAATTTTTTATTATTTTCTCTTTTTCCAAAATTTTGTGTCTTAATATGTAGATAGAAAGGTAAACACCTTTCTATAAAGAGATTACATGGATATCATATGTAATTGATAAGCCTTGTAATCTCGTTATTTATCATATTGGAATAACTCAAAAAATGAAAATAATTTGGTTTTTATTTTTAAGCAAAATGTGAGTCTTATAGAATATAAAATAGAATATGAAAAAATATCAATATGGTTGCATGGAGTAAAGCTCAGATAATTTTATTTTTACACAATCTGTATATGTCAATTGCAGTTTTGGTACACTGTTGATAGCTTTATTGAGGGGATTTTAATCATACCTTCTAGCGTTTTTCTGCCTCAATTAGTTGCTTTGATAAAATATACTCCAGAATTTTATCTCACCTTAAACATTAAAATATATTTAATTATGTTAATTACAATCAAATGTGCAAAGTTTCTTTTATGTATGTTGTTTGTTTTACATTGAGTTTTGTGCATTTTCAGTGTATCAATGGAAAGGGCTGCTGTCCTGGCTTTCTGTGCAAGCGTTTGCCTAAACCATTTTCGAATTTAGGAAACTGTATTTACTTTTAATAGTGGATAGTCTGCACCACTAATGATGAATCCAAATGAATAATTTTACTGAAACCAAAACATCAAGAATTGCTAAATAATTAACATTTGTTATTATTATATAATAATATTACTTCTGGCAAGTAAAAAAATTAAAAATAGTTTTGTTTTGTTTTAATTATCTTCAATTACATAAACAAAATCTCATTATTTTTGCAAAACATAATATATTCAGTTAAGGAGTCATACTTACACTTTCATTCAAAAACTTAATACAATCTAAGGGATCATAAAAGGTATACTATAAGTTACTACATTTAAATACTAAAAATGGAAAATTTACCATTTGTTGGTACATGATTACAATTTAAAAATTTAATTACAATTTAACGTTTAGATAAATTATTCGTAAATTACCTCTAGATTGGGTATAAGATGATACAAATTTGTTATATTAATATTTATTAAATATTAAAACACAGATTTTGTTATGACGGTAAGTATATTAACAAATGAATAAATAGTGGATCACATGTACTGCTTCAACTATTGAAGTTTTCAACGAGTGAACATAATGAAAGAGATTTTTTTGATAATAACTTTAAAACATAGGGATTTTTGTATTATATAAAATATTGATATATTTTAGAACTACACTGAACAATATTGAATTGTAACTCCATTTATCGATACATAACTACAAAGACCATATTGGGAAGATACCAAGCATAACGGAGGTATCTTTGTTGTTTCTAAATAAATTAGTTGCAGATTTAAATTTAAAAAGTCCTATGAATCCCAGACTTCCAGGTAAATTTTAATCAATGTTATCTTTGCTATTCCAATTTGTTGATATCGTGAAATTAAATTGGACTGATGTGGTAGCTAACGAAACAGGAATCCTAATAAAATATCTCATTTTAAATAGTAATCAAAATTGTAAATTGAATTTTCTCTAAATTGAAATTTACAAAATTGTTTATAATGTGAATGTTATATAAATTAATGTGATTTCTACAATAATTGAGATTTTCAAACAGGTGTTATAACAATTAATTATTCCCTAAAATAAGATTATAGACCAATTTCAAAATAAAAATAGTTATTTGATTCAGAGTCACAAAAAGCAATTTACTGCAAAAGACTGCGGTGTTTTAATTTTGTTTACATATCTCTAATTTAGTTATCTCATTTAATATATTTTTTATGCTTAAACTGAAACAGGTAGATAAGGCTTTATTTTAAATATGTTTGGAATGCCATTTGATATAATTACAATATTTAGACATCATGTTGGGAAGAGTCTAATTATGGCATCTTATTGTCTTTATTTATTATGTATACTCAATATCAGTATGGTGGGATTGATTGATTTAATGTTATCATATTATATTAATCGCATGAATTCACTAAGCCTCTATTGATATCCTTACATTGAATGTATGAAATGGAATATTTTTATAAACATATATTCAAAAATTCAGGTTTATAATAGTTAAAATGACACAAGTCAGTGTCAGACTTTATGTGAATACATGTCACTATAATGAAACTGCTCAGATTAGAGCTTTGCTTGTGATGATGGAATTTTGATGAGTTGTGGGATACACAATAATACATAAGTGCACAACATAAAATATAATGACTTAAAATAACATAATGTATCAATAATGCAACTAAATAATTGAACAAAAATACAGATAATAACTACATGTGATATACTATCTGAAACTTCAATTTGGTTGCACATTTCTTTAGTTTTCCATAGTTTTATTATTTAAACTCTAAGGAATGTTCTAGCACACAATGAATAATGATAGGCCTGCCATTATCACTGACGGCATAATAAATCATACATAATTTAAAACCTTAAACTGAAACAGGGTACTTTATTAGTAAAATGAAACCTTTGTGTATTTAGTACTCAGTGCAATGAACAATCTAATAATAACAAACAATATGTTGTTATGTTTTTTATTTAAAAGGAGAATGAAAGCGGTCGTAGCTTTGTCGCATCTACAGTACTCATTCTAATTATTCTATTATTTTTATAATAACAAAATATAAATGGTAAGTAACTTAGATGAAAGTAAATGTTCACCTGTTTTAATTTTTGTTATGGCCTTTTTAAAAAAAAATTGTAGTTCAAAGGAAAGTATATAATATTTAACTAAGAGTATTTCCCGACAATAACGTTCGAATTTTTCAAAATGAATACCATAATTTATTATTAAAAAAGTTACAAATTAAGAAAACAACTGCTAACGAATTTTATTTATTCCTTTCATAACATTACACTTGGTAAAACCAAAACTACAATTATTTTAACTTTGGTTTATCTTATTTCTATCTTATTTACGTAGTTCACCCAGGTTCCTTCGTATCGTCGTAAATAGTACAACAAAAACTACAATTATTTAAACTTTCGATGATCTTATCTTTGATTTTCTTTTTGTTTTTATTACGTAGTTCACCCAGGATCTTTCATATAGTCATACTTAGTACAACAAAAACTACAATTATGTTAACTATGCATTATTTGATCTCTGTCTTATTTACGTAGTTGACCCAGTTTCTATTATATCGTCATACTTAGTACAACAAAGGATACAATTATTTTATATGTGCATTGTACGACTTCTAAAAGAAGGTAGGAAAAACGATAACTTAACTAATTTTCATGGCGAAACACCCCTCATAAAATCTCGTGCTGCTGTATTATTTTTAGTCGGGTAATAATAAGTATGTACATCGAAATTTAACCGTCGTTATTCTTGCGTTCCCAACCAGAGTTCGTTATTTATTACAGCTTCCCGGTTTTCCTCACTAACCTGGGTGAACTCTATACTTAAGACACGAGTTTTAAAAGGAATTGGTTTTCTAATTAGTTTTCTTAGTGTAATACAACTAGATTTGATGTTGTTACTACAACTACTAATTTTATAACGTATTGAAGCTTGTGTTCTCCGTCAAAGACACTTATAGTGGCGGTATTAACACTCATGTCATGAAATAATAACTTGGTTCATATTTTACATGGTACATGTAATTACCTTTCCTTCATGTCTTGAGGTTCATTCATGATATCAATTCTCTACTGCAATAGTTTTAGAGATAATGTTGTCATACTTTTAGTAAAACCATTACATACAGATGAACTAATTTCAGTATTCCCAATTCTCACCTTTTATTTATGTTACCTAATGGACTTTGTAAATTTAAATACCAAACAACAATTTGTCGTTTTCTCAATATGTGTTTAAAAAAGTATTTTCATTCGTGAACTCTATGATTTCCATAATTATGGGATACAATGACATCATAAAACTAAACCCTTAAAAATGGCAATACTTTTATACATCTATATATTCGAACCAAATTATTTATGTATTTCTGATTTCAAAAATCAAAAACAAGCTAGCTTAATTGATCAAATATGTATTACGAAATTTAAAAAAAAGTATATATATATATATATATATATAATTATTAAAAAAAATGTATGTTATGAATATTTCGAAGGTAAATGAAGTTTTCATAGATAAGTCAAAATTATTATTATAATATATTTGATTAAATATTTATAAATAAATCTAAGCTATCTAAATAACTTTTATAACCACGTAGATAGTTCTTCCGACAATAAAGTTTGTTAAATTTATGAAATATATGAATTGCTTTGTCAATACTTAGACTCATTCTCTTTCATTATACAACTAATTGTATTGTACAATACACAAACTAGTCAGTAAGTAACGTTTTAAAAATGACAATACTTTGCTACATTTATATAGCGTAACATTTATGTATGTGATTGTATCATAAAATACTACTTATTATAATCATTATATGTGCTTAAAATCAATGTACGTATTTACAATGTCAGTTGACCATGAATTTAAACCACGGTTTTTATTAAAATTAGTATCCGAAGATTGTATTTACATATAATTATATACGAAAACTATATTCGCCATAACAAGAAGGTAGTAATTTGAGTTATAATTGAGCTACATGGATGGTTTTTAAATAAAAAAAAAGATGTTAAATGAAATGAGATGATTATAATCGAAAGTAGTATAATTAATCTATTTGCTTAAACAATATTTATATTTTAAAATATAATAAAAATTATTTTATATTGAAAAGTAATAGAAAACAACTAATATTAGTAATTACAACCATCTACAACAAAATGTATTGAATTGTATGTTCGTACACAATATAATGTGAATTGGAGAGATAAATTTACCATAGTAAAATATTTATGCTTAATTTAGTCTATCTTTATAGGTTATAAGAACACAATACTCTAGATGATCTATTTATTGAAAAGAAAACATATATGAATTAATTGATGCAACACCTTACTGTATCCTAAGATATATTAAGAACCGAAATTAAATAATAAACTTGCTGAGAGCAACATTTTCAATTATGTCAGTAATTGAGTGATATGTAACAATACTTTTGTCAAATATCACTGAGGTGGAAAACAAAATGGCGTTAATTTTTGGTGGGTGAAATAAGCTTTCCTTTTAAATTATTTGCTCTTCAGTTCCAATTAAGTTAACAAGGATTAGACGTTGTTATTGTTTATGTTCGCCATACCGACTATTGTATATTAAGTAAACTTTTTTGAACTTACCGTCCAATAGTCTTATTTAAAACTTCCAACGACGGCCGTTTCGGATATTCAGTAATTTTCAAGTTAAGGACTTTTGTCCTTCGTCATTATAAAATTAAAAGCACATATTACACGTAAAAACACTTATGCACACGAGTTCACAAATATTAACGAATACACGCTCGCACATTTTTAGTGCGTGTGGTGTGTTCACTGTCCACGGCTATACTGTCGGTATAGGGTTCAGCACAGTTCTTATCTGTATTTGCTTCTGCGATATCTATTACTATGTCGAACAATGGATTGGAGTTGAAATTAAGTTTGTCATTAAGTAGCGTTTCTTTGTCTGTCTTGAAAGCTTTGTATATTTCATACTGTTCAAGAGCATAGTTCCTAGTAGTTCGCGAACCATGAAACCGTGGTAAGAAAATGTTAAAAGCAACGTATACGTTTATATATCTGTGTGTATAGTGTTAATGTTTTTGTTATGTTTAATGTTTTAACGACCTCTACGGAGTGAAATAACTGAAGATGGAGCCACGACTCCGAAACGCGTCTTTGTAATAAGACAAACACAAAGTCACATACGGAACTATAAAGGTAATAAAAATAATTAATTACTCATTATATTCCTTTGGTTTAAGTGATGTTACATATCACCAATTTCCAAAACAATGTGTTCGACCGCCTATTTGTCTTGTTCTAAATCTCGTCAGATAATGCTGTATTTACTAACATAAATTGAAAAGTTTGAAATTATTGTAATGAAGAAAAATGGTAATATGAGCACCAAATTTGAACAGCAGTTGATAGACGGTGAGTTGACAGTGAAATCAAGATCTTGTGAATGGAACAACTACCATCAAGGTTTAAAAATAAAGGAATGACGAAAAAGGTATGTATCGAGGTTGAATCCCTAATCAGTTTGTTTAATAACTAAATACAAAATATTTTCTTTATTAGTAATAAATATAACTGTGTTGAAACTTTTTAATTAAACTAAACTAATATTCGAATTTAGCTCTAAGTTATAGAATGTTAAATAATAATAGTGTCTATATTATTTGAAATAATTAGTAAAAATAATATTTGTAGTCGAAGTTTCATATAATGGCCTCCGAAACTCCTTCGGATTTACACTTAAAACATATCTCCATTTTACTTTAGTCTTTTTACTGTGTTCATCAGTAGCATTTCTTAAGAACTCCATTTACAAAAGATATATATATATATATATATATATATATATATATATTGCCTAGTCTCTCAAAGGTGTCGTCTTAGACAACCCACGTAAACTCCTCTCCAAATGTATAAGTTGAACTGGACGTACACTTAAGACATTACTTAGTAAAATAGTAAAAAATATAAGATTATATAAATATGAAAGAATGTTTTCAAATTTCAGATCGCAAATGTTACGTATCATAACTCAAAAGAAGTCAAAGATTTTATGAAAGTATTATACCTATAATACTGTAATATTATAGAATCACATATATGGGAACGTTTGAAATATTTAAATTTAAGTTAAGAGAAAAATGTTATTTCGCGGATTAAATAATCAGTTAATATTGGATAAAATTTAACTGAACCAGCGAACTGCGAGAACTAAACAATAAAGCCGTATCAACCAATCATAGGAAAGTGTGGAACTTAAAGATAAAGTCAAGTGAAAGTTACGTTGGGGCATACAAGAAAATTCTTTTTAGTTCATTAGAGATTCGTTGGTAAATATTAAGAAAACGATATAATGTCAGACAAATCTACTCAAATCATTTTCGTAAACCCTAAAACAAATACGCGTTTATCAAAATATTTTATCTGGATCACGAGTAGTATATTGTCTATTTACATATCTGATGTTGTGCATAATACAGGTGTTTAGACTGGACTGTTTACATTTGGCACTGTTGATATTTGTAAGGCTGACAATAAAAATTGACACGTTTAATATGAAAAGGAAATTAACTAGTTTTCCTAGAGCTGGATAGAGTAGAATTGAAAATAATCTGTAGAAATATTGTCGGTTCGATTAAAACGAATGACGTAGAGATTTAAAGTAGTTCTTCATCTCCCAATAAAACATATATAACGATAATGATTGTTTTAGGTAATTAACTCTTCGCAGAACGTTACATTTTTGGTTTACAACGCATTAAACAGCTCAGTTGTTATTAAAATCCTCCCATCAACACATGCCACGTCGTTACCCTTTCATGTTTCAAAATAAAAACAACATTGTTTTTAATTTTTAAGTTATTCTAAGTTATTCAATATAATAAATTTTAAAAAGATTACAAGGCTTGTAATATTTTTATTTTTTTTTATTTATTTTGACACACGATGTATATTATGATTTGAAGATTCCTTGTACTCTGTAGATAATTTTAATCAACAGCATTAGAACGCATATTTTACAGTACTTATACTTCTATTAGAAACCGAAAAAAGAAAACTATATTCCAAACTTTTCCCTCACTATATATTTATTAAATTTATTCCACAGACTTTTCCACAATAAATATTTGTTGCTTTCTTACATAAAATTTACATTATAAGACCAAAATAAGTAACTAAAATATTAAAGGATAAAATTAAGCAATGAAGCTTAAAGTTGTTTCAAAATATTTTAATAATATAAATGAGCTAAAATTGATTAGCGTTGCGGCATCATTGGGCAACAGTTGAACATGCCCGATGATGCGTTTGTAGAATTGGATTTTCTTTATGAGCTCGTCAGCTTTTTTCTTCTCTTCTACTCAAGACTACTTTTTCTTTTGCTAATATATTGAAAAGCTGAATCGCCTCATTTACACTTAAAGTTTCAAATCTTTCAGCTTACCAAGGACGCCTGTCAAGCAAATCAAATCGCCATCTCACTAACTCCAGTATTTTTGAATTAATTAAGTCTATCATAGGTGAGATATTATAAACCTCTGATTGAACTACTATTGTAGATTATTGTTCCAAATGGAAGAATTTCTCCAACTCCGTACTTGATATATACAAGCCTGCTACAGTTACTTTCTTCCAGTCGAACTTGGAACTGTCTTGTAGCAAAACTTAACATTCTCAATATTAGTCCAGAAGATACATCATTCTATAGAACCTATAACTACCTCAAAGAACCGATCAAACCTGTATGTGACTATACATCCATCCAAAATTTTCAATTCCCTAGGCGTCTTTGCTCATTTACCAAAAGCACTTAATTTTTTATTTGTTTGTTTTAGTTAAAACACAAATTAAATTTCAATACAACACGCCAAATAATTCATTCAATTTACGAATAAATATAATTATAAACATGACTTGAGAAATAAATACCTCCTTATTAGCAGTCACGATTTTTACTTGATTTTTATTTATTTTTAATTAGTACAGAAATAATTCCTAAAATAATTAAGGTCATGTGGCAAAACTAATTTTCAAATAATTTAAGTTGGGTTTGAAACAGTCAAATCCAGTTTTTTACACGATTTTCAGAGTATTTTGTAATCTATATTAGGCAGTAGCATTTTAACATGTTCCTGGCGTATTTTCTCTTTATTGATTGAAATTTGATTTCATATTTCATGAAATTTCATTTAAAGAAATTGAATATGGAGTTTCATCAAGAAATATCAGCTGTTACATTAAAATAAAAATATTAAAAATGGACCATAATAAATAAGCAGACAAAAAAAATGAAGTTTTCGAGTTAGACCCCTTGTTAAACAAATCAAAACTGGGAATTAAACTACAAGTAATAAATGTGCATTTTGTCATAAGTATTAAAGATTTTTAATATTAAATTCGTTTATTGTAAATATACAAAATTTATTCGTCTATAAATGACAGAAAATGTTTTCATTTGCTTTAAATTACACAGTAGTTTTTACGTACGAAAGGACTTTTACAAGCTTCACCGACTCATATGTACATGGCTAGAACCAAGAGAACAAAAACTAACGACAAATATAGATTATTAAATTGAAACAATTCAATCTGGAGTTTTATTCTGATATTTGTTTACAATACTTCCTAAACCCCAGACAACGTAATTACGCCATAAAAATATTACAAATATGTTTAAATTATGATTTTGAATACGGAGGTAATGAATATTTAACGAAATCCCATTGTGATTAGAAAGTTTTATATTTCTTCATTTGAAAATCAAGTGAAACAACAAAAAAACCTTAGATAAGAATGAATTATTATTGTGACGTCAGTGACACAACTTCTCGATGGCTGAAATATATTTTAGTTATTTGCTTTTAAAGTGCAATAATTAGTAGATAATAAATATGAAACGAAATAATATTGTGAAACGTATTATGTTTTGTTCATATACATTATATATTGTATCTCTCTTTCAAGGTATATTGATGTATTCTGTAACATAAGAAGGGGAACGGTTAATAACATTGTCGATTTTTTTACTATTGAATGGATAACAGAGATCTTGGTTGGATTTCATTTTTCTTGCGAAATCTTCATTAGAGGGAGATCATGTTTTTAACAAGGAACTCTCTTGCTTTGAAAAATTATAATATCTCTCACAATAGGCGTAATTGTGAATTATGAATTTAGAATTGTAATTGTAGAATTTATTGTATATGTAGAATTTTTTAAAACCTTTATAACCTATAAATTACCGTACAAATGAGAAATAAATTAATAAACTTTATATTACAATCCTCACTTGTCAGGGTAGTACCTTCTCCCCAATTTAGAAACGTAAATGATAATATTTTTAAACATGTATAGCTTTTAAACTTATAATAGTATTAGACTAATATCGATCAGCTCCATAATTTTATATCTATAGAGGACGACGTTGTATGAACTTTTCGTCCTCAATTAAACCCTATTTAATTCATATCCTTATTAATATCATCATGATAGCATTAATTACGTTACAACAATAACCAGTTAATTTGTTAAGAGTTTTTACCCTATCGAAATAATTACATTTCTGAAACTTTACAGAATCAAAACACGTGCAGACAATTATATTACTTGGTTTTAATAAACATACAGACTATAGTCAAAGAATAAATAAAATGAAAGAAATCGCTTTAGCTTGAGGGTATAGTACAGAAGAAAATAGGTGTTGGTCAAAGTATCGTCGTCTCATTAATTACTAATGTAACTGTTTTGAACTGAGCTGGGAATCGAAAAAATGTTTTTTGGGTGATGTCTGTTGTATGGCAGTCGTTCATATCCAAATCTCGCTGGCCGACCCATGTTCATCAGATGTGACATGTGTCACATTTTAACCATATATCGGTAGTTTTATATTGTTATAACTCACACATAGAGTAACTTATTATTAGTTTAAAATCATTTTAAAAATTATATTTAAATTAAGCTCAAATGTTTACTCTAAGGATCCATAAAAAACGTGTTGTACTATTTTCTCCCATTATATGGGAAACCTTAAAATAAATCGCTAAAATATTATTTCAATTTAATATCTGACATTTTTCAGATTGAAAGTTTTTACTAAGAGGTGGAATTTGAAACAATATTATTCTCAGAAGAATATAAAATATTAGTAAAAACGTCTCCAAGTCCACCTTGATGAGACACCATTGATTTAGTTTAGCATTGACCCCTTAGTGTTCTGACATACTAGTGTTTTAATTGTGTATACAGTGTAGGGGTTGTTACAACTTTGATAAGTAACATTTAAAATTACAATATTAAAAAACAATATATGTAGAATTGTTATATGTAAAAAATAATATCTGAACTATGAACAAATAATATCAGTGCATTTATAGTTGAATAAACATGCTTTCAATTTATTATAAAACTGCCTTTGAAATATAAAGAACAACTCTCATGCAATATTGAGTTGAAGCATCAAGTAAGGGTTCTAAGGGGAGATAAAGCAGGAAGGCCGTGTGTTTTATTAGACACTTGTTCTAATAAACAAGTTTTACATAGATTTATCTATTGCATAGGATTATCTACGGTTTTATGAAGAAAAGAGTGTAAAATACTTGACGTTATACTACATGCAAATAAGAGTGTTGTTTCAAAAAGTAATTAACAAATGTCAATGTCTGTATCGATTTTCAATAAATCTTTTTTTGTATTGGTAAACAAGACTGAAGCTAACATATGACGGTGCCCCCACTCAAATAAGTAATATAACTTTAAAAACAAATTGAGCAAGTTTAGAGAAAATCAGTTCTTCATTGTTTTACAGGTATTAGATATTTGGGGGGGGGGATACAGTAAAGTTAAGGCAATACACCTTACTGCAAATCTCTTCGAATGAAAAAAAAAAGGTCATTATATCAAGTTATGTATTTATATCTACAATGCAATGGATACTACTGTATGAGCCATAAAACACATACACAATATAAACCAACAGTGAGTTACTTATATTGAGTAGAGACATGGTAATCCTGTAGAACCCCATGTAGATATCTACTCCTTCTTTCATGTATTCGTGGAATAAATCCATTACTTTCACTATTCTTATCAGAACATTCTTAAACAACACTTGCTCTCTACCGAGCAAGAAGTTAATAGAGTATTCAATTGTTAGGTTGTCGTTATTTTATTCTTATTCTAAGGTAATATTTCTTGAGAGGTTTATTACCACCAAAAACCATTTCATTTGAATTAAAATTTCATCTTTCATTTGAATTAAAATAAATTAGATTAGGTACTGGTTCTGTAATAGATACTCTTTATTTTGGATGTACAGAGAAAGTTTCAGTGTAAGTCGATGGACTGAAAATATTTATTTCGTAGTTAGTCCAAAAATATGCTCCTGTAAAGTACAAAAATAAACCGAGAGATCGTCGTGTAGCAATTAGTTGATCAAAAATCAATTTAGAGAAGTTACACAAGATGTATTTTTAAACTGTTCATATTGGTTGTACTTAGTTATAAACCTAGGTTGTTACATAGATTGCTAGAAGATGACTTAGACATGTAAATGCTATTCTGCCAATTGATGCTTACTGAATTTAAGCATGGTCTTTGTCTTTTAATTTTTGATTGACACATGGTGGACATATAGTGTGGTAAGTCAAATTTCAGTAGTATTTTGGTCTATTTTATGATGGAACAGTAAGAACCGTAGATCTTCAAAAGCTACAGTATTATGTACTTTCTGGTTTTCAGATAAATATATAACATTTATTTTCAGTATTATTCTAGCCCCCCCCACATTTTTCTACGGCTATGCTTCATTACTTGCAAGAAGGATGCCTATCAGGCGCTTATAGTTTAACAGTATGAAAATAACATATAATAATAATTTAACTAATTTTCTTTGAGGTTGTATCAAAAAAAAAAAATTTCGACACGATTACATAGTTTAAATATATTTAAATAATGTTGTTACTCTATAATAAATTTCAGGAAACCATTTCGGTAGTTATCGCCTTGTAATTCAATTGTAAAAATATAATCGAAAAACCCTAGGGGACAATTTATGCAACAACAAGAAACGAATGGTAAACCAGGTCATACAAATAAACATAATAAAGTAATTGATGAATTATAATAAATAATAATATATTTATTGATTAATTAAACGAAATATACTAAATATTGTTAGAAAAATCTGTCTTGAATAAATATAATTTAATTAAGAATATGTAAAATTGAAACAATTATTAAGGTGAAATTTAAATTAAACATTGCTAATTGCTATGAAGTTTATTTATTAATAAAGATTGAATTAATGAATATTTAAGGGATCCACACTCTGTTAATATAAGAAAATAGTTTCAGTACCGACCCAGGATCCAAACTGAATAGATGTATAGATTTTAAGACGGAAGAATTTGAATTAGTTAGTTCAGATGTTAAAAAAAGTAAGAAACATAACCAAAACATAAATATGGAATTAATAAAAGATGGTATTTTGATAGGAAGATATATCGAGTAAAAAAGTAATAGAGAATAAGGCTAATACCCAAGCAATTAAATAATTACATTTACTATGTATATCTTTATTTAAGATTTTCTTTTCTTTTAGGCACATATAAAGCTGAGGAAAAGTTAGAGAGGTTTGTGGTAAATAATTATAAATGATGAATATTTTGTAATATTGATAAATAAGACTACATATCATTATTGTAAAATTTGATCATTAATTAGAAGCTACAATATGTATGTATTTTTATTTAAGCAGTTTCAAAATGGCTTATATCGAAAATGATATTGGAACTTAGATTTGAAATAACTTTACTAAATACCTCAATTACATCAAAAACTGCAACTAAATACCCCACTTTCTATATAAAAAACAACAACAATATTTATTAATTAGTTGTTTGATACTTTAAGAACTAATTCCGTACAAACACTTATACAAGATGGTTTAGAATTGAATAAAAGTTCTACTCAAGTTCAAATTTATTATTAATAGGAATTCTACTCACTTTGTTTCCTAAGGTTACTTTTAAGCTCGAATAACCAAGCGAAATCATTGATTGGCTTGTCAGTCATGAAATCAGATAAGGGTTGACACCTCTAGACCAAACTGTGGTTGAACGAGACAACGATGAAATTAGTTAAACTAGCGGATTTGTTTATGAAGAAACCAAAATAGAGTTGAGTACCTAAGTTCAAAAAACGGATGAGTGTGTTTATGATGGAATCCTTTTAGTGTTGACTACATTAGGCTAAAAGCCGATGTTTACAGGTTTGGCCTGTAAATGATGAAAACAGATTAAAGTCTATACCATTACACCAAACAGTAGATTGACGTGTTAGTGATGGAAACACATTAAAGTCGACACCGTTATCCAAGAAGCCGATTGGCATGTAAATGATGAAATCAGATTAGAGTTGACATCACTATCACAAAACCGCTGAATTGATTCAGTCAGTGATTGAATAAGATTAGAGTTAACACTAATTCTTGTTTAAATCTTAATATTTTAATAAGAATATTGCCAATTCTATATTTCGTGTGGAAGATAGGCAGTTTTACATAGATTTATCTATTGCATAGGATTAGCTACGGTTTTATGAAGAAAAGAGTGTAAAATACTTGACGTTATACTACATTCAAATAAGAGTGTTGTTTCAAAAAATAATTAATAAACCCCAAGACATAATTCAATGAAAGATTATTCTTGTTGTGAAATTTGTTTTAATTAGTTTTCAGTCTGAGTTGATTCCGAAAAACTGTTACAAATTTATTATTTTTGTTTTAAAAATTTATTTAATGTATACATATATATATATATATATATATATATATATATATATATATATATACATAGTCTAATATAATAATTTAAAATAATATAATACAAATATTCCCTAGGCACCGAGAAGTCGCGTAACTAACGTCACAGTAATAATTTATTCATATCTACATTTTTTTTTTTACTTTCACCTTTTTGTCAAATTAAGTTATATATTAATCTCTAATCAGTAATGTCGTTTAAAGAGTATAAATATAATAAACTTCGTCCCTAAAATCTACTGAAGTTGGTTTTAATTCTATAAACATGAAATATTTGTTGTTAGGTTTTTTTCTCTTGGCTCTAGCCATGTACGTAGGTGTCGGAGAAGCTTGCCAAAGAAGAACAGTAAGTAAAATGATTGTAGAAGTTATAGCAAATTAAATAAATTATCTGTTATTTAAAGAAGAATAAAATTTGTATTTGAAAATCTCTAATATGTGTGATAAAAGTTATATTGTTTATACTGATGACCGACGGTACTTGATAGAGTTCCATGTTATACAAATAAAACACACACAAGAATTTGTATGTGTTTTATAAATGATATAGTTATTACTTATTTAAAATAGTTTGATATCCATAGTGGGGTTCTTTGTAACAATAGGTCGAGCTCGACCACTTCAGTTTTGTCCGCTCGTTTATCTATAATAATATTGTCAAATATTTTAGTCATTTAATCTAAACATTATGTAATGAACCAAGAAATATGGATTAAAGAAATATCTGTTGAATAAATTTAATAAATATATGGTGAGCCAAATGTGGGGAATATAATTTTCTTTTTTCAGTTTCGAATTGACGTAGAAGTCTTTTAAAATACGCGTTGGAAAGCTCTTGATTAAATCTATCTACAGAGTGCACTGAATATTGATATCATAATATACATTGTGTGTAAAAATAAAATAAAAATATGAAATTTTATCGAATTATAATTTTTGTCCAATAAAACTTAATTTTTCTGAATTTTCTTAATTTCAACAAACTGAATTGTTTTCTCTTGTTGAGTTATAGAAGTTTTTTAATAAAATAAATTTATAACGCAACAATTACTAAGCATAGAAGATCGTCAGATGTACCTTAAGTTAAATATCATCTGCCCTCTAATATGGTCCATTGACCTGATTCAAAAATATAAATTTTTTTATCACTCTGAATGTTTCTCAAATTGTGTGTATTAATATGTATATAGAGCAGGTAAACAGCTTTGGCATAGAAAGATCACATGATACCATATGTAATTATTGATAAGGTTTGTTATCTCGTTATAAATTTATCTTATTGGAATAACTCAAAAAATTAAAATATTTTGGTTTTTATTTTTAAGCAAAAATGTTCGTCTTATAGAATATAAAATAGAATATGAAACAATATTTATATGCTTACATGGAGTAAAGCTCAGATTATTTCATTTTTACACAATCTGTATATGTCAATTGCAGTTTTGGTACACTGTAGGCCTACATAGCTTTACTGAGGGGATTTTGATCGTACATTCTAGCGTTTTTCTAATTGAATTAGTAGCTGTGAAAATATAAACTCCAGACTTTTATCTCATAATATACATTAAAATATATTTAATTATGTTTATTACAATCAAATATGCAAAGTTTTTATTTATTTATGTTGTTTGGTTTACATTGGATTCTGTGTATTTTCAGTGTGTCAATGGAAAGGGCTGCTGTCCTGGCTTTCGGTGCAGGAGTTACCCTAAACCATTATGGCTTTTATCAGGACGTTGTATTCCCACTTCATAGTCTGACCCTGCACCACTAACAATAAATCCAAATTAATAATTTCACTTAAACTAAAACATCAAGCATCGCTCAATAATTAACAATTGTAATTATTATATAATAATATTACTTCTGTCATGTAAAAAAAAAAATAAATAAATAAAAAAAATAAATGTTTTGTTTTGTTTTATTCATCCTCGATTACACAAACAAAATCTCATTATTTTTGCAAACATAATATATTTAGTTAAGGAGTCATACTTACACTTTCATTGAAAAACCTTATACAATATAATGGATCATAAATGACATACTATAAGTTACTACATTTAAATACTAAAAATGAAAATATACCATTTGTTGGTTCATTTTATATTAATATTCAATATTGGATTTCTTCTTTGTTTGAAAATCTTCATAAGAGGGAGATGATGTTTTTATTCAGGAACTCTTTTGCTTTGAAAAATTATAATATCTCCCACAATAGGCGGTATTTATAGGTAATAATTGTGCTATAAATACAAATGTCTATTTTGTTTTACTTTTATTGATTATAATTAATCAGGTCTACCAATAGAAATTTTTTTAAACTTGTAAGGAGGAAGATATAAGCGACGAAAAATACTATCAATTCGATTTCGATGATGCTCGTCTACACGAGTTCCCACGTGTTCTAATCGGTTCTAATCGAACCGCAACTTAAGAAAGGTTATTTGCGCGATCTACCGTCGTTTTATCAGAGTAGTCAGTTGTATCCTCCGTCAGTCGAAAAAATGGAGTCGAACGGGATGGATGTGGAGCGAGCTCCTACCAAGCGTCAAGTACCACCTAACCTCCCTTTGGGAATTTTTTTTAAATCTGTTCATTTCTTAAACAAAGAGTGCACTAAATTCATAGCAACCGGTTTATTCCAGCATACAGGTTTCAGTCTCGGACTTTTAGTACAGAGTGGTAAAAAAATTGTTTACTTTACCTAAACAGTTTGACGAAGTGTCTATTCACCTGAAGGCTATATCGGCAGCTCTCAGCAGTAAGAGTACGTTAAAATTCAACTCGAGTAATGGCGGCGGTGACCTAATATTGAGCAATATTTTCGGAAAACGTTACGTTCAATTGTACGATGGGCAACATTGTATGACCTTGAACGCTGACGAATGGAGGCTACTCGAGGAGAGTATGCCGCTCGTGTCCAGACGTATCGCTGAATTGTTTTATATCGAGAAAGAGTTGCGCTCTTACATCATTGAGATCTTTGCCAGTGACGAGCTCGTATCTAGTGCACTCCCCGAGGCTGACAAATTGTACGACGAAGTCAAATTGTTTAAGAAACATGCAGGCAGCGGTGGTTGAATTTCATGCCTTCCGTGATAACGACAACAAGTATATAGTCAAAGAATTGGCCATAGTCGGTGATCAATTTCAAAGTGTTACAGTTTTTAAGCCACCCTACAAATTTTCACTCCTTAATGAAAAATCTCAAAAATCGGCTCGTTGGTTGCAATCACGCTTTCACTATATCAGGTGGGGTGAAGGTGGTACATCGTATAGTGAGGACACGATACGTACTTTGTGCGAACCTTTTGCAATAATTTTCACAAAAGGATTGGAAAAGGCACTATTTTTGAGACAATTCCATCCTTACGTCATGGAATTGCCTCGAGAAGAGAAATTCACCTATAAAAATAATATTAACTGTATATTACCCCAGCATAATAGTAACTTAGATAGTTAATGTGCACTTAAAAGTGCAAAAAGTTATTAAGATTTACTCCTTGTCTAATTGTTATAAGAGAGAGAGAGCCCTCTGGAGCGGTGTAAAAACCCGTAAGGCTGTGTGTGTGTGTGTGTGTGTGTGTGTGTGTGTGTGTGTGTGTGTGTGTTGCAACGGTTTAATTGAACCGTCTGCAAGGAGCAATTTTGGAAAATAGCCAAATTCCAAAATTTCAATTAAATCCCATAGTAATTGTAGAAATGACAAAAACATTTCTAAATCTCATTAAAACACATGAAAAGTTAAAGGGAATATGTAGGTTGGCCAAGCCAAGGTCACGCGCCTGGACAGGAAATGTCTAGCTTTCCGGATTGAACAGGAATACTTCCATATAGTCCTATGCAATAAAATCAAAATCCGAAAACCTAAAATAAAATGATATAATCGTGTAGAGCTAGGAAAACCTTGTTACCAGGGGACTTAAATTTAAGAAAAGGCGGAACCAAAATGGTAACAATGTTTAGAAAATAAAAATAAAAAAGACAAAGACAAATTTGGTAATTAACAAGGCTCAAGTTTATTTAAACAGAAGAATTTTCGATGGTTCAGATTTTGTCATTTACAACTTAGAAAGACATCCTGACACAAATCATCAGTAAAAAAAAATCTTATGATTAACAAGATCATAATTAGTAAAAGTTATACGCCCTTAATGTAACATATAATAATTTAAATAAAAAAAATTAATCAATAGATTCTAAAAATTTATCCCCCCTTTTTAGTTTATATATATATAGTTACAAAATTTAACAATAAAAAAAAAGACAATGAGCACAGCTTAATAATTAACAGGATTATAATTAATCCAAAAAAAAAGATTATACGCCCTTAATGTAAAATTAGAATAAAAAAAAAGATGAAAAGATACTGATATTTATTTCCCCCCCTTTTTACTTTATGAGATGATAGTTTTTCAAAACAGTTACAGAATTTAACAATGTAAAGATTTATAAATGAGTTTGATATTTTAAATACGAAAAATTCATATCTATTGTAAACAGTTTCATCACTAGACTAAAGTTACATAATATTACTGGTTTGATAAATTTCTTAAATGCTATATTGGCCAATAAGTTTATATATTTTAAATACAAGAATTTATTATAAAATGAGAAGTTTATAGAAAAAAAAATAAAATTTTGGATATTGAAATTTTTAAATTGACGTCAATTATGTTAATTTAGAAAATAACCTCTTGGAGGTTGTTAGGACCGAAAGTTTGCATGCAGGCTCCACCCAATGATTTGTTATATAATTTATAAATAACTACACAAGTCTACATCTAAAAGATAGCTTTAAGAAAAACATATTCGCTGAAGCAATTTAGACACATGTACAATATAAGTTTAGTCAAGGTTCTGCAAAGTCAGTTTTTTAAAAAAAAACATCACTTTTGTGCACTTGAAACTCTGTAGATATATTAAACAAAACGTGTTTTGCAAACAGGTAGAAACATGTTAAGATCTTTCGCTGGTCTATGCAATGTGAGGCAAGAATTGCTAGGTTTCTCCAACCAGCGTATTAGCTAAGGCAAAAAAAACACGTTTTTTAGCGTCTGTGCAAAATCAGACATGTTGTAGCATTAAAGTTCTTTATTAAAGAAAATATCTGGTTATTTGTCAAAATTAAAGAACATTGATTGCATCACAGAAATTCGTTAAGATTATAATTAAAAGCTTCTTAGATGATTATAAAGCTATTTATATATATTTCGTTTAGTTTAAAACAAAACTTGTATAAGACTTGCAAAATCTGCAAAAGTTTGTAAAACGAAATTTTCTGTTTTAGAAGAGATTTCTCTAGTTATTTTATATTTGACATGTTCAATAAGATATTCTGATTGTTTAATGTTCAACATTAGTTTGCACCAATTTCACATAATTGTTCAAAACTTAAAATGTGCCTTTGCAAGGTTTTGTAAAGTATGTTTTAAGAAATGAAAATTTTTATAATCATTCAGTTTCAAAAAGAACATAGAATATTAAATAAAACATGAAATACATATTTTAAAGAATACATGATAATTAACAAATTATTTTAAAACATTAATAAAATTTATGATATGACAAAATCTGTAAATTTGAAATACCTGGAAAATCCTGTCGCGGAGCACGTGATCTTGTGCCGTGAAAATAAAAATTTATTTAACATTTTAGAACACTTGAGCGCACAAAACTGTAGACTAACATATTGAGACGAGGATGTAGTAAATTTTGAGACGAGAAGGTTGTAAGTTTTGAGACAAGAAGGAATGTGTCTCACGGAGCTATGAGAAGACGTTCACATGGCGAATAATTACAGGTAGACTAGACTAGAGTTTTAGATCCGATAGCCTGACCAGCGGATGGACTTTGCGCGTGCATGTCATGCGATGCTTAGTTTTGGAGAAGGTCGCCAGGTGCCAGCATCTGTCAAGGGACGGAAGTTGAATTTATGGAAGACGAGTGAATGAGATTTATTTGCAGATTTGGTTATGGAATTAGGATGTTACAACCTAATAATAAATAATAAGATAATAAACTCGTCAAATTAATAATAAAAAAGTTATAGCCATAATAAAACGTCATAAAACATAAAAAACCCTTAAAATGAAGAAATTCCAGAATCTAATAATAACAGTACATAAATATAATATAAACTAGTAATAAATAAGACTCGAAATCAAAATTTAATAAAAGACCATAAAGTAATAAAATAATAAATAACCAAACATGCAGAAAGTACCGTAACTTGTGAAACCCAGAAGCGAGGAAGAAGAGGAAAGCGTTTTGGGACTTTCAGCATCAGAGGAACAACTTACAAAAAGAAGATTTCCAAAATTTCCAAAATTGGAAAAACTAAATTTAGAAAAACTACGAAATTTTCAAATACCCATAAAAGTAAAAATATACGTCGTATCGCTGAAAATGAAGATGGAAAATCATCAGGAAGAGAAGGGCTTCAAAATGAAATCACCCAGAAGAAGATCGAGTGAAGCGAACGGGATATATGAAGAAAAGAAGAATTCGCAAGTAAAAACTTATGAATTTCAGGAATCAACGTGTCTTGAAGGTCGCGCGCAAGATAGGCAGTCGACGCATGGAGAGGGAAAGATACCAACCCCAACACAAATCCACCATAAGAAATTAAACTAATAACAACTAATAATAATAGAAATAGATAATTTAAAATGGAAAAATTAGACAAACAATGGAAGAATAAGCCAAGGAAAGTTCATCGTAGTGCATATAAATAAATAAATTTAATTAAATTGTGAAATAAAACAGTAACAATAATCAATGAAGGTTGGCCACACTGAAAGGCCTAAGCTTCGACGAGTTAACTTTCTTCAAGTTAATTCGACAGTCTCGTTTAGTACCAGCTCCAGGGAAGTCTTCTAGTAGCAGCTCCAGGAAAGAGCACCAACTTTACTCAAGTCTGAACAGGAAATCGTCGTGAAAATATATTGTCAACGCTCTGTACTTCGCCAGGTTAATAACGGTGCCCACAGAAAGGATCGGCCTTGCAGGAGACAACGTGACATCCTACAACAGCTTAGTATAAGAGATCTTCACTACGGACTCCGGCAAACATTCTTCTAGAACTTGTCGTCATCAACAGATTCATCGAGAACTGGACTTCGGGATATTCTAGACAACTCTAAGAAACCATCTCCAAGATCCTCTAACATTCTCAGGATCAGGACGAGCGGACTTGTGCACTTCACAAAAACAAGGTACTGCATAAATCAAGCTTTTTTAATAAATAAAATTATTTTTTAATAAACTTGAATTACGTCCAAAATTATTAAACTCAATAAAGTTAACTAATAACATTTTAAAAACAAAGTAAAGTCATAATAAAGCCAATATTAAAGTCATTCAAATAAAGAGATATAATATACAATAAAATTCGAGTCAAATAATAAAGCAATCAAGTAACAGATTGGAAATAGATAAATAATAGGATTCATATATATGTGTATTAGAATAAGAATATAATTTGTTAGTTTTAGTTAATGTTAAAATTGTTTAGTATAGTAGATTTTCAGTTTGTTAAAGAAGAAAGCATTGATTATAAATTGTCAGAAAAGGCGACATTAATTGTTGTAAGTGATTTGAAAGAAATCCATTGTTTCTCACAGTAAAAATTAAATTGTAGACTTTTAAATAAATTTGTTAAATTTCACTGTCTAATATTTTAATTGAAACTAACCTATTCAAAGAAACTCATTAAATAAGAAAGAAGAAGAAGTAAATGCTCATTAGTAAAAAGTTAAATTCAAAAAAGAGCAAATTTTATTTTAATGAATTAATTAGTTCCAAAGGGCACACCCTTTGAAAAAGAGTCTGGAGTTTTAAGAAAGGTAAGATAGTATAAGAAGTGAATATATTAATATAGTAAAATTTTCCTGTGTTAGCATAAGTTGATTAAAATAAATTATTCTTGTGTGACATAAGAATCAAGAGCCTTATCGAAACTATAAACTGCGAAAGAATCACTCTATATCGTAGTGTTGTAGTGGTAGGGTCTTGCGGCGTAAGAGTCCCCAGGTCCGTCTGTGTGCGGCGGGGGGGTGTGTTGCAGTGTGTGTGTGTGTGTGTGTGTGTGTGTGTGTGTGTGTGTGTGTGTGTGTGTGTGTGTGCTACCAAGGTCCCTGGCGAGGAGTTAATTCTCTCGTAAACCTGTGTGGCAAAGGCTTGTTAGGTAAATTCGTACACTTATTCGTAAATTCGTAAATTCGAAACTTCAAAAAAATATTTAAAAATCAAATTTAAATTTTTTTTGGGGACCACATTTTTGTAATGGAGTGGTGGTCACAGGAAATAGTGATGGATTTGGGGCTATTTCCATAAGGGGTAAAGCCTTCTGCTTACTACAGCTTGTAATGTGGGCACGAGGAATGTCTTCACTGTACCACGTGACGGTTCCAACCCTGTGAAAACACAGAGGACAAGTCTATTTTGTTTCAGTCACGAGTTGGAAGTGCATGTGAGAAGATGTGGTGATACATCCTGATAGTTTCCGTGTGTCGAATGTTTTGACACTGTTATTCGGTCATTTCTTTAAATACCGATCAGTCCATCACCGTACAATAAGCGTGAAACTGTGTTAAATAAACAAGATTAGCCTGGTGCTACGTATAAATTAAAAAAAAAAAACTATCCATTTCGTTATATATTATTACAAATAAAACTGTAAAGTAACTAAGCCACTTGAATATTTATTATCGAGTCTTGTCTTAAAATTATTTATAATAACAATAAAATGTATAGTTCTATAACTTTTAAGACAGAAAATGTTGAACTATCTTCGTTACATACTGCAAAACCAGAATAAATTATGATTATAAAAACACATTATTAAGGAATGTGGTAAAAAATTCAAGTTTTTGTGTGTTTTCGTACTAATTAACTATTTAACATTTGATTTTATATTTGGTGGAACTATTTTTAGATAAAAATTCTAACATATTTGCAAAGTCATAATAAATAAAAATAAATAAAAGTAAGATGACATGGAAATAATTTCAAATAATGTAGTTGAAATGGAGATATAGGCAAAGTTATTGAAACAACGATATTGAAATCTTTCGAGATTGATATAATGTTTTTGAAAACCTTGCTCAAAAGTGAAATGTTTTATATTCACTTGTATATAAATTATCATATTATATTATTATAGATCTTCAATTACTTTGATGTTGGTAAGGGTACAGGGGGGAAAATGTTTGAAATTTCACTTAAAGGTCTATTACGATAAGACTTATTGACTAAACATATTTTAAAATTTAGACGAAATACAAGATGTTATGTAATTAAATAATAAAAAATTTTCACCGAGACAATTATTCATCAACTTTGATAGAAAATGTGAGGAAGTAATCTATTATTTGACATTACTCAAAATTTTAGTGTCAATTTACTCCTTTTTTTTGCCCCTAAATAGCTCTTTTGACCAATTACTTATTTTACCGAAACTGATGTAATTAGAGTATTTGTGAGCTTAGGGTCTTTATTTCTTATCCATTATTTGTTATATATATATATATATATATATATATATATATATATACTGTAGAACCTCTGTTAACCAGCCTCGGATTAACCGGCCTATATCGTAGTGTACTGGTTGGATTAGAGTTTCCGAAAATAAATTGTAATTGAAAGACCAAGGCGGCGGCGGCGATATCAAACGACTTTGTCGATAGCGGTATCCCAATGTTGGCAGCGTAAAAACACCGCGGTACCAAAGTGGCGGCGATATCAAACGACTTTGTCGATAGCGGTATCCCATTGTCGGCGACGTAAAAACACCGCGGCACCAAAGCAGCGGCGAGTCAAACGACTTTGTCGATATCGGAATCGCATTGTCGGCGGCACCAAAGCAGCGGCGAGTCAAACGACTTTGGTGATAGCGTATCCCATTGTCGGCGGCATAAAAACACCGCGGCATTGGCACCCGTCGGTATAGCAGACATACACAGACAAAAACGTTTGATGGGCCGCTTTTTTTCCACGAATCAATTTAGTATAGCCTACATTATGGAAAATATAACATTTCTTTTTCTTGGAAGCTTGTGTTGGTTTCCTTTGAGACGCGGTTAAATGTGTCAAAAGACTTGACAGGGGGGAATCTGTAAAAAAGCTTTGTAGTGTGTAATTTTTTCATGTTTGATGTATAATATACATAACATAATATATACGATACATTTATGTACAATAAAATGAGTTGCAATAACATCTTTATTGCATAATTTTTAGTGCTACCTAATTAAATAAGCTTTCTTTGAACGAAAACAGATTTTTCACGGGAGCCTCGGATTAACCGGTCAAACGGGCAACCGGCCCGGGTGTCAGTCCCGACTAGACCGGTTAAGAGGGGTTCTACTGTAATAACTGAATGACGACAGATGAGTTTTTCATCTATTAAAGAACAAGAAAAACTCCTCTCCTGTGGAATTTTGATATTTTATCTCTACCCATTACATTAAATATACTACAAAAGGGGCTGGTTTCAAAGTAACAATATTATAGATAAATAAGTAAATTATTTTCTTCTAAAATAGAAATCATTATCCCAGAATCTGAATGTCAATAACAAGATAATATTTTATTATAATTGTGAGTAAAACATTTCATTATAAACTAAAATGTAACCCGTTTTATTTTATAAAAAGAGGGTTTGTTTTGAACTTCAACTGCTCAAAAATGTTTTCATTCATTAAAAAAAAAAAAAATCTTTGTTTCAAACTGGAAATATTCCCCAATTAATAAACATGACTAAACACATACCAAAGATTAAATTTAATGGTATTAGCAATTCTATTATGCAACAAAAATACAAATAGCACCAAGAAAGTAGTTGACTGTGTCATTTGCCGTTATTTACTTTAATTTAAATATAGCAATAAATTGTAAAACAATGCAATAAAATAATGATTATTTACTATATTGCGTCAGAATGGAAACAAATAAAGAACAATAAATATATTAAAAGACAAGAATGATAAATTACAACAATTTATAACAACTGAAATTTCACTTAAATTATTCTTCCTTTCGTTTAATTTTTCTATCAAATTGTTACACATTTTAAACAGTATCTCGTAGTATTTAATATGTTTAAATAACGATCTTACATAATAAGCGTTTAATAATTTTGTAAGCACACGTATTAAGTTACCATATTATATGGTAAATATTACAATTTTACTTCAATTGATTAATAAAAGAATAAGAGGAAAATATTTGTGATACACTTTTTAGTTTGTGTGTGGTTCGCCACACACTAACCTTTATATGTACGATAGTACGTATATAGAAATGATAAACATTAAAAAAAATATATGAGAAAATAAGATTTACCATCTCTTTTTTTACTTTTAAAGACGTATATATTATTATTTTACGTTTTAATATTTGAATGTATGTGGACATGTCAAATTATTTGCATTTTAGCCGTAGGACAAGAATTAAAAAAACAAAACAAAAAAAACATGTTTTTCCAAATGTTGAAATAACTTTTATCTGAGACTTTTGGTTCCATAATAATTTTTTTTTGTATTTTTAAGTGAAATAAAATACACCATACAATTCCAAATGAATGAATTCCATAGATTAAAAATGTAACTAGTAAAAATAAGCCAGCATAATAAAAATATAGATTATAAGAAAACGAAAGCTTAAAAAATCTCTGCATGAGCGCTACCGTAATCCGCGGGTATTAGTTTTCAACAACATTTTCACATTAAAAATTTAAAAAAATTATTTTCTCTCAGAATATGTCAAAATTAATTGGTTTTAGGAGTAGAATGAATTTCCAAACTTCAATGAAATTGACTTTTACTCTTTACAGTTGCTTGATTTAATTAAAGCATCAATTTTTCAATCTTTGTTGAAAAATAAAATACACCTGAGCTGAGACGTATTATTTTTTTACCTTTAAACTGACTCGTTACAACTTAACCCTATGTTACGTGTTTTTTTTTGCACCTCTCATTATAGTCTATTTTTTGATAGTATGCAAGTTTTCATTAGTTTATTAAGCTAATCGAATATTTTGGACAATTATTTAACACAGATTATTTTTTAGCTAATTATCAGCTAAATAAGTCTGTTGTTCATGGTGTAAAAAGTTGCATTGAAATGATGATACACATCTTGGTTCAACTTCTGTCAGCAGCAACTTCATCTTTTTAAAATTTCATCAGTCACAACATACGCTGCCGAGAAATTACCATTCATACAAATTCCAACTTTTTCTTTACGGATTTAAATTATCCTCAAGAATCGCGTGTGGATGTTTGGTTCCTCGACCACAAGAACCGTACATATTGTAACGTTGAGAAGCCCTAAGTAAAAGCTTTGTCCAATTCAAAATGGTTAAACCTTGTCAGTTAGAAATAAATGTCAAACATAAACGTCACTCCAACACATAATAAATTTTGTTAAAGGATTTCTAAGGAAACAATACTTCGAAACTACAAAATTATTGAAAGGGCGAGGGCAGCGTGACAAATTAAATAGGAAGAGTTGAGTTATGTAATGTGACAACATGGGAAATTAGAAAGTTTGTGTACGCCCAAGTTAACAAAAGAAAAAGAGACAAAAAACTAGGCAGAGGTACGTTGAACTCAGCTAAGAAACAAGATTTAACGAACTTTGAAAGACGGTTAGAGTTTGAAAAATCAAATCCAACCAACCAAAAAGAAGCGTCATCCAGAAATAAGCGAAGAAGGGGTAAAACGGGAAAACTCTGCGTAAGAATTCAAAAATCAGAAAAAGCAGGAAGAACGAGCGTCGCAAGGGAGAGGAACTAGGCACAGGGCGAAGTTCGCCAAATCGTCGTAGAGTTGAAGAAAAGTTTTAAGTCATCGAATTATATTAAAATCATCGTAAAGTTAAAGAAGAGTTTGATTAATTGACTAAGAATTCAAGCAACAGAGTGAGGTAGTTCAAGCTTCGAGATCGTCAAAGTGCCTATAAATTGGATTAAGTTTCTTGTGATATCTGCCATAAGTTCGAGGGATCATCTCACCTGTAAAAACTCCAAGAAGACATCATTCCATGCTACTGAACCACGATAAGTTATCTGATTAGTTATTGTAGTTTTTACTTCAGGTTACCAAAGAAACCACGCCCCACTTTAAATAAAATCTGAGCTAGGCCGAGAGCCATTTAAACTTAAATTTCAAAGAGCAATCAAAGTAACTTCATTATATAATTGGTAAATTATACCTGGCGCCCAACAAATCAATAAAACAATTGAGATATTAAAATATAAAGACTAAATTAAATTTACAATTAATGATACGATTTTGATGCACCTAATAATAATAAAATTGCTATGTTCTAGAATTAAGTATTTCATTGTGTTATAAATGTTTATGTCTAGTTTAAGTTGAATGGATGAGATTTAGTGATAAGATGAATAAATTTGAATACTCATATGTGCATCAATTAATTTGAAGATTTTAATTAATTCAACTGTTATATATTGGCACCCAACTTTAGGTGCAAATTGTATTTTAAAGAATAAATAATTTAAATATGATAACGTAGTTGTGTTTTAATCAAAGTAATTAATTAAAAATAAATAACAAAGGTTATAATTGGCGCCCAACGTGGGGCCCGATTAAAATTAAAATTTAGTTCACGTGGTGTAACCTGAAGGTAGCATTATAAGATAAGAGACAGAAAGACTATTAGATATAATTAATTTAATGTTAAGACGTAGTAATAGGATAAAAATTTATAAAAAGATGGCAAATAACCAAATAACAATGGGGTTTGATGAGGAGATTAATAATCAAATGGGGATAGAATCAGAAATGGATAGAGCTATAGGGATTAATAATAGTGAAAGTAATACTAATGAGGGTAATAATTCAGGGGAGAGTGAAAATTTAAAGGTGTATGGGACCCCAACGGTAGGATTAAACGAATTAATCGAAATCCTTAATAAAAAATTTGATGAAAGCAATAAAAATGCGGAAATCCTAAAAACAAGCATCGATAAAAAATTTGAAGAAAGTAGTAAAAATGCGGAAGCCCTTAATAAAAAGAATTTCGAAGAAATTAATAAAAATGCGGAAATTCTAAAAGCAAGCATCGATAAAAAATTCGCAGAACAAAATAAAAAGCTCGAGGAAAATAATAAAAAATTAGAAGAACTTAGTGGCAATGTTAGTCAAAATGCGGAGACAATGGACCGAAAATTTAATGAATTTGCGGAGAGATTCGAGAACAAGCTCGAAGAAATTAAATTAAGATCGGATACCACAGCCGAGACAATTAGGACGGAAATGAATGATAAATTAAATAAAATTGAAGAAAATTTCACCGATAAATTAGGTAATAAGTGCGAAGATTTAAGAGAAAATTTAAAAGAAATTGCAAGTAAAGTCGTGGAAGTAGAAAAGGATGTGCAAGAGAGCATTAAAGAAATCGAAATCACCGTAAACAAAAATTTAACTGAAAATCAAATTAACGTAGACGCTCAGATTGATAAGGTAAAGGAAAGTCAAGCTAGATCTAATAATAAAATTCTAGAAATCGAATCACAATGCCAAGAAAATTCACAAAAAATTAACCAATATCAGAAACAAACGGACGAAATGAAAAATAAAGTGACAGAAGTAGATGAAAGATTAAGTAATTTAAAAACAAGGGATGGTATCATAATAAGGGAACCAGAGATAAGGGATATTAGTTTTACAGGAAAAGAAAGATTCCCAATGCAATTTTTAAGGATCATAAAAGAAGTTAGCGTTAGTTACACACATCAAGGGAACATGTATTGGTTAGATAGATATTTAAAAGATGAAGCATGTGTATGGTGGTTTCTACACCGTAGGGAAGTTAAAAACTTCGAAGATTTTGAAAAAATATTTATGGATAAATATTTTAACGAAATGATACAAGCAAACATCCGAGACAGGTTGGAATTCGGAAAGTTTAAAGGAAAAATTGGGGATGAAGCTATCACATATGTGGAGAACATGATGTTGGAATGTTCAGAGTTAGAACCGCCGATTTTAGAAGCCCAGTTAGTCCAAAAAATCGCTAAGCACTTTCACCCAACTACACTAATTGCTGTTATCACCAGGGGTGTGAAAACAAAGCAGGAATTTGTAAAACTATTGATGGAATTCCGACAGGCAGATGTACGACACATTAATAGTTACGAAGAAAGAAATGGTAATTATAAGGCATCCTATCCACGCGACGAGAGAGAGGGAGAAGTTGTAAACAGGCCTTGGGGACAAATGAATGGGTACAACAGTAGACATTTACCGTTACGTCAGAATAGGGATGTTTACAGAAAACCAGATGTGAGTGCCGACATAAAAAATGGACCAGGGAACCGTTGGGAAGGTCGACAACCTGCAGACAGGGACGGAAGAGGGCAAAAGTGAAAGTTGGAATGGAATGTAGACCTAGCGGATAAGAACAAGGCAACCATAAATACCTTATTCACCGATTTAAAAGATTATTTAGAGGACAATCACGACACAAGCGATATAATTAATGACATTAATAAATGTCCAGAAATTAAGTTAGTTTTTAATGAGTGTGTACAGGTCAGAGCGTTAATCGATACAGGTTGTGAGGTAAATTCGATATCTGAATCTTTCTACAACACAAATAAATTAAATTTAGGAGTTTTTGAAGAATTACCGGTAGCAGGAGTAAAAGTTATTGGAGCATTAGGTCTGCGTTCCAAAAGTGTTAAAAAACAAATTGTCATTAAAGTTAAGTTAGGAACAGAATTAATCGCCGTGCATTTTATAATAGTACCAGAACTAATTCGAGATTGTATACTTGGGTTAGAGTTTTTATCAAGAAATCATGCAATCGTCAATTTTATTAATAATAAGTTAGAAATAGGAAATAAATTAAACTATGGAGTTGGTAGAAAGGAAATTAAATTCGAGGATTCGTCAGAAGTTAATATTGAAAGTTTGAATAATTGCCTACAAATTGAAGAGGATAAATATGAATTTGATATAAACAAAATAAGCAATTTGGAACATGTACCACTTGAGAATAGGCAGCGGTTATACAGCATATTTAATAAATATAAAACAGTTTTCAGCAAAAAACCAGGATTAATTTCAACTTATTACCATAAATTTCAAGTAACTGATAGAACACCATACTGTCAGAGGAGTTGGCCAGTAGCAACTAAGTTTAGAGAAGCCGTTGATGCAGAGATTCAGAGAATGCTAAGTTATGGGATCATCGAGAGAGCAAACAGCGCATACATTAATCCTATAGTACCTGTATGTAAGAAAGATGGGAGCGTAAGGATCTGTTTAGACGCCAGGACTATAAATGCGAGAACCATACCGGATTACGAAGGGATTCGACCAATCCAAGAGTTATTGACAATCGGTAAGAAGATCAGTTGGATGAGTAGTTTAGACCTAACTAGCAGTTTTTGGCAAATCCCGTTGCACGAAGATTGCAAGGATTTCACGGCATTTCTGTACAAAGGATTGTGCTACAGGTACAAAACCGTTCCGTTTGGGTTGAGCACAAGCTTAGCAAGTTTAACGCGAGGTTTGGACTCAATTCTGACGGAAGAAGTTAAAAGGAATTTAATTATGTATGTGGACGACTGTTTATGTATTTCGCAAAACTGGGAAGATCATGTGGACCAATTAGAAAAAATATTAAAGGTATTTCAAGACGCCAACTTAACAGTAAATTTTGAGAAATCTATGTTCTGCAGGAAAGAAATAGATTATCTAGGTTTTGTTATCACCACAGATGGTATCAAACCGCAAGAGCAAAAAATGATGGCAATTCAAAATTTTCCGCGTCCTAAGACACCAAAACAATTAAAAAGCTTTTTAGGATTAACAAATTTCTACCACCGGTTTTCAAAAAATTACGCACAAACAACAGCTCCATTACAAGGACTACTGAAGAAAGGAACAAAATTTAAATGGACAGATAGTATTAACCAGAGTTTTTTAGCTGTAAAGGAGGAATTTATTGAGGCTGTAACGTTAAAGCACCCAAATATGGAAAAGATGTTTTACTTACAGACAGATGCGTCCGATATTGCGTCAGGAGCACAACTGTACCAACTCGATGACCAGAATAACATTGCTGTAGTAGGATTTACAAGCAGAACATTTAAAGGGGCTGAGAGATTTTATAGCACTGCCGAAAAAGAATTGTATAGTGTAGTATTAGGATTAAGGAAATTTAGGAATTATTTATTAGGAAGAAAAATAACCGTTATAACTGACAATAAGGCGATCACTTTCATTAACCAATGCAAACTACTTAACGCTAGAATGACGAGGTGGATCTTATTAATTCAGGAGTATAACATCCAAATTCGACACTGCAAGGGAAAAGAAAATATTGTTGCAGATACATTGAGCAGATTCCCAGAGGATGGAGAATGTTCACAAGAAAATGGGGAGGACCGACTTGTACAAATCCAATTAGTGTTACAGAAGTTTAATCCAGAAGTGGGCGAACAGTTACAAAATATAGAAGTTTTACAGAAGAAGGATACAAAATTTAGGAATATAGTAGGTAAATTAGAAGAAAATGATCCAAAAATTTTAGAATGTTATAAATTGTTTGAAAAAAAATTATTTCGCAAGGAAAGAGGAATGTGGAAATTAATGATTCCAGAAAAATTCATTGAAGTATTAATTAAGGAAATTCATGAAATTTGCGGACATATAGGAATAAGCAAATGTTACCATAATTTTAAGGAAGATTTCACGGGAGACAAAGTCGCTAAAAAGGTCAGGGATATAATAATTAAATGTTTACGATGTCAAAAATGTAAACATGACAACAAAGGTAGAAACGCAGAACTTACGCCTATTATACCAAAAGGTAAGGGTGAACTAGAGTGTGTAGACTATTACGGACCATTGCCTCGGTCAGTCTACGGGTCAAGGTACATCTTAGTAGTGATTGACGCATTTTCTAAATACACAAAATTGTATAAGGTAAAAAAACACAACAACCGTAACAACATTAAATCAAATCAGGAAATACATTAAAGAAGTCCAATTACCAAAATACATACTTTCGGATAATGGTACACAATTTACATCCAAAAAATGGACAGAAGGGTTACAAGGACTGGGAATTAGAAAAAGAACCGTTGCAATACGAAATCCACAAAGCAACTTGGCGGAGAGAGTAATGCGAAATCTAGGTCAACTTTTCAGGATCCTGTTACCTGACAATCACCAAGAATGGGGAAGGCTACTTGAAACTGTGGAAAGTTTCATGAACGAATCATACCATGATACAATTGAGTCAACACCATTAGAAGTACAATTTAATACACGTCCGACACGAATTTGGAAAAAATATTTAATTAATCCAGGCAACACAGAAACAAACGACATTGACCACGGAGAAATATACTTACGAATTAAAAATAAAAGGGAAAAATTCGCTAAGAAGTTCAATGAACTGCATCCACCAACCGAATATCAGATAAATGATTTAGTACTAGTAAGAGCTTGTATTCCGTCAAGCACAATTGAAAAACGATATCACAAGTTCTGTGAACTATATGAAGGACCATACACCGTAATCTCTAAGATAGGAAAAACTACTTATAAGTTAGCTAGTATTAAAAATAATAAAACTCACATCCGAGGTATATTTAATTGTAGATTATTAAAAAGGTTTCATAATTAATTAGAGAGTTAAGTAAACAAAAATAAATGAATTTAACTGTAAAATAAAATGTAAACAAACACATGTCCTACAGTTGAAGAGGGTCAAGGGAACAATGTTAATTGGGGTTTACAAGAAGGGTTTGTTGACGTGGGATTCTAGACAATGCCATTGTTAAGAAAAAAGGTTGACCGCAGTTTAGGTCATAAAGTCATTTAAAGGGACAGTAATTCTAGTGGGTTTTTAAATGAGAGTAAGAGTAGGTCATAAAGTCATTTAAAGGGACAGTAATTCTAATGGGTTTTTAAATGAGAGTAAGAGTAGGTCATAGTCCATGTTACGATATGTATATGTGTATTATTAAAATAAGTTTAGTGTAAAGGTGTATCAAAAGCAAATTTTATCATTAATTATGCAATTAACATAAAATTTCTTGGGACTTATGTAACGTTGAGAAGCCCTAAGTAAAAGCTTTGTCCAATTCAAAATGGTTAAACCTTGTCAGTTAGAAATAAATGTCAAACATAAACGTCACTCCAACACATAATAAATTTTGTTAAAGGATTTCTAAGGAAACAATACTTCGAAACTACAAAATTATTGAAAGGGCGAGGGCAGCGTGACAAATTAAATAGGAAGAGTTGAGTTATGTAATGTGACAACATGGGAAATTAGAAAGTTTGTGTACGCCCAAGTTAACAAAAGAAAAAGAGACAAAAAACTAGGCAGAGGTACGTTGAACTCAGCTAAGAAACAAGATTTAACGAACTTTGAAAGACGGTTAGAGTTTGAAAAATCAAATCCAACCAACCAAAAAGAAGCGTCATCCAGAAATAAGCGAAGAAGGGGTAAAACGGGAAAACTCTGCGTAAGAATTCAAAAATCAGAAAAAGCAGGAAGAACGAGCGTCGCAAGGGAGAGGAACTAGGCACAGGGCGAAGTTCGCCAAATCGTCGTAGAGTTGAAGAAAAGTTTTAAGTCATCGAATTATATTAAAATCATCGTAAAGTTAAAGAAGAGTTTGATTAATTGACTAAGAATTCAAGCAACAGAGTGAGGTAGTTCAAGCTTCGAGATCGTCAAAGTGCCTATAAATTGGATTAAGTTTCTTGTGATATCTGCCATAAGTTCGAGGGATCATCTCACCTGTAAAAACTCCAAGAAGACATCATTCCATGCTACTGAACCACGATAAGTTATCTGATTAGTTATTGTAGTTTTTACTTCAGGTTACCAAAGAAACCACGCCCCACTTTAAATAAAATCTGAGCTAGGCCGAGAGCCATTTAAACTTAAATTTCAAAGAGCAATCAAAGTAACTTCATTATATAATTGGTAAATTATACCTGGCGCCCAACAAATCAATAAAACAATTGAGATATTAAAATATAAAGACTAAATTAAATTTACAATTAATGATACGATTTTGATGCACCTAATAATAATAAAATTGCTATGTTCTAGAATTAAGTATTTCATTGTGTTATAAATGTTTATGTCTAGTTTAAGTTGAATGGATGAGATTTAGTGATAAGATGAATAAATTTGAATACTCATATGTGCATCAATTAATTTGAAGATTTTAATTAATTCAACTGTTATATATTGGCACCCAACTTTAGGTGCAAATTGTATTTTAAAGAATAAATAATTTAAATATGATAACGTAGTTGTGTTTTAATCAAAGTAATTAATTAAAAATAAATAACAAAGGTTATAATATAGGTTATGGATTTCTATTCTGTATTCGTTATAAAGCTTTGGAATCATTGTTTTTAATAACATTTTTTATCTTGATGATTGTTTAAAATTTTTTTTTTTGCGCTCTTTAAACATTTCATAAAGTGATAACATAAACATTTCATAAAATTTCCGTAACAATTTGACTGGTTTTTCAACAACTTATCTGATACATTTGCGAATCGGACCGGTATTATTTGGAAACAATTAATTGTAATTTTAAAAATATATCGTTTTGTCTGTTTTCTTATCTACAGCTTTAAAATGTTTTAAATAACAAGTACTTTCCTAATTGTTTAACAAACATAGGCGTTAATTGTAAACACTACACTGACTTGAACTGCTCGGACTACTACAATAGAATGTACAATAAACGATAAAGTGGTCCCTAAATTACTGCAGATACTGCGGAGAGACACAGTCAACAACCAAGCGGTCGTTTAATGTGGAGTATCCTGAAATAAATATTATTATAATAATCAAATTAAACATTTTTTTTTGTTTTGCACAGTTGATAACGTCCTTCAAACTATTAAGAATTACATCAAACGGACATTATGTGAATGTTCTGTAGAATGATTGCTATGTGGAATGAATGTTTAAAAAACAAATCCCATGTGGAATGTATGTTATGTTAAACGTACGTGATAAATAGACACATGAATCATTAAAGCTTTGGAAATCGGAAATATAAATACACATAAGTTTAACATAGTGTGGATATAAATAAATAAACATGATTAATAGACAAATAAAACCAATAAATGTTAAATTGTGGGCTTAATTGTGGAGTTTAAAGCTCAAAGTAAACAATACATACCTGAGAAAATTATTTTTTTGTTTTAACTTGCGTAACTATATAGAAACGAGTTTTAAAAATAATTTGTGATTAATTCAGAATAAAAAAAATATTAAAAAAAATTAGCAAACTACATTATTATTGGAATAGTTATAATATTCTCTTATTTCTAATTAAAATACTAAATATAAATAATTTGCATTATATTATATTATTATATTTCTTACAAATTATAATTTAGTGTTTTGCATTCTTTAAATCTAGAATTTTTTAGATTTAAAAAAATATATATTAAACCAATAATTTGGGTTACTAATACCGCATTTAATACATAATTTCTTATTGGATATTATTTTATTTATACACGAATTGCACTTGTATCATAAAAGGCCACAACAAAATATAATAGATAAAGCAAATTACACATTTATAACAATATAGGTGCTTCACATAAACAACCCACATCTCTCAGCACAATGATTATAATATCTAAACCCTTGCTACAGCATTCACTAATTGAACCAATGAATATGTAATATGCGTTCCTTCAATCAACGAAATACCCAGTGAACTGTCCTTCCTTATATTGCAGAGAAGGACGATGTTTTTACAACTAAGTATAAATTTATTAAGAGTCCAAAATAATGCCTGAAGTAAGAATTAAATAATTTAAATAAAACATTTAATGACATATGTTACATATATTAATATATTTTTACACGTGACATTTTCTTATGAAGGTCCATTTAATTCGTTCCCCCCCACCCCCCGTTTTTTTACATTTCTTAGTATTTCTTTGATACTTTAAAGTTTTTATAGAAATAATTTTAATTTTGAAAATATATTTAATAATAAAATTTCTTTTGTTGCACATTTTTTAAACATTAAACACACACACGCGCACGCACACACGCACGCGCGCGAAAACTCACACACACACACACACACAAACACACGCGCGCGCACACACACACACACACACAGTCACACTCACGCACGCACGTGCGTAAATTAGTACAAATTTAATTACCCTAACTTAATGATATATAAAATCCTTTGTCCACATTGACTTCACATCATAAATCATTACTTTAGTATATTTACTTCCGGATGACACAACCGCCATACCTCGTATCTTTCTTCTTTGGACTGCCTACTTATTCTTTCTAATTTTATTTTATATCCCCGGAAGTTACAAACTGGTCCTAACATATCAACTCTCGTCGTAAAGTGTTAAAATAGAGCATAAAAGAGAAAACCACCTAGTAGTCTAGCACCATGTGGATGAGTTAAATTAATAACCTAAGAAGAAACACAACCCTAAAACATTCCCTGACCATTCAAAACTGAGATTAAATACAAACATGATGAGATATAAACACCACACACGGGTCGCCTACACTTCACAAATTATGGAAAACATATATTTGTATAAGTTTGAAGACAAGAGATGGTTGTTCTTACTGTTTGTCGGATTGAACAACTTTGTGCCCCCTCTTACAAGAGTAAATTCCACGATCGCATCAACATTTCCATCTGGGTTTTAAAAGGTAAAATTACAACCTATTTAAAGTTGAATAATTTTATATTTGATTTAGTTTTTATTACCTGAAGCCATAGTGACCTATACAGGTATGACTGATACGATTTTCCGATAGAACATCATGTACGAAGGTTTAATTAGTTTTAGTTTATGTAATTTTGTTTGTGTATTTTTTCACCTCTTTTAAATAAATTTGTGATTTTTGGACTAAATACGTTTGGATATTTTCGATTTATACGTTAGACTTAATTACATACTCTTTTTATTTTCACTAAATCTGTGTTTTGTAGTTTTTATCTGATAACGTTTTTATTTTGTCTTATTTTGACTGCTTAGGATTAGTTTTATTATTGAATTCTCCGACAAATCCCCCAGGTTAATGACTCTGTTGGTGTTTTTTTTTCTTTTTTTCCAAACTTTAGTGCTTGATAACGAGGTTGATTAATTTTATAGTCTCGAAAAGTTGTGTGTTAGTTTTTACATACTTTACATACAAAAATGATGATAAACGTCACATTTAACAATATTATTCACAATTAATCAATATTAAATATCTTTAAAACCAGAATGTTTTAACCAGAACATTCTTTCATTGTATGATTAAATGGGACATTCGCCATCTATTGTATCTATTATATAATTAATAAACGAGGATTTGGGTATAAATAAGAAAAATGTGACAAAATAATAAAAAATAACAAGAAAATCTATTTTGGAAACTAAAACTAAACTCTAACAAAAAAAAAAAAAGAATCCTAGCCTAAAGTTAAATCTGAATACTCAAAAATATTAACAAAAAACCACCAGCCTCAGGCTCGACTACACAAAAAGAACGGCAAAAAAAAAATTACCGTTAACAGGGTGGTATCAGGAGAGACTGTTTATCTGGGTGAACAACCTGTTTTCTTTTTTTCAAAAGTTCATTTCGGGAAAGTTTATTTTATAATAAGTTTTAATCTCTAACATGACCCTTACCAAATAAGCTACGTTGATGTTTCTCATTTTCATGCTCTGGGTTTATAAATTGACAACGGGAGTTTATTTATTCTATGGAAGCGTCGTGTCCTATATTTTATATAGACAAATGGTTTAAACGTCCAAATCTATATTATTATATCAATAATCCATCATAATCAAAAAACTTTAAAGACGTAATTTTTTCCTTTAGCAGGATTAAAGTAGAACGATCATTAAAATAACATCATTAACATAACATGATGATAAGACCTTAAACAGTTGATTACTTTGTGAGAATTGTTTATGTTATATTTAGAGTAATGTGTTTAGTGAACATAAAGAGTAGAAGTATACGTTGGGGGCTCAGTTTGTAATTTACTGGCTGTTACGTAATCAGGCGTTGCTTGGAGTTAATATTCAAAGGCATTGAAATAATTATAGAAGAGCCAAAAATAATGAAGAGTGAAAAACTTACAAATGAGCATGAATTGCTACTTACAATTATAAAGATGTTACACTGCTTCCAACAGTATGTTATTTTTAAACACACATCTCTATATTTATAAAACTAAATGATAGTTTTTTCATTCTGTTATCATAGACCTCATTTGATATCTTTCGTATTTAGGTACGTTTTTAGTTCAATTTATGGTTCTACGTAGCTAAACTGGATTTTCTTAACATAGGTATATGTGCGTATAGTGCTGAAATATTTCAAATTAACCGTGTAAAAATATTACACAAAATATGATAAACACTTATTCAAATTACAGGAAATGTTGTAAAATCAAGACTCATTTTACTAAAATCAATATTGTATCTCCAACATAAATCAAATATTCACTCTTGCCTCTCTCATTAGATTTCTTCTAGACTTGTGTATATTTCAGACACTTGAATATAAATGAAAATTTAAAATTTTCCAGAAGTAACTTTTTGTTTTGAATTTTGTAGAGACGTCCCGAAATAAATAAGCTACAGAACAATATTTCTCTTTTTATCGTGTAATTTATAAAAATGAAATTTCTTCTTCATATTATAAAAGCATTAAATATACGAAATTTAAATTGAAATTATAACGGAAATTAATAATTTCATTGAGTAGATATTTGAAACTGGATAGATTCACTTGTTTTACTTACGATTATTGGTTTATATCTATCGGAGGATGGTAGCTATGTACCGAAATGCACTTAAGGTATTTATTAAATATTCTAACGGTAATTGTGTTTGAGTTAAGTTTTTTGTTTCTTTCATATCACTTACCTCTTTCATTTTATACGATAAATTTGGTAATCATTAAAAAATATCTACTTTTGTTCTTCTGATCTTCAGTTTTCATGGCCTTAGGAAACCGAAAATAATATTTTTGACGTGTCATCTTGTAGTTGTTGTCAATACTTAAGTATAGTAGCGGTCTCAAAAATTAGGATAGGAAAGTGAAATTTGATACAAGGGACTATTGCATAATCGATATTGAAATTCAGAAAAATCGAAGTGAACATATCCAAAATTAGGACATTTAAATGGGTTTATTCTTAATATCATCATGTGGTGCTCAACTTTTAAAACAATAAATTAGATACAATTTTCGGATTTCCATTTTACATGGAACCAATCTCGTATTCGACGCCGGAAAATTGCAAAATTATTACAAAAAAAATATCGACTTCTTACCTTCTACGAAAATGTGATATTCTTACCGTGTTACCATGTGTTACCATGTGTTACGTAATGTGTTTCACCGTCACCAGCATAGGGAGTAGAAGAGGCTTCTTCAAATATCTACAACTACGAGGGTTTTAGGGTGGAGACACTATCACTACTGAAGCCTGTGGAGATTGTTACACATAACGAACGTCTATAATCTCGTAATAGACTCAATTACAAAGTTCAGGAAATCTATGTGACGAATCCCAAACAGACTTAGGCACAAACTACGTATACAGGGTCAAGACCCTCAATTTACGAATAAAATTTAACAATTGTAACAAAGACCATGATACCAACATTTTGAATAGATGATGTATTAATCTTCAAATGGCCCTTTATGCTTCTTTTTCTCTTTTAAAGTCTTACTATAGATTCGAAATTACTATGTCATTCACGAAGACTAACACTTAACAAAAAATATTACCCATACAGCACAATAAACATCACAAGATACGACAAGTTCAACAATAAAGGATTTAACCAATTTATGCTCCAGGAAGGTTGGATTCATGAAAAATGTATAACCAACTTTTGTAATTGCATTTAAAAGATCTGCTTGTATTATATGGTATGGTAAGCATGGGTATGTAATTATATTGGTCAGCTTGTACAATTTATAAACACTCCCATTTACTATTTCATCTCCAACTTCATGTTTTCTTCTATACAAATCATTTTCATTAAACATATGACGTAGGATAATATCATATTTGTTTAATATTTTCTACTTAATAGAACATTTAACATTTATTCAATTAATTTACAATAAATCAATTATGTACACAATAATATCAATATAAAAGATTTAGTGTGTAAAATGTTTGTAAATTATGTAAATCGGAAAATTTGGAATTTAAACTTGTAAATTTATGTTGTAAAAAATTAAAAAACATTGGTGATTATTCTTAGAAATGAGAGGGAAATTAACTTACGTATTGAAAAGGGTATGTTAGAAAGTTTACATGAGACATACGTAAATATGATTAGATAAAGTTCAAATACATTTTATACTAGAGTTTCTTAAAATAGCAGTAAGTAGTTGGCTGCTGCAAGTATTGGTTGTGGCCTCACCCCTAAATTTATACTTTGAAGTATACAAATTTATTCAATATTTTCATGTATTTTTGTGTATGGTTTCTTAGCGTTTGTAGATATCATCTATTGATGGCACTAGTATCGAAGCAGCTATTTTAACAAAGTGAAATAAACTTCTCAAACATAAACTGCAAAACATAAGTTCTTATTAAGAAAATCAATCGTGAAGCAAAATGGATATAATCGTTTCCTGTTCAGTTATTATTTTACTTGACCACAAATTCCAACAAAGATAAACTCCAACCTAATAGCATAAATACAATTATTACCTGAGTGATAAATATAGTTTCATTGGACTTTTTAAACTCCATCTCGTCCACTACTTTATATATTATAAACAGCAAAGAAACTTCCGGGTTACAAGGTCTCTTCCGGTTATTTAATTTTGGATTTTGTATCAATAAATGGGGTTAATGTTTAATATTTTTTCGTTGTCTTAAGATATACCAATATGTCTGTAGGGCAATATCCCCTGAGTTCAAAAATTAGTTCCTTAAAACACTGTTTCATTATGTTCAGTCATTGAAACCTTAAAGAGGTGAAGCAGTACAAGTGTATTCGTTAATATACTCACAGAAAAAACTGAATCTACATTTTTATTTTACAATTAAATAATTCAAAATATCACAAATTGGTATTACCTTACAATATAGATTTATCTATTAATTTATCTAAAAACGTAAATCGAAATTCTGTTTTGTTAATAGCAATTCACGTACAAAGAGTGAATTTTTAATATTTAAATACAGGTACTAATAGTTTACAGTTTAGTGTGTCTATGATTGTTTTAGATTATTCGAATCGAAATATTTGTATTTTCTTTAGCTGTTAGGCAAAATATATTACGTTTGCAAACTACTGAAGTTTCGTGGGTGATTTTTATTTAGTTATGAGTTTATAAGTGAATAAAACAAAACAAACAATATGTTTTATTTTTTTTATTTTTCAAGAAGTAATATTACTATATAAAATTACAGTTGTTCATTATTCAGAGACGCTTGGTACCTTAGTTTCAGTGAAAGTAATGTTTGGAATCATTTCTCAGCACTTTCTAGATTTACTGATTCTACACTACCAGAGTATTGTACACACTCCAAAATCTAGCAGAGTAGTTTGTGTAGTTACACGCTTGCAATAAAATCCATTAGCGCAAGGTTTACGAAAGTTGCACTGAAAATAGACAGAATCCCATGTCAAAAACTTATCTAAAAAAAACATGGACATTTTTGTAATGAACAAAATTTGATTTATGTTTTACATTTACATATACAGCGTGATGCAAAATATATTATTTTCTGCTACTTTGTGACATAGAAGGGCGTAGGTAATTTCTTAACTTGAGCCATCTACAGAGTGTAGCAAAACTGCATGAAACATATACAGAATATGTAAAATTCAAAATCTAAGATTTTTAAATGTAAAATATTGATTTTCAAATACTTTTTGACTTCTATAAGACGGACATTTTGGAAAATATAAAATAAAAAGATGGGTCACATAAATATATATGTCTATTACAAAGAACGTTGTAGTAGTGCTAACGTTCATTGACTAAACAATAATTACTATGAAAGTAAAAACCAATTTTAAAAAAATAAAAAATTAATAAAAATACCAATTTTTCATATTGTCTAAGACAAAACATACATATACGAAGAGTTATTTTTATGTTTGCTTTTAAGAATCTACAAAAATTGCTTTTCATAATTTTTTGAACATTGTATTTTTATGTAATGACCTTTTGTTACGTTCTGTAGACAGCAATGTCTTAGCTCTTTCAAACGCCGTTTAAAGCGTCTTTCTTCGAGAAGTATAAGCTGATAAAAAGTTATACAAATTAAATTACAGAAAAATCATATTAATATAAATTTAAAAAAAAAATGATCAATTTGTACTTTTCCAAAATTGCGTGTCTAACTAATTGTGTATTATATTCCAGACTTTTACATATTAATTCATTTTATAAGTCATTTATTTCTTTAGGCATAAATTGTTGGCTTATTGCACACTTTTCACCAAAGAATTTTCCATATTATTACAGATGAACCTTAATAACACAGAAAAAAATATAAAAACATCGATCCCTTAATAAGAGGAACTTCAATGTGAAATCAATATATCTCAAATGAGTAAAAAATATATATTTTATCATAAGTATTGAGGATTTGTCTATACAGAATTGTACAATCATACATTTCGTTTGTCAATATTACAGAAAACGTTTATAATTTGTTTTGAATTCTACAATAGTTTTACTTACAAAAGCTGTCTCAATAAAAGCTTCTCCGTCACTTATATACATGGCTAGAACCAATAGAAGTAAAATCACCGATAAATACTTCATGTTAATGAAGGAAAATATCTTTACTGGAGTTTTAGCGAGAAAGTTTATTATATTATACTCTCTAAATACCAGTACAACGTAGTTACACTAAAAAATGTAAAAAAAAAAGTTTGGCTGTAATTAAGGAGGTTAATGGTATTTAATGTAATTCCATTATAATTTAGAGACTAATATATCATTTATTTTGAAAACAAAGTGAAACAGAAAAAAACTTTGATAAGAACATTTTATGATTCTGACGTCAGTAACACAACTTCTCGGTGCCTACATTATCTTTTTATTGCTTGCTTTTGAAGTATAATTAGACAATATATATGAAAATTACATTAGAGATAAGAACAATATATTTATATTTGAAGAAGTTTTCCAGACCTAACTCTGTCTCGTCTAACCTAGGCAAATTTCACAACAAAATGTAGCTTTCAATAATTAATTATGATATGTAGCTTTCATTATGTATTTTGAATTATTAGTATATATTTTAAAACAACACTCTTGTTTGAACATCGTATACCAATGGTATACTTGCAATGCTTAATGAGCATATCAGACTAATCCTCCGATAAAACCATGAATGCAATTCGTTTGACACATGGAATACCTATCCACAATCCCTGTCCTACACGATAGAGGAATCCATGTATAATTTCATCACGCACAACCATAATCCGTCAATGTTCCTATTTAAATATTAGGAGTTAAAACAATCTTTGCCTGATGAGGACTTTAATATGATTCCATCACTAACGTGCCAACCCGCTGTTTGGGCTAGTGCTATCGACTGTAATCTGATTTCATCACTGACGCGTTAATCCGCTTTTGGGCTAAAGGTGTTAATGCTAATCTGATTTTACTGGTGGCACACTAATTCGGTGTTTAGGCTATTAGTTCCGACTTTATTTTGATTTCATCACTGACACGTTACGATTTTCATCAGCTGTTTGGCCTAGGTTATTCGAATTTCAACAGTAATTATTGTTTATTTTCAGCAAATATCATATGAGACCAAAATAAAGGTCCATACATATTTTCACTTAAAAACGTCATTTAAAATACATCAGAAATAATCCTATTTTAAAATAAAATATTTTTGTTAAGTCCATAACTTATTTATAACAACAAATTGTCGACATTACAACTATTGAACATCTGCGTGTTCATTGTTAACAAGAAATATTGTCAATTTATTTTTTAAATATTGTTTCATATTATTACATAAAAGAAGAATACAATATCATATGTATTTGTACATTATTAAACTTAAACATTAACCTAAAATTACTTAATATGCTACCTAACTTAGATATTTAATTATATCCCGTCGTTAAAACCTGTTTGGAATGAATATATATATATATATATATATATATATATATATATATATATATATATATATATATATTTATAAACAACTCTAGTATCTCAAAAACGAAAGAGAAACAACATAATTAGTCTACTTATAGAAAAAAATTATTTCGTAACAGACAGATCTGTGTAGGAAAACTGAAGGGTATCCTAAACCAATCAACACACATGGTTGATTAACACACATCTATCTTTGATAGATTATCGTAGCATTAATAATTAGGAAAGTATTAATATAATTACAAAACATCGTAATCACATCATGACCCTAGTTCATAGTATACAGGTTCTTGTGTGTCATTTAAATGAAAAACATCCAATTTAACAAACACAGTCTAGTGAAGTTATGATAAAACCCAGAGTGAAATTGGTCGCAAAAAACCTCAATGATATTTATTCTGAGTTTATACAATTTATAAACAGTACTGGAAACACAGATAGTTATTATAGTGAATTGAAAAAAGAGACTACTGTAGGTTGTATAGTAATATATTGTGTTATTTGGAATTAAATTATTTTAAATAGTTATATCTGACTTTTAATTTAACATCGTTTGAAATATATAAATTATTAAGTATTTTATCTAGTAATGAATTTATTTATATCCCTCATTTATAAAAGATATAGATAAATGTGTCAATGTGCTTAAACAAAACGGGTTTTAAAAGATAATTAGCAGATAAATACCTTAAGAAGTTTCACAGATATGTGACTACACATTTTAACAATGTTTATAACAGGCTGAAATTATTGATCTTTAATAATTTAACCATTAAGCTGCATTATTATTGCCGCAATAGAAATTAGTTTATTAATTGCAGTTTATAAAAAATTATACAGAACGTTCTTGTATATAAAGAACAAGTTTCTAATTAATAAATATTTATTTATAGTTATTCATCATTTTATTTTGGAATAAGTTTAAACTCTCATAACGTTTTTATACAATATTTAAGATTAATTATAACAGGATAGAGTCATAAAATAAATAAATTTGATTTGGTATTATATTTTCTTTTTATAAGCTACTATAAGGTAAATTAATAACAAATGATTAAAAATGGAAAAATTCGTTCATACACTTTGAAACCTTAATAATCAAAACAATTACTCAAACGAGAAAACTCATTTGTTACAACCCCTAAATGGAAAAAAAAAACTGTCAAACATTTTAACGTTGTGATTTTTATACATTCGTTTCATCTTGATGATCAAAACGTTTTTTAATCTAACTTTGTTATTAAAAAAGTGTCCACTTAACCAACAATCTAGTCAATCTCAATGAATTTAATCAATAAAACCAATGATTGTTTTTTTAAATGGTTTGACCACTAAGCGAGCTTGACACCACAGTCTGGTAGAATTTATTTTTTGATTAATGAAATAAGTTTTTAATGTTCAATCTACATCAAATCTAATCTTTTTAAATCCAAGATATCAAAGAAATGAGGGGGGGGGGTAGAGTAATATATAAACACAATATTAGTTTATTTTATTGGTCTACCTTATACAGTGGTTTTGACCAATAAGACGTAAATTGTTCAGCCGCAAAGACCAAAGTGTTCAGGCGGTAAGCCGAATTCGCACACTATTATGTCAATAACAGTTGAACTGTTCTTTGGGTCTTAGACTGCTTTTATTAAACGTTCATTTAAGCTCCGAAATGCTATTGTATTTTATAATTTAAGTACTAGTTTTGATAGTATAATTAAAAATCTGCTGATCTAAGAACAGTAAAAAATCCTTTTCTAATTTTGTGTAATATACTTTTGACGAGTTTAACTGAAAAGTGTTTAATACGGAGTAATTATATTTTCATTTAAAAATATATTATTATAGGACATAAAGAAAATTGATCTAAAGACTTACTTGATCAGTAAAATGGCCACGTTGTTAATTTGACAAACATTCCATGTACTTATATATATATATATATATATATATATATATATATATATATATATATATATATATATATATATATAAATATATCTTAGAAAATAAAAGTTATGATTTCTAAAACGATATATGATGTTACATACAAGTGAACACTAAAGGAAAGAGTTTTTAAACGTTCTAAGTGGATTGATTAAAAAATTTTAAATTAGTCACTTTTTAGTAAATGTGATGTAAAATAAATAAGTCATAAACCGACTGCATTATTTTATTCCCCTTTTTGAATAGGAAAAGAAATGATTACATTTCAATAAATTAGTTAATTAAAGATATTCATCTAGTATCAGGTATCTTCAATATTGGAGGTGGAACTTTTAAATTTATAACGATTAATTCCAGTGATATAGATATTTTTTTATAATTTCCCGGAAGTAGGGTTATTAGTTTCTGTAGTATATGAATGCGTAAACAGAGACAGACAACTTCTAAAATATAGCATTTTTCAAAAAACAAAAACAAAAACAAACAACGTGAAAACGGATATTTCCGTTAACTTTTAGAATTATATTTGTTCAATACTACATAACATTTTCCACTCATGACGTTCATGTGAAATGTAAAATAACTGAGTGTATTGTATACAATGTGAATTTGATTGGTGTGTTTTAGAGTCCGTAAATATCTCGAACAACACGATTTTATTACATTTAGAAACATAAAAGTTCCGTTCAAAATATAAATAAGTTGTAACTTAAAATCTCTAATTAAATGATAATGATAGTGAAGTAAAATAATTGCATTTTAATAATGGTATCGTGTTTAACATTTACTTTCAAGTCTCAGTAATGTAATTATCTCGCAAGAAAATTAAAACTCAACAAAAATTAATGTTATACTTTTAGCGTAATTGATGAATGTTGTTAAATTTATGAGGATGTTAATTAAATAGGGTTGTATTGAGGGCAAAAAAGGTTTCATTAACTTCGTTTTATTCTGTATTCAGTGTCAAGTTTCTAAAAAAAATAATATGGAGTTGATGGGAATTATCCTTTTGCTTGAACATGAATAATAAATATTATATTGTTTAGTATCAACTATCTTTCGTAATTGTGGGGAAAGGTCTACCTTGCCATGTTATGTACGAAAAACATTTTAATATAAGAGTGTCATATTTTATTCTTGTCTTAAAAGGTAATTAAAATGTTATAAAAGTTTAAAAATAAAATAATTGTTTGGTCACAATTTAAAATGAAAATCTATAAGATTTATATATATAATATTATATATATATATATATATATATATATATATATTACAAAATTGTTATTGTACTGAACCTATCTGTAGGCCCGCAATCAATGTAAAACCATGGAAAACTAATTCTATATTTGTATAATAGACACGCTTTCAAATATCTTTATTTTTCCATGTTTTAAAATTTATAAAATTCACGGCACTTTTGTATTATACGGTCCCCCATTTTTTCGTACAACGAAAATAATTGAATTAAAATAATACTGCAACTTTAGTACTATTTTATATATAAAATCATAACCTATTTGCGGTAATTCTTTATACCAAAAATCTCATCTACATTTTTGATAAACAAAAACTCAATTAAGATAGGCTAGGCCACGTTATGTTATAGTTTAACATAGATTTATGCAGTTTTTCAGTTTAAAACCAACAATAGTTAATAAATCAACAAAATAACAACACAAATCGGGATTAAATACAACAAGGATTCTCGTAAGTGTTTTTAAGCAGCACCGACTCCGTAGTGACGCATTTTGATATAATGAATGGCCTACTTGAGCAGATTGCAGTGGTTTGTCGCATATAAGTTTATTAAAATTTTCATTATGACGGTAGACAGATGACGAAATATATTTGCAAAATCATGTTTCGATTTTTGAACTTTTTAAAAAGGGGGTCCAATGGTACACAAGTATCAAAATCAGTTATATTCTATTTATATTCTGCAAAATATAATTATATTTCTATTCAAATTTACAATACATTCATTCATATACGAATAATAAAATATTCTTTGGAGTATCAAAGTATTATTACTCAACTCGTCGATAATACATGATGAAATAAACATGACTTTCAAGAATGAGAATTTGTGGGACTTTTAACTATATTTCCAAGGAGAAGAGCTAGTCAGTAATTTAGAAGTTAAATCGTGTAACATTAAATGTATCTCTACGCGTATCCTAGCAACTTTCAACATCATGTTATCGCACTATGCCATGTAGCAATATGTATGACATTGCATTTATCACGAGGTTCTGTTGAGATAACGATAAAGTGTTTACCATGAATATTCACTTGTTCCCTTGAAGCAATGTTGAAATGTATTAAAGTATTGAAATTATTTAAATTATTTTTACAGTATCTTATTCCATCTCGCCTTAAAAAATTACATGATTAGTTATTGTGCCCCATTACTTCTCCGTGTTATCGGCTTGAATGTGCCGCTCTACTTTGATATACCTCTCCTCCTTATTTGTATTATCTCATATACTCTACAGTTCTAATTAAAAACACCAGCGTTGATACCGTGTTGATTACAAATATCTTTTATTTAAGAAACAGTTGTTGACATTCTTCGTTTTAAGATCATAAATTGCCGACGAGAAATCTTCATAAAATGATCTGATATAGGCTAATATAAGATGTGGAGTTAAGAAGAGACTCGTGAAAAAATATTTAATCTATGCACGATTCTAGTAGAATATTTGTAACAAAAAGAGAAAAAAAATAAAAAATGAAAACAAATAAATAATTATCCACCATTTTGAAATACACATTTCGACCAGATTTACCGAACTTTAGGCTATATTAAGCCTTTTAGTTAACAGCAAAATGTAACATATATGTAAGATTTACTGAAATTGAACTAAATATATTCTAGATACCAAAGTTATTGTAAGTATTTAATACCTTTAGTACCAAGGGTTTTCTCCTTCATTTGCTATAAATAAGGGGCGTGGCGTAGTAGTAGGTTAGTTATGGTTTCGTTTTTGTTGCTCATGTATCACTAAAGATCACGACATTGTTGTGAAACGCGTTTGATTTAATTAATTAAGTTATTTATGAAAAACCGAGTTCAAATAATTTTGTTAAATGTCATAAGTCAATCCCAATGTTTATTTATGTATGTTTGGAGTAAATTTTAAAGAAAATATACAGTAGGTATGACCGACAGAAGACTATAATATTGAAGAACAAACAATTGTCTGTTATTTATTTAATTGAATTAAAGGTAATTTTTTTTGTTTCCTTTACTAATGTAAGATGTCATCGATTTATCGAAAACCAATGCAGACATTTTCAAACACAGAAAATACTCACAATTGTACTTAAAGTTTCAACGGAATAACAGGAAGACGATGCATATCACAGATTGTTATTACATTTAAAACAAAGTTATTTTCCAATAGAAATATTGTTATTTTTAAAAATTAAAGTCCAAGCATTGGTGTATTTATTCTTATCAATTTCCTTCTGAATATAATTGAGTACAAATGAATACGATTGCCAAATATAGTCTATGTTTCTCAAAGGACACCCATTTGAGAAATCCACAATACCGTGTTAGAAAAATAAGAGTTGATTGTTTGAAAAATGCTCAGTGGAGCGATAACAATAAAATGTAAAGAGAATGATTATGAGAGAAAAACAACGTGTCGGACTTTCATTGATTGGCTACAGAATGAAATCCATTGCGAATTTAATTAAATTAAAGAATAATTTGAAAAAAAGAATACTCTACGAATTTTAATAACAGAGTGACCCCGGAGTAGATTGACTGTAATGGAGTTAGAAACATTTTTTCATTTACAAGTAAGCTGTTTGTGTTAGCTTCGAAGAGAAGAGATTGATAATAGATCTTATCAGAATATCATTAATGACGTTTCGATTATAGAAGAAAAGTAAAATTAATTTTAATTATGTAATTAATAATAATAATGACGCACTAGTCAAAATTGAAATAAGATTTAGAATGTGTGTATTTATTCTACACTTATTCAAATAAGTGGTAGTGACCACTTAACTTCAAATTAACGAGACGAAGTGGAAAATCTGTATTCTTAGCACGCTTTTGGAAATTAATCAGAATTATGTTTTTTCGCCATATAGGCTATTAATAAACTTAGTTTTATCACGTATAAATACTATACAATACAAAAATAAATAACACATTTATTATATTTTAACATCATGACACAAACAATAATATTCTACAAAAAGTAATTTATTTCGAAATATATATTCAAATTTCAAATAGAAAAGTAACTTCCAGAAAACTTTAAATTTCAATTTGTATTCAAGTAGCTGAAATAAAAACATATCTGGATGAAAATCAGTAAAGGAGTTTGGGTGAATATTTCAATATTGGAAGAGAGTTATAGTATTGATTTAGTAATATATGAATTGGACTTAAAGCTTTTGTTTATATTTTCTATGATTTGAATATATTCTGTGTTGAAAATAAAGGTATCTTTAAACACTATTTTAAGGAAATATTTTATTGTAGGCTTTTCCATGTTCTATGTATATATTAGGATATTTTATATTTTAACAAGTACTAACAAGTGAAAAAAAAAACAAATAAAGTTTAAGTTATAACAGTTCTTATATAATCCCTAACCATATTTTACAATTACTCATCCACTTAGGCATATACTTGAAATTAAAAAAAAATCCAACTGCAAAGTTTGATGTTTGATTATATTGAAATAAAATGGGATAACCGTAGTTTTATTGTGTTCAAACTATATTTTAAGCATTAATAATATTAATGTAATAATAATGACATTCAATAACTTTACTTTTAATTAATTACTTAAGTTTTACATTTGTTACTGCAAATTAATTATATTCGAAATATTTCAATATTATTGAGTTGATATGATGCAACTTTGAAATATGATGAATCTTAATCTGACATAATTCAATAGAAAAGCAAAAATACCTTTTAAATTAGTAATTTTTAAACAGAGTATTTCACCGAGAGTTGATCGAAATTGGAATTCCAAATATTTTGGCATTTGGTATTTATATTTTATGTGCAGAATTATAAAACAAAAAATCCTGAAACTACCAGTATTGACCAAAAATAATTAAAGAGTTTGTGCAGTTACAATCTAAATTTATGTGAAAATCTTGAGAAATATTTTCAGAAGTAATAATTATATTATAGTAATAATAATATTTTATTCCATTTATAACGTTACATATTTATAAATAAACTTCATTCTAGGATTACTAGCAATAATAAGTAAACGTTAATAATTTAAATGATTTTCAATAAATAAAAAAAATAATAATAATAATTAATGCTAAGCAAAATTGAAATACTTTTAAATACACATTTTTAAGCTGCATAAACAGCGTGATAGTTCAGCGCTCATGGCTTAAGTCAGTTGAAGGAAGTTAGTGGTAGAAAGCAATATGTCCTTAAATACTGATGTAATATTTAAATGAGGCTTTTGGGTAAATCCATTCAAAACCCGAACATAAAGTAACAAATCGTATGTCCCTTTATTCAGCTTTCGCGTAGAGACAGTGTTTAATGTTAAATGTTTTTATCACAAGCGAGTTCATGGGAAAAAAAAAATATTACAAAATAAATCTGGATACAGATTGCAGAAGTCGTAAAAAGATTTTCAAAATAATGACTTGAAAACCGAGGGAAGAATTAATTGTTTTTTATTCATTATTTCGTTGTTTTTAAGGGGGGGGGAATTAGAAAGGAATGCTAATTTCTTAAGTTGGTTTAAGTATGTCCACAAATGTTAATTTTTAAGATTAAGTATTTGATTTTGGCTATAAAGTAATTTGAGTTAATTTTTGGAGATGTCGGTATACTGTCATGTGCTAACCAGTCACAATATCTGTTTTTGATCATTGCTGTAAATTTATATTAGCTGTACATTTAGTGTTGTAATTCTGCTTTTATTTGATCTGTTTAAATTTGTTAGATTGTTTCTAATAAAAAACCCAAATTACTCTCAAGAAGATTTTTATTTGTTATTCTTGTTCGATTTTTTTGTTATTTAAACAGTGCACAAACAATATTTCCCACCCAATTATCTCCTTAATGAAATAAATCAACTAAAACTATTAATCAGAGTGTAAAACAGTGTAAATAACTCATGGACATCATATTTGACAAAATTTAATTATTTTAATGGACTTGATAAAAATGGGCGTTCTCAGAGTAAAATGTAATTGATTATTTTTAATCATTCCTGAATATTTAAAAATAGAAAATTCTAATCAATTTGAGTCCTAAACATTCATAATTAACTAAAATTTGAACGAAATTCAGTTGATTCTGAAAATTACGTATTTTTTATAACAGCATCAGGGTGGGTTTTTTTGTTTTAAAAATCTGTAACTAAAGAAACGGCTTTTTTAGATAAATGGCGACACTTTTTTGGGGGTTCTTAGAGGCTATACTTTAACAAAATTGATAAAAATATATAACACCTATTTTGGGAAAACGTAATTTTGGGTTTTTGTTATCGCATTTACACTCAAATTCTGAGCTATAGAAAAAATACGGTAAAAACACCCCAAAATGTGACCAAAATATACCTACATATATTATATATTTTTATTTATTAAATTGCTCTAATTACATTTGGATGTAGAGGAAACACCTGCTACAAATGATAGACAAACACCATAAACATACTTTTGGGGATCAGTGGGCACACGACTGATACATCTGCAAAAAAATCATGATATCGATTTTTTAATAACTTTTTCTGTATGATAATGTGAAAATGTCAAAAAAACGCCACACGGTTGTTATATCCCACCTACATTTATTTTTTATAGTAAGATTATTTTTAATAAATAAATTATATAAATTTCTACTGTTATTGTATTCCCTCTAAGTCATTATTTAGGACCTTAATTAAAGTTACAATATTAAATAAATACAAACAATCAAGTTCTTTGCCTGCAATATAAAAACGACATTTTACTGAACATTTCCTTGATTACAGGAAAGAGAATGAGTATTACATATTCATCGCCTCAATTACTAAATGTTGTAGTGAGGTGTTTAGTTACTATTAACATTGTCTACAGGCGTGAAGAAATGGAACACCTGTAATGTATTGTGTAATTGGTTTTTTTCCATAAATAAAAATGTAGGTTTTGTTATGATAACATTACAATTATAATTAGATTAGTACATTCACACCCAGTATAGAGAATGGGATAAACCTAATAAATATTGTATTAATATAAAAAAGTAACAATATTATGAATTAAAAACTATTGTAAGTTTAGAAGCCTACAATAGCAAAAAAAAAGAAAAAAAAGAAGCAATTAAACGTAACATTTAATGAATAGTTATGTAAATTGTGTCTTAAATCACTCTGTATGTTTTATTTGTTAGCTTATAACCTTACAAGTGCTGATGAAAATATCGTTTTAGGTGCTACGTATGTACCATACTGATTGACTCATTAGTTTCCAAATTATAACTATATTTGTCTGTAGGGCTAAAAAAAATAATCAGCATGTTCGATATATTATACCAACTTCCTGAAAATCGTTAATGATATTATATTTATTGTCAAGGTCAATTTATTACACGATTTTAGAACTAAACGAAACTGTGAATCGTTTTTTTTCAGTTCCCGTGGTATAATTAATTTTTATCCCCCATAAAAAAATAATTAAATTAAAGAAATTTCGACATATAATAGGAATTGACTTAAAATTATTTATTTTTTAAACATCAGGATCATTGTAACTAGGCCAAACAGTGCACTTAAAAAGGTTTTTATATTTTATTTTCCGATTATGACCATCAGTTCAAATCACAGATACTGACTTTTCAAAACATAGTAGAGAAGCTTTTATGAATAATTTGAGCACACGAAGTATTATATATAATGTTGTAAATGAGGCAAAAAAAACAACAAAAAAACTAGGAATAAAGAGTAGGTTTCCACTCTTTTCAACTATTTTATAAGAAAAGGAGTTTTTATGTGACTAAAATATAAAAAAAATTAATAACCAAAGCGTATTAGATATTTTCAGTTGTTTACGAATTAAAGTAAATTATTATATTCCTAATATATACTGTTTTCTTTCCAGAAAACTTGATGTAACTTTCTGATATATATATTAGACTTATATCGTAACGTGATTAGGCAGTACTCCTATCGTTTACGCTTCCATCTAATTAAAACACCATGGTAGTGATGTGTGAGTTCGAATTAAAATACTGGGTGCATCCAAGTATCAAAATCCTCGGTTTCGTATTAAAATACTCGGACAAAATCCTCGTAACTAGGAACAAGGAGGAGGTAATGTGCGAGACTGCGAGTATCCTCGGTGTGCGAGTATCCTCGGACAACGATATTCGGTAGTGTTGTGTCAATTCCAAACAAAATGTTCGGTGTTTCTACTTTGGTTATATTAGTTTCTAAGCTGATTTTTCACTACACATAATTAAACATTACTATTTTGAGTTATAATGATTTAGATTCGGTAACAAGTTCAATTAAAAATAATAATATTTATTTATTTCCACATTAACAAAAAGTAAATTAAATTATTATTTAATTGTTATTATTTATATTTAAATAAATATTAATTGGGTACCATCTTTATAAAAAATATAGTAAAGTAACCTATTTTAAATAATAAATGAATTATTAATGTTGGTAATAATAATTGTACTTACGTTTAATTATTGAATTTGTGTCGAGGCAGAATAACATTTAATTACGTATTACAAGTGTCAATCACATATTGTTTAAAAAAATAAATACTTGGTGGATCAGTCTAACAGATAGAAATATAACACACACACACACACACACACATAATGGGCATAATCATTCTGCGCAAATACTCGATGTCGAACTAATAATAAGAGTATTGAAATTATTCGAAGCCGAGTATTGCAAGTATCTATTTCACCCGAGCATCAACATCGCTACACCATGGTATTATTAATTGGGAACATCTTCCCAATTTGTTAACCACTAGTAAACATTATATTATTACTAAAACAATTTACTCTTTGTTACCCACAAATAATTTTAACATTTAATATTTCCTTAATTTTGTCTAAATTATTTAAAACAATCCAACGTACGATATGAGTAATGATTTATACTTTTTTTTCAGATTGTAACTCTATATAACAATCGTGTAAAACATTTTTTTTTAAATCACCTGAAAACCCCCTGGTATATTGGAAAGTGACGTTATGTAGAATATCAAACTAGTTTATGAAAATAATTATGTGTACCAAGGTAAAGAAAACTGAGTCTCTTCAGCATAAATAAACCTAAAGTTTTAAGAGCAAGTCTTATGTTACTGAAATCGATATGCCTCTAGTTCGTAACTCAAATATTCACCCCGACCTCTTTTACTGGCTCACTTCCAAACCTGTGAATACATCTGGTACTTTAATGTAAATGAAAATTTAAGTCACTGACACTACTCTTTTGATTTACATATACTGAGTAATATTAAAATTATGTTTACGATGTTTTTTGTTTTTTTTCCCTAAATCTCTTCATCTACTTTTTAATGAACATATATTACGAGTAAACCTTTAATATTTTTATACTCATAAAAAAAAAAATGTCGACATATCATAGCAAATTTAATATCATTTGTTTTTATTTTACATCTGTAATAAACATAAGGATATTGTTTCTAATTCTCCTATAAATCAAAATGTATATCCTACTTATTATAAAGATTCATATTATAAAATAAAATAATAAAGATAGAAAAATATCTGATTATATAAAAAAATAATCCACTATATATATATATATATATATATATATATATATATACCATTTAAGCAATATGAAAATATTTACAACCCCTGACTGAATTCAAAAAGAAGATTCCTCATTTCACTCAATAAACATTACCAAAGTTCACTTAAATCTATGCTTACGTAAAAATTGCTAATTTTTTATAAAGTCTACTAAGTAGATAATTGTATTACATTCATATGTCAAATTTTTAATTACTCATTTTCGATTGAACATTATATCACACAGATTATTAATATGTAATATTTATATTGTTACCTGAAACCAGAATCTTCGTAGTATTACAGCTGTTTCAAGCTTATTGGCTTATCATCGTAAGCATCATTAAATGATCAAATAAACAAAACAATAAATCAGTAAATACAATTTTAAATAACAAGACGTTCTTATCTGATCAAAACGCATTCAAAGACCATAATCCCATAATCTATCAATTTGAGAGAATTTTGTAAAATACAAAAACCAGGTTCACCAATAACTCAAGTAAATTTTACAAATAAATATCCCATGAATACAATATTTCATGGGAAAAAATAAAATGATTATACATCATTTAAAACAAACTTTAGAACATGTTTTTAAGAACTTTTACAGAACTTTAAACTTTAAAAAAAACCCTAAAGGAACTTATTGTTTTGTAAAAAATGATGTGTGATATTATTATTTATATTTCAATAGTGAATATTTTGTTAAAATTACGAGATTCCTATTGATCCTGTTTGTCTAACACTTTATACGAAAGTTCTTGAATAAAGTGGTGCCTATTGACTGACTAATCAATTTGAGAAAATCATATTTTTTTTCTATTTATGTACAACAATATAATATTATCCAGCAGCATCGGGCAACTTCAGCTTTTAAACAACCATCTTAACAAAATGCAGTCACACTTAAGTTCAAAATAAATTAAATATTATTGACAACAATATTTCTTAGATTTGATATTTGAAAACTTATATTAATGAACTTATCTTAGAAATATACGTACACAAAAATAGAATAACCTAGTAGATTTTGTAACTTAATAGTAATATAGTATACACACATTAGAGAATAAAAGTACTGATATTATGTTGTCATAGTGCAGATATAATTTTTTGCATTTTAAAATATTAAGGCCTACACATTACAAAAAATATATTGTTTTTCTTACCTGTTAATTTTCGAGGTTGTAAAAATGCCTAAAATGTATACACCATTGATAAACCAAGGTAGTGACAACCAGAAGGAGTTAATGTTTATCAAAGCAATAGTGGTTTATCCAGGTGGATTTAAAGGAATATTCACTATTATTTTGTATTCTTCTGAGGATAATATTGTTTCAAATTCCACATGTTAAAAAAATAGTTTCAAACTGAAAACGTTAAATTCTTAGTTAAAATTATATTTAGGCCTTTTATTTTTAGGCTCATACATATATTGGAGAAATGGCGACCAAAATGTTTTGTATGGATCCTTAAAGTACATTTGAGCTTCATTTCATTAAAATATTTAAAGTCAATTATTAACAAATAGTAAGAATTACCCTAGTTTATGTGATAAAAACACAACTACCAACATATGGCAAAAAATATGCAGAATTCTACATGTGATTGACATCAGTCATCGTGTTTTGGTTGTAAAACACTTTACATTTGACAGTCAGTATCCCCGAAACCACTTTTATGGACCAAGATCAGTTCAAAATGGATATCTCTACATATAACCCAAAACCTAAATTTGTATATACTCATTACCTACAGAGATGTGTTACAGAAATTTATTCCTTGGTCATAGTCTCTTTGTTTGACATAGTAACCGTTAAATGTACGGGTATATTAAAAAAAAAAACTGTTATAAGCAACAGTTTTACTTGCTGGAGGGTGATAAAATGAAACATTTAGAGTTTGTATATTTTTAAACTAATTTCATTGTTCTTATTTTTTTTTGCATTTGTTAAATCTAAGATATCATATTATTATATATTTCCATGTGAACTTAAGTCTGGCTGCACTTCGTTAAATAATTGTTTAAAAGCTATAGTTGTCTAGTGCTGCTGAATAAATAATTGTACCGAGTATATAATTTTATCGGTAAATATGCACAATTTCGGTCAAGAATTTTCGTATAATATGTTAGACAAAGGAAAGTCCATAGCAAGTCTGTCGTTTTGGGGAAAATGTTCGTTAATGGAATATAAATAAATCTGTCACAGAACAATCAGTTCGTTTATGGCTTTTTGATGGTTTTGGAGTTCTGTGCTAAAAAATATTATACTTATTGTTCTGGAATATTGGTGTACAAATTTATTATAGTAAATGAAACTAATTTATAATCAATTTATAGTTTTGGTATGTATTAATTTTTTTTCGTGAGATCCATACTATTTACTAAATTGTAATTATTATTATATAAAAAATGGTGTATAATCAATTTTTCTAGACTCTACAAAATGTTAGATTCTGGGGAAATTTAGAAGTGAAAGACAAGTATAGAAATTTACTTGTGTTCTAATAGGAGAGTTTGTTGTATATATTTTAAATAACTCTATCAACTTGTTAGCTTATAGATGAATAATCTTTAACACCATTTAGTTTAATCGGATACCAAGGTCATGTTGTTATTGCAAGTTTTATTTACTGATTTGTTGTAGTTCGACATTGAATCCTTTAATGATATATCTGATGATACGCCCATGCAATTGAAACAGCTGTAATACTAAGGGGATTAAAAAAACAAAGAGATTGATGTACCAATATATCACGTAATAACAATATAAATAATACATGTTTCTTATATAAGTACATGATACTAATCGGTAGGGTATAATGTTCAAACTAAAATATGTAATCATACTTTAAATATATAAATATAATAAAAATATCTATTAAGTAGACTTTATAAATAATTAGTAATATTTACAAAAAAGTTTGAAGTCAACTTATAAAGTTTGTTGGCTGACTTGAGGTATCTGGCTCTCGACTTCAGTCACCAGTTGTAAACATTTCCATAAATTGTTTGTTTGTTAAACTGTTAAAATTTAAATTCTGCTTTATTGGAGATTCAGAAACAAAATCCTTATTTTCCTTACGGTGTTAAAAAAAGCAACAAGTGAGCATGTTTAGGTAATAAATATATTCTTGTAACATAAGACATGTCGGAATGACTATTGTACGCATTGACATAAAAATCAACGACATTATATATTTTTAAATACTGAGTATAAATAAATTTAAAACAAAAGAGTGGTGTCACAATGTTTTAAATTTATATTTCAATTATATTACCGACAATATTTACAGGTTTCAAAGTGACCCAGTTAAGAGGGTTCTTAATATTTGAATTAAGAACTAGAAACAAAATTGATTTCACTAACATAGAAGTTGCGCTTTAAAGAATAATTTTATTTATGTAGTTTCTGAAACTGTAGTTCGTAATAACAGAATTATTTGTCTGTAATAAAAACATTGTTATTCAATAGAGTTTCAGTATTGTTGGTTTTGAGCATAGGCCTACTGTATATTCAGTAGACGGACCACAGTTTAGTTCATTATAAATTCAACTCTGTGTTATTAGCTTTACACTAGACAGCTCCTTGGTGGTTTGAATGTGTTGAAGCAAATAAATATGTCTTTGTATTATTAAATTAAGTACAAACTACCGCAAATATTTCATTGTGATGACCGCCCTTCTATAAAAACAGTTTTTATCTTATATAATAATATTTACGATTTAGTTTAAATCTTTAAATATTCTCTAAGTGATTTAAGCTATGCCTATTAAGATGAAAACTCTAACATAAAATATCAACTTCATTGTTACTTCATCACCAGTACAGACTTTGTACTTTGTGATATAAACTGTGCACTATGTTTGTTAGTAATTTCTCATTTTAAATACAGATATATATCTTAACGAAATCAAAATTGTTGTCAGTTATAAAAATGTTCCTAAACATATAATTACGCCTAATTTATTCTAAATAATAGTGACGTATTTGTGCTAATTATGTTATTATGCAGTGGATATGTGGTCAGTGATCTAATGGACATACTAGCGGTTTTATATTTGAAATTTACACTCTGTTCGAAGAGTAAGGAAAACATTCAAAGGTTACAAGGTAGAAATAAAAATGAAATACATACAACATTGTCTAGATTTGATAACTGCCCAAATTGTGGACGTTTCAAAAAACAATCAATACCTTCAGAGTGTTAACATATCAGTGACTAAGTTTAGTACTGCCCGTAGTATACCGGTACATGTAGTAATTTTACATCATTTTTTAAATGTTAGTCAGCAATAAGTGCCGTTTGGAAAAATAAATATGAAATTATTAGGTACACCTGAAATATTATTACATTAGGTGTAAGGCTTGTTCCGTAATCATTAAACTTATGGGCTTGTTCCGTAAAAACATACTCAATTTAAATAATAACATTGGATAAACGCGAGCTTATAATGAAGTTAGTTAAAGGTCCTATCATAATCTCAATCTAGGAGTGTTGAAATCTTATTTAAAGGATGGTCAAGGCTTTCTTTTTTGTTATTTAGCACATTACACAGATAAAAAAGAAAATTGTGTAAGAAAGAGAATTTCCTTAGGTGCAAATAAATTAGTGATTAAAATATTATTTCCTCGTATATTTTAATTATAATCGGTCTTTTGCGAAAATATGATAGTTTTGAACGTACTTTCTAACCACTCAAGAGTTTAAGAAAAGGCGTATCAATATATAAGTTTCATGAACAATCACATGTTAAACTTGTGCATGCATTTCCGACATTCTGGGTTTCAAAACTTGTGTCATGTCTTAATTTTTTTTTTTGTAATTAACAAGGCGGAGTGTAAACACGTTCATTGATATAAACGTCACGTATTATGTTCATGTAAAAAATAAAGCAGTCATAATGAACCTTATATAGTTAGTTTATTTTTATTATACATCTTCAATTCGAGTCCCTCTTGTCCTTCACTTTATAAGTAGTTTTAAAGAGAGCAGTTGGATATAATTTTAGGTTACGGTTCATTAACTATTACCGTTAGATAATTTATTTTTTCATATAGTTATCTATAAGTAAGTTTGTGTTATTAACAAGAATATTATAACAAAAGATTAATATATACATAAATCCTATTTTTTGAAATGTTATGGTTTTATGACAGCTGTATGAAAGTATATTTATATGTAATCATATTTTTGGAGAGACGACATAAATTAGGTTTTTTTTTGAAAAACTATTACTTACATTGAAGAAGATTTATCTAATTATATTTTATACAATGATTGATATAAACAATGATTAGTTGTAAAAATTGTTGTTGTTGCAATACATTTATTCTATTCTATTCTATTATTCTATATGCACACGTATATTTATTTTGTTCTAACGAGGACTATTCTCTTCACAAATTCATTAAGATCAAATAAACATTGGTATACTTTTAATAAAATAGTCTACTGCTTTCTGGAAAACGTTTAATGGAAAAACGTGTCTAGTTTGTCAATAATCTTCTTAAAATAATAAAAAAATATAAAAAAACAAAGAGATACATACAGATATACCTACTCAAATATCAACTGTATACAATTAGGAGGAAGCCTACTTATAAATATTTACTGTATTATCATGTAAAAAGCTAATTTGTATATATTTTTACATAAAAAATTCTAAAACTCGATAAAGCTGGTAATTAAAAGTAGCGAAGGAAACGATAAAATACAATAGTTCTAATATATGTCTAGTCCATTAAGTATTTTGTTTTTTCTCTTTCCTCTTTAGAGAAAAATCAAATTATAAGTCTAAATATTTGAAAAAATCTTTTTAACTAATTTCCCAAAATATTATTTTACATGTTTACTATTGTAGTATTAATAATTAAACAACTGCTCAAACACTTTAGCCAGAGGTAAATTTTGACTCTTAATCGACGACTGTTAAATCTCTCTTTCAATTACAATCTAATATATTTTAATAAAGGGAATATAAATTATTCATAAAATTTATTTGTAAATAATATAAAACGAAAATAAATAATTTAATAATTGAATTAAATTATTGACATGCTAACTCCTCATAAATAAAGTATGAAGATTGTCTTGAATATTAGTTTTTGATATAGTTTTACTATTAATCCCAATTCGATTTAAAATACAAATAATCATAAAATGAATATCTAAAAATAATAATATTATTATCTATAACAAATTTACTTTGGAGAGTAAGGTTATGAAGAAATACTCAGGTTCCCAAGAACTCAACATTACTACTTATTAAATATTTTATAATCTATATAAAATATTAAAATAATTGAAGAAACAATGTAGATAAAACAGTTATAAAGTAGTTATTGGGACATGATAAACCCACTACATCATCACTAGTCTGATTATTAAAACAGTAATAATTTTCTTACAACAAACAAATGTAGCAAAGACATTGTTAATTGTCCCCACTGTAGTTGATTTTTATAAAATTACAGAATAATAATACTTATTTATTATTATACAATTGACCGAATTTAAACGTGGTCTACAATAATGTTTTGATATTAGTTAAGCAAAAACTCTACTTGTTAAATTCTGTTTACAGTGGAACTGAGAGTTGAATGAACACTCAATCATGAATTGTCATACATGTAATTAGTATTCAAACTTCTAAATAAGTTGATGAATGTTGAACACAATCTGGGTGCTACGGAATCTAATCAAACCGAAACACGTGATGTTATCATTTATACGTATTTCAATTTCAAATATTTGTTTACCTGAATGCCAAAGCAAATAACTTATGGTACTGCAACATCATTATGTAACAGGAATTTACGTAAGGAACACCACATCAAAATAACTGATATCTAAAGTGAGAGAATTGAAGCAATTAAATGGACTATCTACATGATTCACAATTAGGCACAAATATAAGACAAATACTAACTATATCGAAATATCACGATTAATGATTGTGTTATTAGATATGATTAAATCGGGGGATTGTAAGCTGGAAATTAAATTAATAACAAAAACCTCATTTATTTGTCATTAAAAACTTTCTAATGTCAGATAGTGATCAAATAGATTTGTCAATAAGGCTTAACTATACAAATAAAGTTACAGTAAGAAAGTACTTTATTACAGTCTTGAAAAAGTGTCCACTCCGGCCTGCGATATAAAAAGAAAAAAACAAAATGGCTCTTTTATTATATTAAATTACTCTTATTAACTTATTATGTATACGATGCTTTCGTGAAGTTGTAATATATGCACTTGTGTTCCCATTTTGTAAAAGGTTACAAAAGGGTTAAAAAATTTAAAAACCTGAAAAACATAAAACCGTGGACCATCTCTTGGTCTTGATGTGACTTGATCGTAAATTGTGTAATTTGTGGCTTTCCTCTTTTACAAATTTAGCAATGTTTACTATATATTACAAAATAGACGGCGTAATTATAGGTTCTATGGTTTGTCACTTTATTTTTTCAGAACTAGAGTATCATAGTAAGTAGATTAGTTTTTGTAATCTCCAGAACAGGCAAAGTATCTAACAAATAAATTGAACTTAATTGTCACTATTCCTATCTCAGTCAGGTTTTAAGCGATCAAGATAATTGATTGTAATTAGTACTTGGAAATTTCGTTCCAAAAAGAAGCGTACGTGTTTATGTGGCAAATACTTTTTTATAATTATGTAAAAGTTGCATACCGTACAAAACATATTATTCACATCTGAGTCAGGTTTTATGGGCTCAAGATAATTGACTACTTGTATTAGTACTTGCAACTTTCGTTTGCAACTACAGAGCTTGTTGCTTATACAAGATATTAAACCCTTTCCTCTTGTTGCTTACAGCGGAAAATCCTTTAACTCAATTTTACCTCATAAAAAGAAAAAAAGAAACAAGCATAAAATATTGACCCCAACCTTCGAATTCTACATTAGAGTCAGAAAGACATAATACTTCATTAAATCAATGTAAATCCAGCTAGGGATGTTCTGGATTGCACAGTCTGTACACACTAGAGATGAGTCATAAGAGCCATAATGTGCTTGTTTCGTGCGTTAGTACGAATTTAATATCACACTCAGAAATAACAACTTTAAATCTATGTATGTAAGTAAATAAATATATTTACAAACCAAACACTAATAGTTTTATAAAAGTAATTAAATCTTTTAATTAATTCCTTAGTTTAATAAATTTATATTTTGAATTTTTCACGATAATAACTTCCTTCAAAGAAACTGTCAATTGCATTTTCTTAGTCACACATGTTACCACCTCTCTGTTTATTTTACGTAAATTAAAAAAAATTACAGTAAAAATTAAATGACAAGAGTTAGAGAATATTTTATTATTAAACTGTTCCAGGTTAAGAATCTCTTTTAAAATATATTTTGAACGTAATTATAGAAATCAAAATATTAATATGATAATATTTCGAGTAATTACACAAATTATTATCTTAATTAATTATGTTAATTATTGTTAAAAAAATATCTTTTATTCTATTTACTGCTACAAAAACCTGTCAACAATCTAATGCATAACAAACTATTTATTTTAAGTGATCCAGTGTTCAATATACTATAATGCTTTTAAAAAATTATATGTGCAATAAAGATATATACAACTCAGTCATTACATTGTCTTTGAATAAAAATTTCATTAAAGCTAACGACGAAAATATTTGAAATAAATATAACACATTAGCTTTTTATTTTGACAGAAAATTAGAAGCATTACTTATTTCTATGTAGTCAGTTGTTCTTCGGGCTAATAATAAGGAATAGGAATTACTTAATAAATTATCGAACATATTCTGTTGCATTACGAAACACTATAACGAGAATTAAAAAAAAATACAACTATTTATATAATAATAACAACATTATTTAATTATCTAAACAAACATAAATATCCTAAAAATAATTATTTGTTTTAGTAAAAAACCAACAAAAGACCTAAAATTTATAACGAAGCAGAAAGGGTTAATTTTCCCTAATTACGATAATATATTATATTCTATAAACATTATTTTTCCTTGACTATCTACAAATATTAGAATATAATAAAATACTATATATAATGGTATTTTATTTCAAATTTCTCTATTATTGGTAAATAGACGGTATCTATAATTAAAACTATTTCTAATACAATAAATTTAAACATACAAATATTTTAACACTTTAAATTTTCCTATTGAAAAACATAAAAGAGCCTAGCTAGTTGAAAAATATTTATTTATTTTTATCCTAGTGGTTACAAAAATAATTTTTTGAGTGTCTAATTTGACATTTTTAAATCCGTTAAAAATTACAAATAATTACAATAATGAAAGTCAAACATACAATACTAAAACATAACGTGTTGTGTTATCCAAGTCACTTTCATTCGGCAAGCTGAGCTCGGATGTAGTGACGTCTTCTTTAAGGGCGACCCTTCTTTTGGCAATCGAATTTTACTTCCAGAGTTACTAGAACACTATCAATTTTCTTTACAACGAGTTCCGTTTTCAGTCTTGTACAACGTGGTTTCTTCCTTGAAGCTAGTACAAGACTGCCGATCAGACTTGGTTCCAAGCAGATCGTCAAATTTTAGGCTTTTCACGGTAGTCAACTTTTATATAATTTCTATTTTCCTCACCTTTATATTTATTTTTGTTTTCCGACTTAGTTAGTGCTTTTATTATTTCCTTATGGCTTCTTTAGGTACTCTGAGTCTGTCTCTTTTGTTTTTTTATTTATGTTTCCTTTTATTTTAGTTTATTTAGATGTTTAGATTTTACTATATTATGCTCCGTTCAGCATGCTCATCCAGGCTGTCATTGAATTCCTGCTACAACCTGAAAACTGACGTTTTTACCTTCGATTTTTTCAAATCGCCATAACTCATGTTTTTTTCGCTCGATCTTCTTCTAGATTAGCTCATTTTGAAGCCCCTTTCTTCCTTGTTCTGTCCAAACTTTTTATTTGAACCTGTACGACCTTCATTTCCTGAGTTATGGTGATTTTATTATTTCGTAAATTTTCCAAATGTATTTTCTTTAATTTTGAAAAACTTTAAAATTTCTTTTGTATTCCTAATCCTCCTATTCCAAAAGTATCAACTCTTCTTCTTCCTGGCTTCTTTGGTTCCCAAGTTAGAAAATTCCTTCCTATTTGGTACTTTTTCTCCTTTTTTATTTTATTATGCTCAATTAATTATTACTTTTGATTATTTATTGGGCTGTTTACCACATTACTTTGTTATTACTTTTTTGATTAAATTTGATTTACAATAGTTTTTCGTTTTACACCTCTTTCTTCCGACTATAACCTTTTAATTATTTATTTTACAGTTTTGGTTTATTATTATTATTTTTTTTCGATTTTAATTACTCTACATAATGACATTACTCTCATATCTGAATTCTAATTTCGAAAGTTTAACACGTAGTCTTATGGAACTTTGCAAGTCGTAACCTGTAATATCGGATTTTCCTGTCCGTATAATCCCTATATTGAATCTAATTATTTCTCTTATTACTACTACTCAGATTTTTTGGGTTGATTTTTTTGAATTTTGAATTTTTCCTGGAGATTGGTTTTTTGTACCCTCTCAACACATACATTCTGTTAATTTTGAATAAATTATTAGTACATTTTGTAGAAGCTATAATCAAGTACTTTCCAACACACTTTCCATTGTCCTTACAGATAAATTAATTTAAAGTCGATAAAAAAATTATATTCCAAACCTTTGCCTAAAATTTTAACAATTTTCATATATATATTTTGGAATATTGCATCATTTTATATAATCTGACAACAATATTTCAGTATAATAATAACAGAAAAGAAGCTTTTCAAGCTCGTGCTCTAGATAAGACCAACGTCACATTGGAAATCAATCTCAATATTATATAATATAATATTATATATATATATATATATATATATATATATATATATATATATATATATAATAATAAAATTGACGATTTGCTTAAAAATGTCATTTGTTTGTATTATAGAAAACGTTATTTTTTTTTCTTTTTTTCTAAAATCTTTATAGTTACAGGAGCTTTCCCACAAGCTTCACGACCCCTATGTACTTGGCTAGAAACAACAGAACCAAAACTAACGACAAATAATTCATGTTTGCTAGTGAGAGACAATCTTCATTAGAGTTTCAACAAGGTGTTTTGTTATAATATTTATACTATCTAAATCACAGTACAACGTAGTTGCACTAAACAAATATTATAAATAATATTTAAAAACTGACTTTTATGACGGACGTTTCTGATTATTTGACGGTGTTCCGTTTTTGAATAAATATTATTGTATAAGTTACTTTAAAAACAAATTGAAATATGCAAATAGATAAGAATTCATTTTTACTATGACGTCTTTAACACAACTTTTTTGTGCATATAGTAAAGTGATGTTATACAAAAACAATTTAAATTTAAATAAGACAAAACTAATCTAACAAATTAAAACCAGTTTTTTTTACTAAAATCTGTCTCATCTTACGTAAGCAAATATATCAACAGGTATAATTTTTCGCGTTTTAAGAATATACTTTTTTAAACAACACTCTTGTTTGATTGTAGTATAACGTTAAACTTTTGCTTGTTCTAATAATAACAATAATAATAACAATAAATTTGCACTAATGTTCTCAATAAATCCATGGATAGAATTACCTTTGTACATGAGATACCTATCCTCAATCCTTATCCAATGCGGTAGAGGAATCTATCTTAAATAATTGTTCTCTACCACAAAAGAAGTAGAATTGTCAATGTTTCTTTTCAAATATTAGGAATTAAAACAACTTTTGCCTTGTGTCGACTCTAATCTGATTTATTTACAAATGCTCCTACCCACTGTTTGGGTTAGTAGTACCGACTTTAATCTGATTCCATCACAACACGCCAATCAGTTTTTTGGGTTATGGGTGTCAACTGTAATTTGATTTCGTCGCTGACACGCCAATCCGCTGTTTAGGCTAGTGGAGTCGACTGCTTTCATCCTTAACAATCCATTTTGTTGATTGGGTTACGATATTCGAGGTCAAGACCATGCTAAAGAAACAGAGAGAGTAGAACTCATATTGGCAATAAATAGAACATGAGTGGAAATTTAAGAAAATTTAAACCGTTTTAGATAATAATTTGTAAAGAATTGGTTGCTAAGAGATGAAAGTTATTGATTATATTAACGTAGAAAGTGTTGTGATTAATTGCAGATTTTGTTATAATTGAGGTATTTCGTTAAATTATTTGCAAATATATGTTCAAATAATTTTTAAGGAAAATGAGGCTATGCTAAACCATGATTATTTTAAAAATGGAGATACATTTTTTGCAATTACATAATTACCAAACTTATAGATTGCATTGCATACTGGGTAAGTAAAATATTTAAAAACTAAACATTATTATCACATGTGTACATGTATTATACAAACATTTTGTCTGACGAACTCACTTAAAATTTCATAAGTCTATCTCTGAATATCGGTTACTTATTAATATACGTATTAAAATAAAAACCACAATTTTTATTGCTTAAATTAAAATAATCAACGCCAAATCCCAAAATTATTTTATTTCACAACTGCCAGTAAGTAGGCAGTATTTTATTGTATTCATTAACCGATAAATTAAGAATTTAAAGAAAAGATTATTGTTTTCATTAAAAAATCGGTAAATTTATAATTTTTACTTAACACGTATAAAAAGTGTGTTTAAATTAATTTGTATACTGATTTTAAATTACTTGTTTTATTGAAAGTGTTTTTAGGTTTTACATGTTTGTCGGGTGTAATAATATTTTACTTAAAGAAAATAAAACACAATTTTTTATTTTGTACTATCCACTTTTCATTTAAAAGTGTTTTATTAAGAAATGTATTGAAAATAATATAAAATTGTGTTTTATTATCTTTAAACATGGAATTCCACCAAGAACTATCGGTCTCAACAGTAAGAAAAAAAAAAAAAAAAAAAAAAATTTACTTATTTTAAATAAAATATATAGGCTCATTCCGCTTATAGCTTATATTTCATTCTTCAATTCCATTCATCAAAAGAACCAACTTCATAGACTGGGCTCAGAAACCAGACTTTCAGATATAAACAGACCATCATTAACGAAGTTGACAGGGTAAAAATACGACATGATTTACTACAAAATGTAGTTGTCGATGCTTAGATATAAAAATTTACATTTTGTAGGCTATAACAATGAATAAAGAAAGTGTGTTCTAATCGGTAAATGACTTTGTGTTATTTCTTAACAACTTTGCATTATTATGTCTTATTGTATTTACTTTAATTACAAACTTAGTTAAAATGTATTGAAACATATTACAATGTAGCCTACTAAAGCAGAAATAACGCACAATACAATTTGTCATGTGCTAAAATGATTAATATCTGTTTATCCTGACAGAATTCATTAAACATACGTAAAGCCTTTGTCACTGGGTTGTATAAATGAATTCATGTTACAACAGATTTATACGGTATTTAATAATTGTAATATGACTGGATATTCTATTGTCACTAAGATTAAATTGAAATGTTAATGTTCAATAATTAATAATATATTCATTATTACAGATAAATAAAATCAGCAATAGTATAAAGGCATACAAGTTTAAAAAAAACTTATAATATCATGAAAAAAAATTATAAGAATTTGACTGAGCTTAGTGAAGTCGTGTAACAACCGGGCCATTTAATCTTTGTTGTGTATTTTCCTTAACAAAACCTGTATTTGTTGTGTATTTTTCTTATACAGTTAAAAACAAAACCTTATTTCCAGTTAGGCCAAACGGTGAATGTTTATATAATTAATTATCGGATTATTATGGCTATTAAAATCACGGATACTGCATGGATTCAAGGCGTAAATAGTGAGGATACTTCGAAGAATAAAGTGAGCACATAAAATATTAAATATAATGGTGAAACTTAGGCTAAATTAACAGTGGCACAAAAATACTACAAATATTCCAGGTAAATTTAAAATTTTTACTAACTGATATCTGGAAGTTTTTACTTGCCCAAAATATACGAACTTTCACTAAAAAATCTTGTTTGATGTTTTTAATTATACATTTTTTCGTTTTTTCTGCTATAAGAATGAACCAATTGTTTTTGTTCTTGTTCGTAATGAAAACACCTTAAGTCAGATGGTTTTGCTAATATTTAGACATTGAATTGCAACTTTTGTATACACAAAATTTATCTCTATAAATAAAACTACCCCTAAATTTGGAGACAACGTGTAATAAAACAACATTTGTTAAAAAAAAAATAAACAGTAATAATTACTACACAAAAGAAACATTAAGATTGAAGTTGCATTTAATTTAGAAGATTATTACAAAAATATGGTGTAGTTTAAAACTCCTATAAAAATTACGTATTAAAAACTGTTTTTAAAAATTACAAAAAAAAAAAAAATAATAATAATAATATCGCATCTGAAATAACAAAGTATTTAATTGTTTATTACTTAAAATGAACCCTGAACAAAGAAAATTAAATGTTGTAATCAAATTATCGTGGCTCATTTTCATTGTAATTAATACCATCGTAATGAACCATTTTAATGGAGGATATTTCGCCATCAATACGATATTCATGAACGATAATTAATATACAAATGAAATATATCACTTTTAATCTTCATTGAAACAATGTAGAGATTGTATATACAGAGAGCAATATAAATATTGACACATCATAGAATCAATAAATCAACATGGCCTAAGTGGGTAGTGTATGTAAACGAAAATATCATACAAGTATGATTAATTGATCTTTCAAACAGACACTTTAGTCGACACTTCGACATTGAACTTGAATATGTATTGTATATGGGAGAGTCTTGCATCGACTAACTACATTTATGTGATTTATGAACATATTTTACCTGTCCTCTAAAATTATATTTGACATTACATTGCGTACTTTGCTAAAAATCCCGCGTCAACTTTAAAATGGTTTGTCGTTCAAATATAATCCCTCTATTCTCTTGTATGGGGTTTAAAAGATATTTTCCTTAATAACTGTTATTATTTACTTATAATGAACAATTTAAAAATGAAAAATTAAAATTGTACAAAAAATTATTATAGTAAAGTAATTCAATTTGTTATTTTTTTCAATTTGTTTTAATTTAGGAAGAATGATATTTAGTCTTGAACTAAATTTTTATATTTGAAAATAATATCAATTAGACTAAACCTACATCTAAAGTTGGTATTAAAAAGATGAAACATATATCACGAACTTAATTTAGTTTTACATTAATTTTTATTGTGATATTTGTACGACTGAAAAAATTTAGTTAAGATTTATTCAGAAATTTAGGATTTAAACTGCATTACTGTGTGTAAATTAATGATCAGCTGAATCTTAAGAAAGATAAAAGGTTCTTACCACCTGTGTTTAAATGTGCAGTATTGATATACGTTTCTAAATGCAAAAAAAAATAAAAAATTGTCTCTTTTATGAATAAATTTTCTTTAGATTTTAGTTATTTATTTTTGAAATTGAAAATAATATTTATAAATTGAACCTTATACTCGTATTTTATATCTTTTAAAGCTTATAATAAGTTTTTTTTTTAAAGTAAAAAATGCATTAACCACTTCTTACTGTATTTAATAGACTGTTTGTGAGTATGGTTTTATCTCGGTTGGTATTAAAATTTTACCATAAAACTACCAAATCAAAGTTTAATAACAAAAAAAAATAAATAAATAATAAAATAAATCACAAATAATATCGTTGGTGGTTTGAAAATTTTTTTAGCTGTAATTTTCTTAAGCTCTAACTTAACATTTACGTCTTTAAAAAAATGACTCTGAATAAAGAATAAAAAAACACGATGAGTAATTGTTTAGTACTTCCGGACCTTTAGATTGGTCGTTGGCTTCCAGCGACAAACTACGACTCGTCCGATTGATGTCGGGAGCTAACTAGATAAAGGCCAGTTTGATTAGAGTTGTTACGCAAGACGAGTCTAAAGAGAGAACACTTGGGTTTTTTTCGCTACGCAATTCCTTTCACTACTATACACGCTATTAACGCAGCAGTTTACTTTTAATTTAAATAAGTATCGCTTAATTATTTTTCTATTTTACGTTATTTTATATTCACTTGTCAGTTGACCGTTTTATGTTACTCTTTATAAAATATTCATCTTTGTGCAAGTCTTAATTGTATTGTATGTGCAATATTGGAACTATATTATTTGTGTGAGCTGTGTTTTATTATACAATATATTGTTACAAGTCTCGGCCGAGAACAGTTGAAGTGCTATACAACGCCCCCCATGGACATTGGACATCGTGAGTACTCTAACATATAATATTCTGTAGCTTAGATGAATATTAGAATTTCTTGTTATCTGCTTTCTCATTAAAAGCAGTGGTCCTCCGACCATATGTAAAACCGAAATTTTCCTTTATTACATTACCAAATATTACACCAATAAAATTGAACAGTAATTCTACCTTCTATTATGTAATCACTTCAACTTTATTCAAATAAACTTCATTATTTATTTTAAATGATTCATCCAGATAGTACTAAACTGTATATAACGCAACCTGTAAAATGTTTTTGTCGTATTTGTTTTTGCTGAATATTCACAATAGAAGTAAGAAAGGATAACATGTACAATTTTGTATTTATTACAAGTTTTAAGCTACAACAGATATTTGTAATAAAAGTAAAATTCAAATTGAATTTTGAGGTTTCTTTTAGGTAATATATTTTATTTCAAGCCATAAAACAAACAAATTATTGAAGGTGGTCTCTATGCATTTGTGTATCAAAAAACGGAAAAAGCCTATTTTCTACATTAATTTAAAGAAAGTTACGTTTTAAGGTCTAGTCATTCAAAAAAAGAACAATATTTCCAATCAGTCTGTGTATTTGAATAGGAGCAAATCTGAAAAATCTATTTCATTAGTTTAGAGGTAACATCTGTCGTAATTTCTTATCATTCCTAAAATGAAATAATGGTGTGCATTCTATAATGAATGCATCACTATAATGTATTCTTATAGTTGTAAAACGAATAATATTCTAATTAAGCAGAAATATATGAATTAGGTTTATTTTATTTAAAAATATAACAAATTATGTAAGGTGATCAGTGCATTTCTATAACAGAAAAAATAAAAAATTGATATCTCATATTATAGGAACTTAAAATTTCATGACAGGAAACGACATAATATACATATAAACATAATAGCTCTTTGAATAAAGCTCATACTTTTCTTCATTAGCTCTTTTTAATCAAGAAAAAAAACTAATGAAGTAAAATATGTCAATGAACTAAAAGAAGAAAAAAAAATTAATTCTATGTCACCGTACTGATTTTAATTTGAAATATGCTAGACTAGTCCTATTCTCAAGCGCAAATACATTGTGTTCAGTATAAATTGGTAATATTTCAAAGACACGTTTGCTTTTGTTAAAAAAAGAATCCAAATCTAAATACAGTATTTTCAATTGTTCGATAGGAAATTGAATGTATTATCTATCTTTAGTGCTATTACGATAACAGTAAAATATGAGCCAACCTGAATATATATCATTCTAATGGAATTCAGAATATTTGTTGTGCAAAATAATCTATAAATTACATTAATTTTTTCTGGCAACTTTTAAAAGTTAATTTAATCGTGCATAGAAAAAAAAATAAAGGTAAACTATTTTTTTTTATTTGTGTTTATGAATGATGTTTAAATTAGCTATTTTATAAATAAATGATAGCACAACTCTTAAGGCACCATTAATTAAAAAAAACGATAACATACACTATAATTGCAATTTAAACTTGTATTGGCACGAGGAATTACACTGTACTAGTAAATTACAATAGGAGAATGATTTTATTAAATTAAAAATAATTTTTCAATATTAAACAAATAAAAATATGATTTTTGTAATAATTATTGGTTCCTTTTAATATATGATAAAGACATATAACACATATATAAACTATAGAGCTAAAAGAACATACTTAAAAAATATCCTAGATAAATTCATTCCTACATGTGCACACAAATCCTAGGACGCAAATATTCATATCATGTTATGAGACCTTATTTAAATGAATTTGGGATGATAGTATCTAAATGCTATCAAATTAATTTATTCATACACCATTAATTAGGTTGACTTCCTAAGTTCATAATCTTTATGTATATTTCTACATGAGATTTTATTAATCTGAATTCCTCCCCCCTCAGAGCCCCAAGTTATAGGGTAGATTTTTTAAAAGCATGTCCTATTTATAAACAGTCATTCCCAAAGTTTTATATTTCTATTTCAATCCGTTCAAAAATTAAGGGCTCTCATACATTTGGAGCAATAATATAAAATACATTGATTTGCATTTTACTTATATATGTTTATGTGTAAATTTGAACGAATGCTGAAAACTTTCTCTGATTCTCATAATGAATGAGTTTTGGGGTTTTTTCATGGTGGTTTACTACGTTTTTTCCCCCAACAACATACCTTTATCGTTTAAAAAAATCAAATATGCCACAACATAGGCCTAATTTAGTCTAACATCCTTTCCATTTGTTGTAACACTGTCTTTTATTTATTGATGTTGACTAGACGCCGAAATATTATTAGATTCTCTATCTACTTGACTAATTCATTGAAAACCTATACAGACAACACTAAAATAATTTGGTAACCAAATGTTCTCTGAAACATGTGGTCCATGTGCTATATCTGTCCTTATTTAAAGAAACTCAAAAATAATTATTCTTATTTTAGTCAGAGACAGAATTGAAAGCTAGTTTATTCTGTACGAGAAGCACCGTTATTTTATCACATTTTTAAATCCTTAAAAATGCCGGGTGAGAGTTATTGGTGAAAATAAGAAAATCACTGGGTAATCGAAAATACATTTTTCGAAACCTACAGACAACACTTCGACGATTTTCACACCTGCACTTTTGTCTTCTTTACACTCGAGAATTCTTAGATGGAATAAATTTAAAACTCTTAGTCGTAACAGTTGTTCTCTTCTACTCTTTCCTTCTACTCATATTTGAATTTTACCTTATTTTAATTATTTATCTAATTTACATCCCCTCCCTAAAATAATTTAAATTTAATTTTTATTAATAGATTCTCTCAATAAGAAATTGGTGTTTAATTTGTTTTATAAAAGTTTTCAAATTATTATTTTTTCGTATATACTCTTTGAAAGATATCCTTATGAACTTTTTATTTATATTTTTTTTTCAAAAACTTTGAAACCCAACCCAACATTGCAGTTTTAAACTATAGCAGATATTTGTAACATAACTATAATTCAAATTGAATTTTCAGGTTTCTTTTTGGTAATATTTTTTTATTTTTAGGCTGTAAAACAAACAACGATTCTAAAGGGATAAATTATTCAAGGTGGTCTATGCATTTGTGTGTCAAAAAACGAAAAAAAACACGTTTTAAGGACCTGTCATTGAAAAAAGAACAAGTTGTCCAATCAGTCTGTGTATTTGAATAGGAGCATATCTAACAAATCGAATATCTTAAGTTAAGACGAAACATCTGTCTTAATTTCTTGTCATTCCTGAAAAGCAGAAATTGTGGTTTGTGAATTCGTATAGCAGTTAAATGAGAAATATTCTAATTTTTGCAAAACATTATGATTTAAGTTCTTGATATTACAAAAAAGAACAAATTATGCAAGGTGATCTGTGCATTTGTATATCAGAAAAAGGAAAAATCGAATTTCTCATGTTATAAGTACTTTAAATTCCATTGACATGAAACGACATAAACATAACAGGTCTCTTCCACAAGAAAAAATAAAAATAAAATTAAACGAATAAAGTTAAAATGTCAATGAACAAAATTATGAAAAACTGTTTAATTGGTATGTTAGATTTATTAGTAATATTGGTAATTGGTATTATTATTTTAATTGTAAATCATTAAAAAATTTTGTAAAATTTTTATAAAAATTCAACGTTTCGTCCCCTATGAACGAGAAAAGATAGAAAGAACTTGTGAATAAGCAATCAAAAGTAAACTTTGAGAAGTATACTTTAACAACCCTAAAACCTGATTTTTCATAAATTTAAATTCATCAAATAAGTTAAAGTAATTGCCAAATATTTTAAGTTAGAAAGGCAGTTTGAAACAGATCACTGAGTAAAGGTCACATTTAGTGATAAGTTCCTACATCTAAGAACTGAAAATACCGATTTGGACTACTGAAGTTGCACATATTAAGAAAAATAATTATTTTTTAAATATTCTCATTTTTCCAAATCTGCATAAACTCCTGTCTGTTGCTTTGTCGAAATTATTAAATAAATCAGATGAGGTCTGCCGATAAATACACAAATTCGTGCCTCACAGAAATGAACCTAAATGATTATATGTTATAAACAACTGAAATTTAATGTATAAGGATTAACTTTTTTTTTAAAAATGTATCTTTTTAAATAGGTATAATAATATAATGAAATTTTAAATTATATCTGTAATTTGTAAACTAAAGGGGTATTTTGTTTTGAATAGTAATATTAATATTTCTTTCCAGATTAAAAAAAAAAAAAACAACATATCTTTGACTTCTCTACTTCATTATAAAAGTAAATGAAGTGTAAAAGAAGTAGGTGTAATTTTTCACATTTTGTGAATGGATTTTTTCGGAGAGGTACTATCCAGCTGTTCTGGGTAGATTAAGTGTGTAGCCTCTGATTGTATGCCGTCTCGTCAACTTAAGTATATAATTCCAAAAGATCCTTGTCACATTTGTTAAAATAAAAAATAAACAGATATAACCTCATGAGATGTGACACGTTGTTTAAAAGTAAAGGTTTAGCTGTGGCAATATTTGCTGTATTTAGTTTGGTAACTGTTTAGTAAAAACAAGTTCTTTGGAATAATTATTTTATCAATTATTAAAAATTATACTTTATAGACTAAATACCAAATGCTTCAAAACTATGCGCGAAATTCCAAACTTTGAAGAGTAAAGAATCAAATCTTAAACGAGATCGACACTGTAACTGAATAAGACAAGATGGCTTTTAGAACAATTATTTATGTAATATGTGCTCTATGAAAAAATATCCAAAGTGTTTAGTTATAAAATAGAAAAAAAAATCGAACACAAGATCTCACAAATATTACGTTATCTTAATAAAACGCGTTTCAACGATAAAGTCGCTATCCTCAGTGATACATGAGCTACAACAACTAAACTATAACCTATTATTATTAAAACTGGTTTAGTTGTTGATTAAAAGACGAATTCAATGGTATTCATTACTTATAACGGTGTAATAACTTTACTATAACCCTATAAGTAATTAGTCTTTTATAATACAAATATTAGGACCATCAATTTAATTTAATAAAATCATAGAGATTACTCAAGATGGCTATATAAAAACTATTCATAGGTACAACAATTCTAATACTTCAAAATTAAATTCATGTTACAAGATATTTGTGAAACAGCTAATGGACTTATTATTGTAGAAAATAGCAAAACAATTTTGTCCTGACGAGACATTCAAATGTGAATTTCACCTATTTAGTTATTTTTAACAGGATTAACTGAATGTGATGATTTTTAAAACCTTTTGAAGTGTAAATCTATCATATATGAATAAAATAATGGAATCTTACGTATTCAGTTAAATCGCATCAAAATAAATTGTCTGTAAAATGTGAAAGTAATTTCCCTATTTGAATTATATAGTAAATAAAAAATAAACTAAACGAATTCTTTGACGTTTTAAATTGTACACTTTCGCATATGTAAATTTAAAATAATGTTTATAAATCGTAAGAGATTATGCAATTTCTTTTCATTTGTGACTAAACATTATTTTACAACACATCAAATATTACAAATAACTTACCAGTACATTAAAGATTAAAGACCTATAAAAAACTATAAGACTTTATAATGTTATTATATATAAACATATATAATAATAACAACAAATAAAACACGCAATCCTTATAAATATCTTGTGTCCATAGGGGCTCACTTACAGTGAGTACTGGTGTGAAAATCCTGAGGTACCGGATTATCATTCTTCGTCTAGTATCGAATTCGATGTCTCTCTTTTATATTTTTATTTTAATTAGGCTCTCTCAACCAACTTTTGTGTTCCTTCTCATTTGTCTCTATTACAGTATTCAAGGTCTAGAGGTCTCTTTTCTCATACCTAATGTTCTCAACATATAAACGTACGATATTTATAAAGAAAGTGGTTTTGACAACTATGCAGAAATTGTGATCCTCAGTACCATCGTCATGGATTTAATAATCTAATGTTATTGTTAGTTGGGCTATAGTTCTGTTTGTTTGTTTGTTTTATTTTAAGGATTAATTTATAAATGGGTCTTGTCAGGGTCATAATGATCGATATGGTTTTCTTAATATCATAATAATCTAATTATATTGTGAACGAATTCAGTTCAAGTTTATTATTATATAGGTAATCAAACATCATCGTAAGCCACCTAATATTAAAATCACCGTAAATATAAACTACATGTTTAATGATGATGTCTTATGTTACTCAAATCAATATATATTCCTTCCTTCAACAATTAATTATTCAACCCAACCTCCCGCTCTTTTTCACTTCCAGAACTGTGTACATTTCCGCCCTTTGAATGTAAGCATAAATTTAATATAGTCGGATGTAAAAGTTTCATTTGAAAATTGAATGTCTATATCGTGAAATAAATCAGTTTTTGTAACATATGTTTGTTTTTGAATTGTAATTTTATAATATTGAAATGTGATGTTATTATTTTTTGAAATACGTAAAAAATATAAATTCAATATATAAATTTATCTCTTTTATGGTAGATAACAGTTCGTATTTATCAGGTTTGTAATACAAATTTTTGTGTTAAAAATACACTAAACTTGCTTTAATAAATTTATATATATATATATATATATATATATAGATATATATATATATATATATATATATATATATATATATATATATATATATATATATATATATATAAATTCATATAATAACAAATAAAATGAAAATATTACGTTGGATAATTCTACTTATTCTAAAAGACAAAACATAAACTGATCATTTGGTTTTAAAATACAAAAGATAAATGGCGATTTAAATAATGAGACATTACAACTTTTTTTTTACCATAGGCCTATAACAAAAAGTTTAGAATATTCCACTCAATAAACCGATTTAATTCCTGATTAGAGCAAATTAATTAAAATACTGTTATTTGAAAAATATTATTTGTCGTAAAAACTGATAATTTTATTTCACCTAAAATCTACTTACTTAAAAGTATGGAATTTATTACAGATCAAAATTACTAATAGATTTTCTTTTGGAACGTTTTTATTCATTAAAAACATTTATAAAAGAAAACATAAATTTAGATCTTGAGGAATTTTAAACAGACTTTTTAACTTCTGATAATATTGTATATTTATGATTACAGTACATGAATAGTTTCATTTCATGTCATAGAAAACATAACAAAACATAATTACATGCCTCCGGTAAACACAGTGAATGTAGAAATTGAAGATTATTTGCTGTAGATCAAAAATAGGTTTAATTACTAGATACCGTTAACATGCCATCCTATCATAACAGGGAACAGGTTTGTCTAACATACATGTATATTTTCATTTGACTAACGGAGCGTTAACCTGCTCATAGTTTATCAATTCGTTAATATTCAACTGTTTTCTGAATGAAATTATTACTATTTTAGGTAATCGTTAACGAAAGTTTAATTAAATAAATTCCAGAGATTGCTAATTTTGTCATTGGTTGAATTGTTTCACAAAGTAAGAGACACAATCTTGCATGTCTACGCAATGTGCTAATTTTACACATTAAAACACTGTTATATATGTAGGAAATATATAATATACGCAACACATGTTTGTCTGTCTGTAAACCTAATAAAACTTGAAGCTTGATTATCATACGGTTTGCTTTCCTATTTAAATACGATATCTGAGCAGGTTTTAGTGTTTTTAAATTATAATTAATTAATTATATTCTAAATATATATCATCACGAGAAAATATATCAATATTCGTAAGCATGATAAACACAAAAACCAAAATCTTTAACATAATTTACGAAGTGTAATAACATTTTCCACAATAAATATTTTGTTGGCAATGTTAGGATATCATTTGGACGTTATTTGGAAATGAATTGTGTTTTGGAATATGAGGTATTTGTATTATAGAATAGTTATATTGTAATAATAAATGTAATATTGTATAATAGTTTCAATTAGAATAACTGATAATTTTAGATTTATATTTGAAATAACATTTTTAGATTTGTTTAATCATTTTATGAGCAATTGAGCTGTTTTGTTGTATACTACATAATGTTCTTCACATACAATATGAGACACAGGTGTGAATTGAATTAAGGTTGTATCTTAAAATATGGTTCCCATGCTAATTGAAAAGTTTGAATAGTAGAAGAGTCATTAACTAACAGGGACATACAACTAGATAAAACTACAACATAGGAACTAGAGAGTTAGAATGAAATGTTATATGATAAAATATATGTTACTACATTTTACTGTTAACTACATCAAATTTATATTTCTCGTTATAATTGAAATATTAAAATTACTTATCTCCCTTATTTTACCCACTGCTCTATTTTCTCTGCTTAGTGGAAAAACGTTTACAATTAATTTGTAAAGTAAAAAGATCGAACTATTCCACTATTTATAAAAAAACTTTTTCATTTTCGTAATGTAAAAATATTATCTATATGCTTAGTGCAATAAAAATAGAGTTAAGTGTAACTATAGTAGTTATAATAAAATTTATGAAAATATTTAAATAATATACTCATTCAAAGTATCCCTAAGTTAAACAGATGCATACTTTTAACTAATTGACTATTTTAATGTTTTTAAAAAGGACAATTTTTCATTACATTGTCGTTTAGGTTAACTTCTAAGAGTTATTAGGTAATTGAACGGGTCTTTATTGATGAATTGGAAAATAATATAATTAAAATCGTAGTATAAGTGTTGCGTTGTTTTATTCATTAGTGGAACAAAGCACCATTAAACGTTAAAAATTGTATTTAAACAACACACACACACACACACACACACACACACACACACACACACACACACACACACACACACACACACACACACACACACACACACACACACACATATATATATATATATATATATATATATATATATATATATATATATATATATATATATATATATCGGTTTCACGTCTTTCTTTTTAATAAAAATGTTTCATCTCGCCATCAAATTCCAATGAACTCTATTAATATAATACTGAATGCATTATCCCATATACATTCATATCGACGGTAAATGTTGAAATCTTCTATCACTTGTAATTTTGTCCACCAATATATAAGAATAATCTATAACGGAATGTAGGATTCTATTGTAAATAATAAAAAAAAGCACACTAGCAGAACATAAGTTATTATTTATGTCCTGTTTTTCTTCTACTTATTTTAAAGACAATAATGAGAATGACGATTTTTGCTGTTATGCTGAGATGAACATTAATAGTATTCCACAGTGACTGCATCTTAACACTCTTGTGAATAATTTATGCTTAAAAGATATCTTTTCCCCAATAATAAATCAATCTGGTTCAAAGGGAATTAGTGAAGAGATTCTTTTTTCGTCCATTGTATCTGGCTAAAATAGTTGAAAGTGTTGTTAGTTAAGAACACGACTACAAAAAATTCGTTAGAAACTATATATATATATATATATATATATATATATATATATATATATATATATATATATATATATATATATATGGCGAAAATAATTCGTTCAAAAATAGATTGAATGTGTATATTTTAAAGTTCAAACGAATTTGAGAAGGTTAAAGTAATTATTTTAAACAAATATAGATTGTACCTATTTATTGCTAGTTCTTTGTTTTTTATTTACAGAGAGTAACTTTTACTATTCTATACTTTTAATTTGTAGTTTGTTTAAAGTAAAATGACAAAAGAAATTAGTATATAAACATATCTCTACCATATATTTTTATTTATTATAATCATACAATTACAAGTTCAAATTTCGTATTGTTCTTGTAAAAAAAAGCTCCGTTCCAGGAGGAAAATGGAATGGAGACCCTGATATATGTGATTAAATTTGCAATAATTCATGATTTAAATTTTGAAGATAAAAGAAAGCATTGAAATTTGAATTAAGATTATTCTATTTAACGAAGAAATTGAAATTGAACGAACTTTATGGAAACTTAACAAATGAGCAAGTAAAACTCTTTGTGCAGAATAAGTTGTTGAATGTTGTAGTATCGTGTTAAATCATTTCTTAGATCACTTTTTCAATTTAAAAAATGTAGGAAATAATAATTTCTATTTTTCATTTAGTTTAATTCATTGTTCACTTTTGGTTTATTGATTTTAATGAATTATTTTGTTGTTGAAGTACTTTAAAAGAATGTGGAAAATAAAATAACTAACAACAACAGTAGTTCAAGTTCATTGTATTAACATTTTTCTCTGCATAAATCTTATTTTTACAGATGATTTTAACCAAATTATAAAACCGGCTTATATTTGTTTTCATTTATATATATATATATATATATATATATATATATATATATATATATATTTATATATATTCTTATATATATATATATATCTATATATATATATATATATATATATATATATATATATATATATATATATATATATATATATATATATATATATATATATATATATATAGATATATATAAATTTAATAAATATCGTGTACAACATTGTAAAAGGATTTTTTAAATAAGGTATTTCTCGTTCAACGATTTATAACTGGTTCAGCTGGTATATATTATCTTGAGTATCATAATAACTCTAATAACCATAACTTCAAATAAGAAAATTTCAGAAACATCTCAAATGTTTAAATGTACGAGTGTATAAAATAGAGTATACACTGACTGAAGTCCTGTATGAACTGGAACTTTTTTCATGTAATTTGAAACGAAAGAAAGCAATCAAGATTCAGTTATTTCCGTAAATAACTTTAATATATTTAATAGCGAACTTGGGTGGCGCAAGCATATGCAATTTTCGGCATATTAGACCCTGTAGAGTCAGGAATAACTTATTTTTAAAAATAAATAAAACAGTTAATTTCATATACATTTTATCCTCTGTAATAAAACACATGAAAATTTTATCCATAGTTAATTTTTAAAACAAAAACGCATGGTAATTGAGTTAAGTAAAAAATTATTATGGTAAAGTAATTATAAATTGTTAGAGTTTAGGTTAATTAACTTGTAGTTTTATAGAAGAAATACTTAACTAAATGTATCTTGTATTTACAGTGAACTTATTTGTTAATTTTGTATCTATTAGCTTTAATAGGGAAATCTCAATTTGTATTACAGCACTCCTGGTTGGTAAGTGTTCTCTCTCAGTGTTTCTTAAAAGTTTTGTTTTTGTGAGTGGCGACGCAAAGAAAAGTTTTCGATTCTCAGTGTTTGAAACTAATGCTTTTAGCCACAAAACGGCTATTTGCAAACAATAAAAAATATCAGCCCCAATCACAAACGATCTAACCCTATTTTATTTATACGCATTAAATATTATAAATTGTTTTAATGTTACTTATTATATGTATTAATGTTAGTTGTTAGTTGTAACAATTATTGAGTTAAGAAACTTGTTTTAAATAGATATCGCACAAGCTCCGTAAGAAAAGCAATACACAGTATTTTTGCTATTCCTTAGAGTTATAACTGTATTGACTTATTCTTTGTTGACATCGGAAGAAAGAAATTTGATAAACTTGAACCAAAAACAAATACTTCATTAAATGTAAAATATCTCTAGGTACAATGACATAATATTCCTTATATTTTAGTAGTGTGTGTACAGTATATGGGAATCCTTGAGAACCTTTATTCCCTGTTTACACTTACATTATATTGCAGCCTACAAGAGAGTAATGTAAAGACGAACTTAAGCGTCTTATTAAATTAAATTTTACATCAATAATTTTAAAAATAAGAGATCAATAATATTGTACGTCAATAATAACCTAGATTAGTCTATACCCATTCAACCCGACGGATGTGGTTTACCTGTGGTTTCAATGAATAGAGAAGCAAGTTTGAAAGCATTTCACTGTAAAACTACAATGTAAAACTGAAAGGAATGAGTAGTACAGTTCCATATATATACCATATATATATATATATTCTAACGGTAAACCTTTTCTTGGTTAAGTTGAATGATGTTTTCGGACCCCACTTTTTTTGGGACGCCGATTTATTCAACGGTTTTTCGTTTGAGAATAAGTTATTTCCACCTACTGTAAGTTTTATGGGCAATCTCGCTTTGTTTGGCCTAGGTGAAATAACTATGTGTCGTATATTCAGTTTTCTGAATATCCTGACTAAAAAAAAAAAACTTCTACGTTATACTTCCAGTACTTTATATTTGATTCTAGCTCAGTTAGGACACAAGTGAATGATTTTACTTTTTGTAAACCTCTGAGTAGTGAGTACACTGAAACTAACCTTGTAAATGGTTTATTTGTGCTTGCAAATATTTTATGAAATTTCACTGTATCAATTCTTAATCTATAACTCATAAACTATTGGGATATTTGAATACTAGGTGTTTTTTGTAAATAATAACTTTTTTATAAAGCAAATAAAATTTTAATAATTGTGTTTTTTTTTTTTTTTTTTATAAAGACATAAAATAAAACTTTTTGGATTTTACTTTCTCCAACAAATACAAAATAATAACTTTCCTTTCAATTTAATAATAATTTCTTAAACTACAAGGCAGAACCAATTATTTACCTAACTATAATTTATTCTAATATTTTATACCCAATTTGATTTAATTAATATTTTAATAAAAGATTTAATTCGAATTTACGATTTAATGAATTTAATTTTTAATTAATAATACAAATATTTTATCTAATCTAACATCCTAAGTAACCCAGTATTTTAAAATAAATTTATTTGAATTTATTTCAGGCAAATTTATTCAGGGACTAACGTATTTACGTTTCTACCGACCTTTTCACAACTGTCCAGGCGTCGCGACGTTTGATATGAAGTCCGCGAACGTTGTTTAGCGATGGCAGGCTACAGATGCTCTGCGTGCTGGTTAAGTTGTCTCGTTGATGAAGGTTGATCCCTGTAGGGTAGTCTTGAAGAAAGTCGGATGAATTTTTTAAAGATGGTTGTGGTGATGTCGTGTCTGAAGTCCCGGTTCGGCTATTCTCTCGACGTTAAAGTTGCATGTCCAAGAGGTCGCCTGGTGATGTCCTGGAGTCCTATCCGGAAGCTATACGAATCACTCCATGTATCAGCTGCTATGTAGGTTATGTTACTTCTCCAGAATAATCCAAGTTAGGCCAACTTTGTAATGACTAAGTTGCCACTGACGTTCTTGTAGATTATAATTGTGTCTAATGCTGCATTCCAAATTAATATCGCAATGACGTATGTTCACACTTGTTATACAAATTATTAGGTTAACTAAGAAAATACTTAGCTTTTTGCATACTATGGTATTTTATAAAAAACGAGATCAAGGCTCGATGTGTTCACTTACATCGCAGAAATATCAAGGCTCTCGAGTTTCCCCGAGCAATCGTTTAGACTCATCTTCAGCCAGATCCTTCTACTGTTCCACTCTTATCTCTCTCCGTGCAGTTTTGGCCATTGAAAATCCTTTTCCTTTGTAACTCTTCCAGGGTTTTCCCTATTTTATTGAGAGTGACATATTTGAATTCAGCTCGTTGTCTTCTTTACAAACGAACTCGAGTGATGTTCGTACGATTTTGGTTCGCGTACACGACCCGCGCACGTTTTTCCACGGCCATTTCTTCCGGAAAAGTCTTTGTTTTTTGTTTTTCCCGGTTTTTTGTTTTCACTTCTTTATGTCCTTTTGGTTTGTGTTAACTAGCTGGATTTTCTCTTTTTTTCTGCTTCTGGTTGTCTTGCTGTAGGGTTAGGGAGTTAAACGATTTTCTACAAACTTGGGCTTTCCTTTACTCCAGAAACATATTTTAAATACTGGATTATTTTTACATAACTACGTTATCAGCATACTATTTAGCGTTTTGAGTTAATAAAAATTTAAGTTTAACTTTTTATCTTGCTGTAAAGGTGCGAATTCTGTCACCTTTTTCCTTTAATAAAATTTCAAGTTTTTCTTTTTATTTATACATTTTGTTTATCATTACTAAAATTTGTTTTGGTTAGAATTAAAAAAACGTTCTTTTTTATCATTTGAACTTAGTGGATTAATATTAACTTTTTTGTTTAACGAAATTTCGCAAAAACTTATTTCACCTTTATTTTAGGCCTTCTTATGAAAAGCCTGAAAAACCTTTTCTTTTTCAATTTAGAGGAATTTTGAATTTCTCCCCATACTTTAATAGTCTGTATTTTACGTAACATTGTGACTTTATATTATCTAATCTTGCAGTAAATACACCCGCGGTTAGCGTAATGCATTTCCTGAAGATATTTGTTTTATTTAATTTCTGGATTTTGGCTTCCCGTATTAATTTTTAAGTATTTTTTACAAGTCCTTATTCCTTTTCGAACAGGCAGGGTCCAAGAGTTTAACTTAGCCAGATAACTACCCTCCCGCGTCAACATGATTTTCGTGACCTACATGCGGCTTTAGCCCACGGTAAGTCCGGACTATTCAAATTTATAAAATTAATTACAAATTCAAAATCCAGGACCTACAACGGGTTGTGTCCGTTGTAATATATATATAATATATATATATATATATATAGTGTTGTTTTCAAACAAATTACCACTTGTAGTGTGTGTGTGTGTGCACGATTAGCTTATATAGGCCTATAGCTAATTTTAGAAACTTATGTTTCTGATCCTTAGTCTGCATGCCTTGAATTGTAGAATTTGATGTTTGACATGCTACATTTTTAAGATATTATTATTTTAAATATCACCCTTTGTTAATATTTCACTTATACAGAAGTATTAACATAAACGTGTTTATGTTTAACTATTGTTGTGTTGTATATTTTGGACCATCGATATCTAGAATAATATCTTATCTAATAATTTATTATTACGAATGTCCAAATAATTCATCCTTTTAAAGTCTCCATCATAAATTCAGGATTTGGCGACAAGGTACTCATAAGGACAAGAATAAGGAACTATATAAGGCAAGTGTGGCATTAAATTTCCCCCTATCACCAGGCTAAGGTATTATATTTGTGATAATATTATTTCGCAATAGTGATATATTTTGATCACCTAACAAATACAATAAAATATATTAAGCAAAATATATGATTACCATTTATTTATTTTAAATTGGATTTTGTAAATATGTTTTATTTTGTAGTATGTAGAAAATAACATGTAGTATGTAGTATGTAGTTTTGTAGTGTTAACATCTGCAAAACAAGTGTTAGTTTTTTGACTCTAAAACATTTATACGAATATAATAAATTAACCCTTACCTACATTATTTGGATATAGAATTTTAAAAAAATATTAATAATTATGAACCAATTCATTCAATGCCTAAACTTTAATGAATTCAATTTCGTTCGTCTGTTTAGATAAAGATTTCAACTTCGTTTCTTCGTTAAGAAAAGAGTTCTACTTGAAAGTTTTATAATTATATGACCTCATACGCTTTCAGGAATTTGTAATAATTTGTTTGAATAAATTCAGTTATAACATTTTCCATCAGTGTGAATATTTTCATATTTGTGTTCAAAATAATGAAGTTAAGTAACAATATTGTGAACAGAGAGTCTCATATTAAGGACTAAATCCTTGGTAAAAGTAAAAATACTTCTCCATGTATAGCAGTAAACCGTCAGCCTTTTATTTTGGATTTTAAAATATTGAAATTAAGAATAGAGGCAAGACATCGTTTTTATAATATTATAAGTTAGTTTAACTGTAACAGCAGTAACTACTTGTTGAAACTCCATAATAAGGATAAAATAAGCACTAAGCTACAGTTTCAAATGTATTTATTAACTTATTTTGCTACAATTGTTTCGCCTTGCGGCATCTACGGGCTAATGGTAATAGTAAGCCTAAACAAAGTTAAGGTCAATCAGGGAGATCGATCAATGTTAGAATTAAAGAACATATAAATAGTTGGAAGCATGGGCTTAGTAACTCCAACTTTGCTAACCACCTGTTGGACTCGGGTCATAATTTTGATCCTAATCTGAATGTAAAATTATTACACATTAAAAATAAAAGTATTAGACTAAATAATCTAGAATGCTTAGAAATAAATAGATCTATATTACATAAACCTACTTTTAATTTAAATGATCAAATTTTATTAAACTCTTCACCACTTCTTAAACCAATAGTGTAACATGTTAACCATTCCCCTTCCTACCTGCTTGGGTTTTCCAGCTATCCCTTCCATTGTGTTACTTCCGGACCTGTCTCTCTGTACTGTTAACTTTGTTTAGGCTTACTATTACCATTAGCCCGTAGATGCCGCAAGGCGAAACAATTGTAGCTAAATAAGTTAATAAATACATTTGAAACTGTAGCTTAGTGCTTATTTTATCCTTATTATAAGTTAGTGATATTAATCAGAAATTTAGGAAAACAAACTATTATCCAATAAAATGTTTTCCTAATTATATTTAAATCCGGCGGATCTCCAAGAAAACCGGGTAATCTTTTGTTTCTAAAGTTTTTATCTCATCAGCAAAATTCTGTACACATATGATCCTCTATATTCTAGAATAAAACGGTATATAAAGAACATTTTTGTTGATTTATTATCTTTAGAATAATAAATCTATGTACGTTCTAAAATCCAGAGTAAGTATTATTATCATAAAGTTGTCATTCAACAAAAACTACGATCTAACAAATGAGATTCATTCACATTTGAGACACGGAACATGAATGTGAAACATTTATAATATTCAGACATTGTCTTTACATATAAAACAATTGCTTTTCATTTATTTGTTTTACGTAGCTTGACGTTAGTTCCGAGTATAAAAAAAATAAAATTAGAAATTAAACGTTGTTTCTGTGTAAATAATACATTAGTGGTAACTAGTGTAGATTTAATGCAGAAGAATGTTTTTAAATACAACTTGTAGATAAATTGTGAAACAGTTGTTAAATAAGTGATACATTCAGAGGTTATAATTAGACTAAGTACTGTGCTTAATGAATGTGAAGAGCAGAAGTTTCACATTTCATATTATTATACATGTTCATTTTATTGTTTCGATTTTTCCGGGAAGCATATAAAGGTGTATTTTATTTTTGAATTGCATAAACAATTTTCCACAAACTAACATTCCGGGGAACCTTATCTTATTTGCCGATATTTGTTCAAGGTGGAAAATGAAAATAAGTGTATTCTCATGTGTTAAAAGATTAAAAAAAATGTAATAAAATATCGGTTTGACTAAAATTTATTAATTTTAATATTGAAAAAAACAATGTATATGACTCTAGCAGTTAGAAATAATATGAGTAAGTTGATATATCTCGAGTATATCTTGCTTAACTAGGTGGAGTGCAGTTGTAACAGATTAAAGACAGTCGAGAAATTTATATAACTGAGCGTTATGCTCCATAACCGGTTAAAGTGGGCCCATCACGTATCATATATTAGGACTAAGTAAATCTGAATTAATTAAAACATATTAATCGTGCGCACAATCGATGTTGTTTTTTAGAATAATAATTTGGGATGGTTTAATATATATAGTCAAGCCTTTCTTTGTAACTCCAAGAATTATTTTAAAGGCAGTTTTGAAAAACCTCAAGGATATGCTGATTTAAAATATGGAAGTAATAGATATCAAGAAACTGTAAGTAAATTTGTACTACTTAAAATACATAAAAGTAGTCGTAAACGACTGCAACCGTTTCAGCATGTCTGTAACACACTTCTGCAATAATTGGCAACACATTTTATAAATTACTTAATAGAATTTAGGCACAAAACGCGTCCTATTTTACTTAGATACTGCATGCAAATGTTCCACCATAACTGATATACACTTATATAGAGCAGGTACTTATATAGAAGAATGTGATAACAATTTTAAGTTTTACTGTTTACAATATTTAAGTTTTCACATTATAATTGCAATAGGATAATGACTGCCGATATTAATTATTTTGAATATTAAGCCTTTCCTTCGTAGTGAATAACTCTTAGAACTGTAAAAATCATCGACTTGTCAATGACATAACCCCTATTTCCTAATATACCTATTCCACTTGTTTTTTCTATTAGTTGAAACAAAGTCTTGCATTGTAGTCTGTGATACCATATAAAATCGACAGAAATATTTTACACTATAAATTACAGTTAGCTTACATTTATTACATAATAAATGACTCATGCCTTGTAAAGCGTTACATACCATAAACAATCGTATTGTAAAGACGTTACAACATAGGTATCTATTTACACTATTAGAATAGAAGTAAGCTAGGCCTGAGCAGTCTAAAAACTGTGATGGAATAGATACATGATATGGAACATACATAGATATGATATTGGAAAATCATATGTCATGGAATGACATTACACAAGTAACGTCATGCAATAGGCCTACGTCAAATAACTCATATAGTATGTATGCTAATGTAGTGATGACTTAATAGTTTATCGGTGTAAATAACCAGTTGTCCCAATTTTCAAAACTTGAACTAGTGACTCGTGATGTAATAATTGCTCTTTGTGGAAGTATAATAACGAAAACATTTCAACCTTAAATAGGTAAATTTAAAAAAATAAATAAATAAAAAAAATTAGATTGCTTTTATAAGGAAAACAATAACTATCTTATTCTACGCAGATTTGTCACTTGATAACAGTTTTTTTTTAAAATTTATACTCTCCAAAAGTCCATTTTACTCTTTTTGATGACTAATGAAAGTTTAAACAATATACAGTACAAAATAATGATATGTATTTGTATAGGTATAAAATATTACCACAAACTGGAGTGGGTGTAAAGGCCTTTTCACACCGGCGTACTGAACGTCCTGGACGTTTGGTACGTTTGGGACGTTCGGTACGCGCCCATTCCACACCGCCCAACAACGTACCAAACGTCCAGGACGTTCGCTCGATCAGTGCTCTTGTATTATTTTATTTTTTTACCACATTTTCCCTTTTATTATTAGTGCACACTGTATTAATGTAATCCACAATGCCTAGATGCAATGCAGTATATTACATGTAAGCCTACTTTTTAGGTATTTGACATGTACATTTTATAGATTACTGTACCTAGTATTATATATCAATTTCTATTTCTAAGAATAACATAACATAACATGATTTCTATTTTAAATAATATTTGTTTTGCCTGTGAAAGTTAATACGATTGTTATTCTTTTTTTTTAAATTGAGCCTTTAGTAAAACTAATATAAAATGAGGTCATTAATAATTATACTATAATGACTTCCATTAAATAACAATATAAATATATAATCGTTGCTCTAATGTTATTACATTACAGTAAATGACAACTTACTATCTTTCTGAAGATTTGCAGCAATCTCCTCCCACGCTGCGTTCTTCATAACCAGGTCCCTGTATATTTCTAGGGTTGTGTCCCAGATTACAGGATGATCACGTACTTCTTCCAACAACGCTTCCATGGTACAAATGCACAAAACACCAGCAACAACAAACACACTGCAGATGACGCGGGGTTTTGCAGAAATGACAGGAGCGGAGCACGTGGTTCCGAAGTGTTCATTGCGCATGCGCTAGGCCGTGGACGTTCTGGACGTTTGTGAAAAATCACTCTCCGAGTGATCCTCCGAAAAACGTACCAAACGTCCAGGACGTTCGGTACGTTCTGTACGCGCGGTGTGAAATGGCTCATTTGATAGCATGGGAAGCGATTTATTTTGACAAAAACGTACCAAACGTCCAGGACGTTCAGTACGCCGGTGTGAAATGGCAACGATTATATATTTATATTGTTATTTAATGGAAGTCATTGTAGTATAATTATTAATGACCTCATTTTATATTAGTTTTACTAAAGGCTCAATTTAAAAAAAAAAAGAATAACAATCGTATTAACTTTCACAGGCAAAACAAATATTATTTAAAATAGAAATCATGTTATGTTATGTTATTCTTAGAAATAGAAATTGATATATAATACTAGGTACAGTAATCTATAAAATGTACATGTCAAATACCTAAAAAGTAGGCCTACATGTAATATACTGCATTGCATCTAGGCATTGTGGATTACATTAATACAGTGTGCTCTAATAACAAAAGGGAAAATGTGGTAAAAAAATAAAATAATACAAGAGCACTGATCGAGCGAACGTCCTGGACGTTTGGTACGTTGTTGGGCGGTGTGGAATGGGCGCGTACCGAACGTCCCAAACGTACCAAACGTCCAGGACGTTCAGTACGCCGGTGTGAAAAGGCCTTAAAGGTATAGAAACTAGTCGAACTAATAAAGGGCATTGCAATGATCCCATATGCATGATCCCATCAAATTGTAATGTACGAAATGAAAGTCTTGCACAATAAATGAATAGCATTCCTTGTTGTCTATTTTTGATAAAGTATGAAAAATTTTCTTACTATTTGTTTTTGACTATATGTCATTCAAAATAACATATTATTAAAAATACATATTACAGTATAGACGTGATTTATATCAATAGTTAAATATCATGACAGCATAAAGTTTTTTAATAAATCATTTGACTGATGAAGATTTATGTAGGTTAAGGGGTAAGAGAACTAAGGTGTATTGATTTTATATTTTAAACTCTTCCCTTCAGCTTGGAAGTCTTCCAAGGTAATTTATAGAAATGAGACACTATAAAACAATATTATGAAATATAAGACAAAATGAAAGGAGTAGTTTAAGTAAAGGAAAAGTCTTTTTATACTTTATCCCACTATTCAGGCGCACATTTCATAAAGATATAAATATAACAGCCGCACTTTGGATAATTTACCCAGAAATATATTTTTCGAATTCAAGACACTAAAAAGAATCTATTTAAATAATTTACAATTTATTTTGTATAGCCGTTATAAGTTTTTTTGTGTTTGACAAAAAAATATATGACGATATGAATACTTTAGAATAGATAAGATATTAATTTCACATTTGGTATACGCATATTAAATGTCATGGTACACAAGTTTATTAAAAACAAAAATATTGATATACATATTTAGAAAATGGAAGCAGTTTGAAATATTAAATCTGGAATATCTTCGAAAATCAATAATTTCACATATATTTTACAAAATATAAAATAGTTTACTCTTCTAACAACAAAAAAACTGTGTTTAATAAAATTTGAAAATCAAAGAATAACCCAGTTATTATTAATGCGAAACTGAAGATCATTTATCTGGATAAATGTCTTAAACATTGAGGATTAGTATAGATTTTTTTTTAAAATTTATGGTAAGTGTTAATAATAAATTTATTACAAGGATATATATATATATATATATATATATATATATATATATATATATATATATATATACACACCTAAGCAAAAAAACTTTACCCTATGACAATTTCTGTTAAATTGAATGTGAGTGATAAGAATTAATTAAATGTGTTTAAAACCCTACATGGAAGCAGTTAGGAAGCCTAGATAAGCTGTAGTATAAATGTTTTTATATCAGGTGATATTGTTACAAAAAAAACAAACACTCAACATTGAAACTCTTGATATAAATCAAATAACAAAAATATTGTATACTCTTAATTATTTTAACATTTGTTCAAAGTTGTAATTGTTTTATCAAATATGGTGCATCTTACAGTAGTATAAATGTTTAATTTGAAATTAGATGTACGAAATATAAGATATTTAGACTATCTTACTCGTTGGAACACTCCAATCGAATACTTTGTACACAATTAGCACTTTGTAGTTGTGTTCGATCCCTTTATCGTTTTCCTATATTTAGCTACGATGAATTAGAAGGAGAAATCTACAAAAACTGACAGTATATTTAACTAGCCGCTACCCGTATGCTCAACAAGTATCACGTAGTAAGTAGCAAATGGTATTAAGTAGCTACCAGTAATAGTAAGTTGCTAGACTTTTATATGCAAGCTAGTTAATTGGCGACTTACTAACTAGGACAGGTTTTTTATATGTATTGTTATGATCATTGTTGTTTTGTTCTGCTAGTAAGTCCCAGAATACAATACTACTTCTATGCTACTAAAAGTTTATACATTGCCAATAATTGTAATAACTACCCACTAAATTATCATAATTTACCTACTACAACTTATTATTCGATTTAAAAAAAAGTATTTTAATTCATAATTTATAAATTAAAAAAAGAAAGAAAACTACTAGATATTTAAAGATTTTATTTAAGACCTGAGTGAGATACAACATATTACTTTTTTTTTTTAAATATAAATGTATACAGCTACTAACATACATCGGGATAATTTACATAATGAATAAAGATTTACCTGGAATGGAAATGGAATATTTAAAAAGAGTTTGGGTTTAAAACTAAAGAAGAGTGTAAAAACTAAAAAACAGAGCGAAAATTACTATTTATAAATGTAATATTGCTGTTCCAAAAAGTCACAGTTAAATCCATGAGAGCAATTTAGCTGCCAAACAGTATTAGAGATGTCAATTGAATACTAATACGACCTAAAGCCGTAGAACATGTTCGCTACAAATAGAAACAATTTTCTGTCTAAAACTAGTGCTGTGATTTTAATTTGTAACAGCAAACCATGAAAATGTCCACTACGCTTTTTGAGCCTGTTATTACTCGTATTAAATCTCTGGTTTCAATAAACCCGAACAGAATGTTTAAGTAGTAAGTAATATTATTTGAACTAAAAGTGTTAGGAATATATATTACGTTTTGAATTTGACTAGCATATCATCAGGGGAGATCAAGTTTCTCATTACATAAATAGCTATTACAATAATAAATGTAACTTAGATTATGTTCGAGAATATTGTTTAATTAATTTTTCATCTATAAATAAATAAAATATTACTGTTGGCTGAATTATATTTTACAAATTTTCATGGAGGGTGTACCGGTTTCATAATACCGAAACAAATCGAGAACACTTTTCTTTTCGTTTCAACATAAAACCGCGGTTTGGAACATTTTAAGAATACAAAGACATTACAAAAATGTACAATCCTTACTCTGTATTATGGTATATTTATATTGTCTGAAATACTGACCATAATTTTAGACCCACAATTTTAGTAAGTAAACCCAATTTTTATATTGTTTCAGATTATAGTTACACTTATGACTTTTAATCAAAACAATTTAATGGAGAGGTTAAGACATTATACATATAAAATAATAAAATAAACAAGAATTTAATGGAGATATAATATTAAAAACAAGGTTTTGAAAAATAAATTTATGTAATAGAGAAGGCAACTTCAACGTTTTTTAATTAGTTAACGACCATTTTTTTTAGAAAAGTCTGACATGTGAGACTGAATATTTCCTAAACAGCATAACTATTTCTTAAAATTGTAAATTCCATATATCCTTTACAGAAATGTATTTGAAATTAAAGAAATTTCAGTGTATGTTACATGGGAGTATTTGGTTGGTTACCTCTCTAAACGTAGTAACCAACACTACCATTTTATCTAAAGGTAAATAACATCGATCAATCACTTCCTAAACTACTAAAAACTACAGGCTTTGCCAATTAGTTACCCAAAATGGTTTAATAATAACGCAAGAACATGAAAGAAAGTTATGTTGTAGAATTTATTGCTGAATTGTCGTGAAGAGTATAACATAATTATTACACACTTAAACATGACATGCTATCTAAGTGTGAGTATAGATGCAGAACTAGGATCGAAAGAAATATCTAAAGACTAAAAAACGTAGAAATGCAATGGATAATCACGACAAATTCTCACAATATTAATCAAGTTTCAAATAGAACGCTAAGAGCAACTTGAGGTATAGCTCTTTGGTATTATTGAGATAATTTACACGCTATTATGTTATAAAAATATTATAAAAAGCTATCAAGTTTTAGTCCTGTAGAGAGTAAAACTATTTAAATAAGTGTGAACAAATAATACAAAGGTCTTAATAATATAATTATGACGTATTAAATAACACTTACGATACATCACTAGTAATTCCACCAACACATTGTGAACAAGTTAGAAGCAAGCGGTTAGATAAACACTGGCTATTTAAATTAATTGTATTCAAATATAAAAAAAGCAGCCTAGGATAAACGATAGAAGACGAATATAAGACATAGTCCAAATAACTGTAGTTATTTTTGACTTACCGCCAGCAATCCTTGGATAATTCTATTTTGTTTATATTGTCATGTATTTATTCACAACACGTGTTTCGGACATTATCGTCCATCGTCGGGTGATAACACTTAGTTAAAATATTCAACACAAAAATACAAGTAACACATAACATTCACGCACGAGAAACACAATATTTTAATGTCACCGTGCCGGCACTACATAGTATACTAATGTAGTAAGTTGATAGTACGTAATAGGAATAGTATGTAATAGGAAATAATACGTTGATAGTATACTATGTAGTGCCGGCACGGTGACATTAAAATATTGTGTTTCTCGTGCGTGAATGTTATTTGTTACTTGTATTTTTGTGTTGAATATTTTAACTAAGTGTTATCACCCGACGATGGACGATAATGTCCGAAACACGTGTTAATGAATAAATACATGACAATATAAACAAAATAGAATTATCCAAGGATTGCTGGCGGTAAGTCAAAAATAACTACAGTTATTCAAGCATATCCGGTTACTCTAGAATATCATATGATAGTCCAAATATATCTGTAGCAGAGAGTAGGTCAAAATTTAATTACATTTATTACGCAAAACTAATAAATATTTATCGCTTAAAAAACACTTTTTGGTATGATGAAAAATGCAATAAGAAACTAAATTTACTCCAAGTGAAAGACATAAAATATATTTTGCATGTAATATGTAATGGACAATATTAAACCTGGCGTGCATTATGTAAACTAAAACGTTGATACGGAAATATATATTTAGACTTTATATATGGATGTCCATAATAGAAACGTTAGAAAATTGTTAATGGATACTTTTCAGGATAATAAATATTAGTATGTCGTAAATTCCAGTAAGTAGAATAATTACAAAGTTGACATTAACAAAACTACTGTAAAAAAAATTTGACACTTTTTAAACATAAATACAAAACGAGTTTACTTCTAGTAACATTGTTTTTTCTTTCAACTTGTTTGGGTACATAGCTTTTGTTAAAATATTCACAGCGAGGAATAAAACATTCATTCATTAGTGATATATAGTGTAGGATTGATGTGTGAGGATTTATATCGACACAAAACAAAGATAAAACATAAAGCAGCAGATAGCCAAAATCCCTGATAGATTTGTAGGTTAGGATTAGAGTGAGTAATGTGCTTAACGAACGTAAAGAGCAAAAGTTGGGAAACATTACTCGCCGTCACAAAATCAATCTTTGGTTGGAGTAATCCTCAGAGACGGTGAACTACTCAAAGATGTGCCAAAGTAATTGAATGGTGAGAAACAGTTCAATAGTCATAATAATATCGTAGCATAGACATTTGTTGAAGTTATCTAGATGTGTGATTGTTTTCGTCACTAGGTTTAATTATTCATAGGAACATTTTTATAAGTAATTAATTATATATTTGGGATAAAGATGCTGAGAACTAATTACGAAGACATAGTTAAATGCTACTGGACCACAAATAGTATTTTAGGTTTTATTAACTTCAATTTAGTTAACTTTGTAATTTAAATATTAGTACATGTTCCAAGTAATATAAATAATTGTTTAAAGTTTTCATAGAAATCAGGGTCTCTCTCCCTTCAGTGAGCACTGGGTTAGCAATCCTAAGGGTGTCAGCTTCAATCTTTTTAGATTTAGTCTTGGTGTGATCGTTGTCTTTAATGATTCCTACCAAGTCTTTCATGTACAACTCTTGTTCTTTAACGACCTCAACGCAATTAGAGATTTGAGACGCATGGCTGTTTATTTTATGCTCCTTTCTTCCCTTTATATTGGGCGATGATGCCTTTAAACAGCAACAACAAAATATATTTTTATGTTTAGTTCGTTTGATCAACATAACTTATGTATGCAATATTATCTAAATAATATATTGTGTACTATGATCTTGTGTTGTGCGATAAAAACACCGTAATGATTGATAACTTAGAAAGTTAAAATAAAAAGTGTTATTTTGTCAGGAATGTTGAGTGCCACCAAATTAAATACTCAACGTAAGATAAGCTTTCAATGGGAGGGTTCATCGTTAATGGATTGGTCCTGTTTAGTAGTCACCTAGATATTCTGTTAGACGATGAATTATATTTATAATGGGGTTACGTCACGGGTAATGCCTACGGTGATAAATTTTGGGGCTCCTTTACCCTTCGTTTGCCCTAGCCTACCTGGGCGGAGATCATCTATCGCTTAAATGTTTGATGTGGGTGCTCATATTGAACCAACTAGGTTATATCCATAAGTCTTGAGTATCGTCTGTATCTTTTATTATAATATATAGACAAATATTATACCTACATTTTTTTTCAAAAACAAGGTTTTTGTTGAACTTTTTGTGACTTTGGGTTTTAATAAAATTTATTTAAATAAATTAATTCTATAATGGCTACTTCAGTAGTCAATTAAATTTGTATACAACATAAAGGTGAAAATACATAACAAAATGAAATATGTTCAATAATAGTTCCGTAAATTTAGTGTATCACAGACAACTATTAGTCCAATTAAATAATACTTATTAGGTGTGCATACTTCATAGTTCACATGTATCAACAAATTTTCATCAAATCCTTACAAAGTAATGGAAATAATTTAAATTCGTGACTAATACTAACCATCTATCATTTACAGTTTTTTAAAGAATCTCATGTAGTATATAAAAAATCCAGGGAGTAAGGCAGGGATGAAATAGCAAATGACACCATTCATTTGTATTCAGTAAACTAATAAAATACACCAAAACATACACACACACACACACACACACACACACACACACACACACACACACACACATATATATATATATATATATATATATATATATATATATATATATATAGTGTGTGTGTGTGTGTCTAGAAAATATTGTCCCAAATTTCACCACGGAAAATAAGAAAAAATGTTACAATAAACATTAGTCCGAAAATGCTTAGTTATAGAATATTACGTCATTTATTCCTTTTTTTTTACTAATAAAATATCTTATTAAGGGAACGATATTAGCTAGCCTTTGATACAAATCTAACTTTTCTTGCATATACAAGGTAGCTACAATAAAATAAACTGTAAAAACCAAAGTTTTAAACATTTTGGGGAACCCTGTACATACGGATAACACTTTTGTAAAACTGTTTGTGCCGAAATGGTGAAGTTTTAGATTCCTTAAAATAACTTATCAGACAATTTTGATTTATGTTTACGTTTGAAAATTTTGAGACTTGAACTAGGAACACATTGCCACATTGTTTTGCCACATTGTAAACGTAAAATTATATGAAACAGTATATATATTGATTCCCTGCAAGCGATTTAAGGGGGATGCATTTTGATTTCTTGAGCTTTTATATATATATATATGTGTGTGTGTGAGTCTCTCTCTCTCTCTCTCTCTCTCTCTCTCTCTCTCTCTCTCTCTCTCTCTCTCTCTCTCTCTCTCTCTCTCTCTCTCTCTCTCTCTCTCTCTCTCTCTCTCTCTCTCTCTCTCTCTCTCTCTCTCTCTCTCTCTCTCTCTCTCTCTCTCTCTCTCTCTCTCTCTTTCTCTGTGTGTGTGTGTGTGTGTAACTTTAATCTACAAATTGTCTGAAAACTAACAATGAAGTAATGTAATTATAATAAAAGAAAGCCTGACATAAGGAAAATCAATAAAAAGTACGTAAAGCCTGTCATGCTGAACTTAGTCAATAAAGTTAAATAACGGGAGATTTGCGGAACAAGTAATTAAATTTTGTTTTGTAGAAGAAAAACAAAATCTTTTACGTCCAGACATTTTATTGTCAATTTGACTCATTTAATTAACAACGACATGGTACAAATGTTTATACTACAAATTACAAATTTTACGGTATATAGAGTTGAATAAAAACAACGCATTCTTATGCATTAAGACATATAATACTGTTCAGTCTGTTTTATTAAATAAATATAAAATAACTTTAGTTTACAAGTGTATATACTGCTATAAATATTCAAATGACAATAAAATAAAACAGATTTTAAAAACGGATCTATATTATGTTATTTTAGTTGCATGGTTCTTGGATTCCAAGTCACTTTGAATAATATTATATAGGATAATATGTTAATAATATATTAAATATTACCTTTTAATGTTCCGTCTTGTGACTTTTTTGGTCGTTCGAATGTTACGACGCGTTTCGGGACCGCAATCCCATTGTCAAGTACACTTACACAAACACAATGAAACACATAACACGTTTAAAAAACACACAAAAACACCACAGTTACAACACTTTTAAAAAACTTAATTGTGCTGGACAATTTCATCATGTAGGTCGTATTGTGGTCCATGGTACACTGTCGTAAACTGTCTAACGAAATATATTACTGTAGTTAGAGAACCGGTTTAAAATAGCCTAGGGCTGTGTCATATAAACTATTACTTTTAAAATCCAGCTGATCGTTTAATAATTTAGACGGATTGTTATTAAACTCCTTATAAATTTCGAATTCTTCTAAGGCGTTCAAAAGTCTACCTTTTTTGCAAATATGAAGTGGAACCAGATTTTTGTTGAAATTAGTGTATGAATGATTACTATTAATTAAATGTTGAGCAAAGTTAGATTTTAATTTATGCATGTTTGTATGCGGCAAATGTTCATTAAAACGGTCTTTGAATGCCCTACCCGTCTGTCCCACATAAATACTGTCACAATCATCACAATTGATTTTGTAAACACCCGACTTCTTTTCGATTGGAATTACACGTTTGGGTCGTAATAATTTTTGAATATTATTGTTGGTGCGAAAAGTGACGGTAATATCATATTTCGCCAATGTATTTTTCACAATATGCGGAACGGTGTTAGAATATTCCATGGATACGAATTTTTTATTCTTATTCTTAGACCGTGTGATAGGGTTCTGTTTATTTCTTATATGATTATGCAAAAGTTTATCAATCATTGCTTCATGGTATCCGTTCGCTTGGGCTATATATTTAATGGTTTCCAATTCATCGTTGAAATCGTGTTTATCCAATGGTATGGTGAGAAGGCGGTGTATGAAACAGTTGTATGCTGACATTTTTTGTGATATTGGATGGTGTGATGTGGCATGAATGGTGGTATCTGTAGTGGTAGATTTTCGGTAAATTTTATATTTTAGTTTATCATATTCCTTGGTCATAGTCAAATCAAGAAAGTTTATTTTATTATCTATTTCGGTCTCCATAGTGAATTGCATTTTATGGTTGATTTTGTTGAGATAAAGTTTTAATACTTCCGCTTGACGTAAAGTGCCATCAAACACGAGAAAAGTATCATCAACATATCTTGTATAAAATAATATTTTTGTTTTATGTGGGTTGTGATCAGACATAATAAATTCGTTTTCTAAATGGTTCAAGAATATGTCCGCCAAAAGTCCGGATAGCGGTGAACCCATAGCAAGACCCATATTGTGAAAAATACATTGGCGAATGATGATATTACCGTCACTTTTCGCACCAACAATAATATTCAAAAATTATTACGACCCAAACGTGTAATTCCAATCGAAAAGAAGTCGGGTGTTTACAAAATCAATTGTGATGATTGTGACAGTATTTATGTGGGACAGACGGGTAGGGCATTCAAAGACCGTTTTAATGAACATTTGCCGCATACAAACATGCATAAATTAAAATCTAACTTTGCTCAACATTTAATTAATAGTAATCATTCATACACTAATTTCAACAAAAATCTGGTTCCACTTCATATTTGCAAAAAAGGTAGACTTTTGAACGCCTTAGAAGAATTCGAAATTTATAAGGAGTTTAATAACAATCCGTCTAAATTATTAAACGATCAGCTGGATTTTAAAAGTAATAGTTTATATGACACAGCCCTAGGCTATTTCAAACCGGTTCTCTAACTACAGTAATATATTTCGTTAGACAGTTTACGACAGTGTACCATGGACCACAATACGACCTACACGATGAAATTGTCCAGCACAATTAAGTTTTTTAAAAGTGTTGTAACTGTGGTGTTTTTGTGTGTTTTTTAAACGTGTTATGTGTTTCATTGTGTTTGTGTAAGTGTACTTGACAATGGGATTGCGGTCCCGAAACGCGTCGTAACATTCGAACGACCAAAAAAGTCACAAGACGGAACATTAAAAGGTAATATTTAATATATTATTAACATATTATCCTATATAATATTATATTATGTTAGTATAGTGTAAAACATAAAAAACACTTAAAGACGATGAATAATTACAAGATCCATATAAAAATCATTGCTTTTGTAATAATAAAATATTACATACCATGTAATTAATCTAAATATATAACTTGTAAAGTAATAATAATTGTCTACCAAGTGTTCAAGCGATAAAGCACTCTATGGCGAATAGACTTGAACAATGGGTTTTCGTCACCGTAGGTACATCTAATTTGATATGGGACTTAATAGTCCTGTAATATGCACGGCCAAAAATAACATAATTATAATTTTATGCAAATTAATAATATAATTAAATAAATGCGATTAAATTAGATTTCATAAGTTATGATTTACTGCCTGAGAAAACGCCATTTGGAAATTTTTCTATTTTTGTTTTGAATTATATTCAAATATTGAATTTCATTATTATTATTAACGATTATTATCAAACCCCCACGCCAATAAAACAATATATATAGAAGAGAAATGGTCTTTCAATAATAATTAAAATAAAAGTAAGAATGTCTTTTTAACTGATTGTATACACTTTATTTTCTCTAATAATCTTTACACTATAATTAATTGTTAATATTTAAGTTTTAATATCTTAGATTTGTAACATAACTTGAATATATTTAATAATAATACATCCTCCGAAATATTGATGTCTATATTTGACTGATTGAAAATTTTACAATTATAGTTCAAAAACAAAATTGAATTTACTTAATCCTATTTAATGTAACTTTGCTTTTCAGGTCGTGAACTAAATTAAATTTTCTTGCTAGTGAATGTGTAACACTGGCTTACATACATGGAAATTACGGTTGCAGCTCAAAATGTGATTTGAATCCTAATTGAAAAGTTTTAATTAAAGAAAAACATTAATTTATATTCCACAAAGTAACTGGAAGTTACAACCTTATTGAATACGAGCGATAGATTATAATACCTTATTCTACGTTTCAGTATTTACTGTGTTATTTGTTCAATTATAAATTAAAACAGATAATGATTGTCTATCTACATTATTGTACTCATTAGTCCGATTCCTTTGCTAAAAGTTATACATTTTTAGATCTATGAAAACAAATCGATAAGTCAATAATAACTCTGTTTAAAACCGTGATAACGCCTTAATTTGTTACATATACATTTTGAAATAAGACTTTACATTTTCATTTTTATACTATGTAATTTTTTCAAAAAACTTTTGACGACCAATCCTAATAACAGATCATTTTGTAATAAAGCACTTGTGTACTCTAACAGCATCAGGACGGAAGACATGTTGAAGGAAGCTATGATAGGAAACAGAGAAGGCTAACTCAAGGCTATAAGAAGATATCAAAGAAGCAACAAGGATACCTCTGGGTTGCCACGTCTGTAATCATCATAAGTAAGTCTCAAAATTATTTTCATTAACTACAATACAAGTATTGCAATTCCTCTAAAGTTGATGACTAATATAATATACTTATTTAGTATAGTTATAATATATTACAATGTGTCCAGTTTCAATCACAATTCATCTTCGTGTACTTAAACAAGTCAAAACTATTGAAATAAATTGACGTCTAAAACGTTAAATCTTTTGAAGGAGAAAATTTCAGAATAAACGATATATATCACATTATATGATCAATCCGTATCTTTAAAACCATTTATTACCAAAATCCGGTTATATGTTTATATTTGACCAGCCGTCTCCTCCACGTCGCACCAGTGGTTCCAAATCCGGAAAATCTGGCCAAAATATGAAGGTATTAAGTGATTTGTCTAATATTGTGTATACAGATGTTTTTGAGTATGCTGATTAAGAAACTGATGTTAAAATTGGCGGGCCAAATATGGCTGACAAATTGTCGGAAAACTGAATTGTTTTTTGAAAACTTGTATAGTGGATTTAATGATCAAGTTGATTAAAAAATGATGTTAAAATTTAAAAAAAGATGTCGGATACAATATGGTGGACAAAAATTTCGGAAAATTGTAGTAATTTATTGAAGCACGGAATAGTGGTGTTTTGGGGCATGTTGATTAAGAATCTGATGTTAAAAGTTCCAAAAAAATATTCACAAAAGAAATTAGCACATTAAAATAAGAAAACGTTTATTTACAAAGAAATCAATACAGAGGAGTTTTTGATTACTCACTATCCAATGATTCATTGTAATCAGCCGTCAAGTAATCAGTTGAATATTCACTTAAGTTACATTCTGCTATAGCTGGAGGGTTCAATAAATCCAGGATTTTAGAAGATAAGGACCTTAAACTTTCTTAGAATAATTAGCTTAGACTCATAATAAAAGGGTTTGAAGATATAAAAGTCTTAAAAATATATTCTCATTGTGTTTGTGCGCCTACATTTTGGCAAGAAATTTTGTAATGTATTTATTACATGATTGTTTAGCACCTTCAGACATCTGCCCTATCGACAATAACGAGAAGAAATTATTTCACTGCCATTCATGAGAATTTACGCATGGAAGTTGGCATATAAAATCATAGATATAACTCTACAATTTTTCGAGCTGTAACTATAGCTAATTGTTCAAACCGATCAATGTTAATATCATAACCTCTTATTATAATTAAGTTTATTTTAAATTTTATTTGATGTAATTATTATTAATTATATATTTTTCGTTTTTACAATAATCTCACTAAAAAAATACCTCATAATCAGTTCTTATATAATATTATATTCACGATTTCATTATTTCATTCATCGACTAAATTTTCCAACTCTTATCATTTTATATGAAAAATTGCACTGAAAACATAATAGCACATAATTGCAGATAATCTTTATGTTGTATGTTTTAAGAATAGTGTAATAAATTAGACTAAAATAAATCTTTGACTAAACACATCGGTGCAAATAACTTTTTTGTTGTTTGAAAATATTTTAATTTTAATTTGTATTTTATATTTTATTAACAATGATTGTCATTCATTATTTCTGAAATTTAATTATCTAAATGTTAAATTTCACACTCTAATTACTTTTATTACTCTAATTACTTTTAGAAGATGAACTTTTATCAATTAGTTATTGCTATACATAAATTGTTTAGTTGAGAGTTGTTTACTCTAAGCAGTTCTTTATATAAATAAATACGTATGGAATGTTTTTCAAAAGGTCAGTCAAAACTTCGGCCACGTAACAGGAATAAGAGAGACAAAATAACTATCAAAGCGTTCAGAAGATTTACCTAACACCTACTCGAAAATCACATTAAGCGTTTAACACGTGAACTTTGTTAATTAATTTACGAACAGAACAATATACCTCATTTTATCTTTGAAGTTTAAAAAAAGTAAATAATAAAAACATACTATTTTTTAAAATTAATTTGTTTATTTATAAGAAATAATCATGATTTCGTTTTACATTTTATTCATTAGTGCGTTATTGCAACAAGGAGGCAGTAAACCAAAGGCGGTAACGAAACGTTTGATTTTGTCGTCGGTGGCGTGAACTGGCAGGTGTCGTTTTAATCTACGGTACAATACATTTCAACAAACATTACGCCTGAGTAAATTTATTAAAACTATGGTCACATCTTGCGTTTTGAAGCGGTGGTAAAATTAAATTTTGTTATTTAAAATTATAAGGTATTTGTACAAGTACCTATCATTTATACTCAAAGTAGATAAAGAAAGGGTAACAGTGCTATAGTAAAACTACGTTATATACTCGTACTATATTGATTCGTTATTATAGTGGACAATTTATACAATAGATTTATTGCAGTTTTTTTAATCAATTGTAATTTAAATAAAGTGAATATAATTTTTTTTTTATTTTAGAAAATAATTTATTATTGTATCTTATTTTTATAACGTTTAATTTAATCTGGTATAAATGTTACTTGATAATGTTGGAATATTCATATTAATGAAATGCTTTAAGTAAATGACATTTATCATTTTTGTAAATAAAAAATAATACCCAACATTTGAGTCTATATCAACTTCCATTATAAAGTGTGAAACGTGTAACAGTGTAACATAACAAAACAAGTATCTGTTTCATATAAATATATATCACTATATTGTTACGTTATTTGTATCATATTTAAAAAATGGAGCAGAATGTGCTTGATGGGATTAGCTATCTTATAGACCTCCCTGTTTTTCTTAAACTAACGGAAGACAAATTGTAAAAATTAACATAATTATAATTAAGTGGATAACAATTATCCACTAATATGTATAATTAACTAATATACTGTTACTGATATACTGTATTAACTAATATATGTATTAATTATAACTAATATGTAAATAACAAATTACTCTCAAGTCATCATTTATTTATAAGGTGATTTAGAAACTAGTTGTAAACAATAGACATACAAAAAGATGTAAAAAAAAAAAAAAAAAAAAAAAAAAAAAAAAAAAAAAAAAAAAAAAAAAAAAAAAAAAAAATACATTCAAGAAAAATTCAACCAACGGATAATAGGAACATCATGAAAAATACCAAATAACGAAACAGATTATATTGTAAATTGGAAACTAGAGCGCAAATCTATATTATTGCTATCTTTTAAAATATTAGTGTTTCAATTTATCTATTTAAAAGTAAAAGGAAGGCGTGCATATTTAGGCGTGCATAAAAATAAATTCCAATTAAATCATGATGAAGAATAAAAAAAAAATATATATATACTAAAATCAACCTCTGAACTGAATGTAAAAGAAATTGAGGATTGAATTGTTGTTTATACTTTTTATTTGACTGAGTATACCACGAAACAATAATGCAGATTTTAAAAGATTGAAATATGAAAAAAAAAAAAAATTCCTAACTAATGTACAAACATTATGACAGGATGGTGCACTTTACCTCAGTACGTGTCTGATCTCTATATGTTAGCTGCTCCTAATATCTTTTGTATTATTGGTATTGTTTAAATACAATATTATGTAAACATTATATTACTGTAGTTCATATTATATTTCTTGAATACAATGATCTCCCAATCCCGCCAATGGTTGTTCATTTGAAAACAATACTATACACATGCACCTGCATTACCCGTTCCTTCCTTTGTGGCTTTACAGTGAAATGCTTTCAAACTTGATACTCTATTCATTAAAACCACAGTTTAAACAACCGTGGGTTTGATTGAGTCTGAGATAATTTAGGTTATTAATGGAATTTACTATTAATGATATTTAACTTTATAATTATTGAGTTTTACGTTAATAATAGATTTACGTTACTCTCTTTACTCACCATACTAATAGATAGATATAAAAAGATTGTTATGTTGACAAGTAATAAGTAATTTTTAAATATCTAACTATTATTATGGAAATGTGAGAATAACGTCAACATATATATATATATATATATATATATATATATATATATATATATATATATATAATGTGTATAATAAAATACTAAATCACTACATTATTACTTTCGGTTTTACCGAAATATATAATGAACTTAAATTGTATATTTTTCGGTAAAGTTTTGTCTAGCAAATATGAATGTAGTCAAAGTTTTTGCTTATATCACAGAGGGTAGTATTTTTTTGACGTAACTTTAAATTGTAGCGTAAGGGATTGTAGCGTAATTGAGACTCTTGGTCCTGAAGTCGGGTCGGGAGGTGACTGGTAGAAGAAGGTACGGCGGGGCGGATGGTCCAGGAGGGTTGATAGGGCTTTTGGCGGGGGTATGGTTACATGTCCTCTACACTCTCGGTGGCCCTGAAAAGAGTCCTTGCCGGAAGTAGCCTACAGTACCACGTAGTGTATGTGGTGTGGTGAGAAACCATTATGAAAGAAGTACATTAATGATTTTATTAAACTAAACATTTTTTAGACAAATTGTTAATGTAAATAATAATGTTTCCTTAGCGTAGTAATGCATTTTGTTTAATTTGTTTGATAACACACTTTAATTTACTTATGATCTATGATAACAGTTGAATTCCACTTGGTTAAAATTAATTAATGTTTCTATGACTTTATATTTTTCCTATAAAAGATTTAACAGGTAAATCTCTTAGTATATAAATATATTCTTATATAAAACGAACATATTGAATAAAACAATATATCTTCAATAGCAGTCCTGTCTAAGACAATAAACCTTCAAGAAAGATTGAATTACAAAAAGAAAACCAAGAAAATATCTCTAATGTTGGTAATCTATATACTACATGGTAGTGATTTGTCGTTATATCGGGCAAACTGACAGAACATTGAGAATACGTAATTATATAAATTATACTCATAACCAATTTTTATGATAAAAAATAAATAAATTAAAAAAAAAAAACTAGTTGACTTACATGAGATTCTAATCAAATGACTTTTAGTTGCATATTATATGAATAAATATGTACTTAAATAATAATAATAACAGCAATAAAAATAAAACTTATGTTTAATTTATTTTTTAAATTATGAAGAAATAGAAAATAAAAACAATATTTTTATCAACAATTATATTGACGATAAGAAAATAAGGACCACAGCAATATCTTATAAACTTTGTAATTATAACGAATTTACTAATAAAACCGTAATTAATTAATGTATATCTATAAGTTAGTAAATGACTTATGGTGTAACGTACAAAATAAAATTGTAAGTTAAGATGTTATTATACTGTACTCATTATGTAAGTTAAGTTCAGTTTAACTCATTTATTTATCTTCAGTAATACAAATGAAATGATTTTCAAATCGTACTTTAAAATTTTTGATTAATAATTATATTTATGTATAAATAAATAACTCAACATGAGAATAGAATGTCTGGAAAAATGCAACTATTTCTTTGTAAAAATTCGTTTCGCTTTATCATAAATCTCATGTAACTTGACTGTATTACCTTGTCTAGTATTAAAATTTTTTAATCATTTTAAGAGGAGTTAAATTAAATTGTATGTTATATTAGGGTGTATTATTTATGACTGGCAAGATAAATTTTACCGTAATACATAGTTACAGAAATCTAAATATTTGTGTGATATACTGTTTTGATAATTCATAGTTAATACGTAATACACAATCCTTAAAACACTTTTTTGTTATAATGGATCTCAGATCGGTTACATCTCCAAAAAACTATTCATAGATTTAACACATCACAAAACCTTCTTTCTGCTGCGTACATGAGTGAAAGTAAAAATAATGTATTATTATTGTTCGTAAATCGGAACTGCAATACATCAACTGCAAGAGACGCAACTATTTGTTCAAAGCAGTTTTATTTTCTTCAAATCGCGCGTTCTATTCGACAAGCTCTGCAATAAAAACCTTTTCAATTTACGATGATTTTTCCGCTGTATTGTTCCATGCATATGTTGCTCTCATAGGAGCTGGGAAATATGAAAAATGTAGACTATCAGTATTCTATAGCAATTCGTTTTCTATAAAATTCAATAAATCAAGATTCTTTCGAATATTCAATACATCTAAAATAAATATTGCTTTTGAAAAATTACCTGTCAAACGGCTTTAATATATGATTTCATAGAAAGATGAACATACAAAGTGGAAATGAAGATGAGATTCGTAAATAATCTTTCTTTGATAGACTATCATCTTTACCAGAAAAGGACAATATTCTTCTTTTTTAGGACAGAAGAGAAGAAATATTTATAGAAATATAATTTATGTCTGTTAATAGTGTTCAATAACATATGTTTATCTGTAAGTGAAATAATATATGTGTGACATATTTAGAATATCCTGTACTATAAAATAAAGTTAAACATTTATTTGATTATATAGCAAACCAATAATAGTACTACATATTAAAAAGTTCTGTTAGACAAAAATAATAGTGTAATATGATAATATTCCTTGTTAGTGTGGTAACCTAATAATTTTTTGAGATGAAGAACTTTTTTTTCAGCTTTAGACATAGTTTTAATTTATTGTAAGGATTTAATACACATAAAATTGAAACCCTCATTAAACAATATCAGTCAAAAGTTTAAGTCAAGCGCAAAGGTTTAAATTATTAATATCAATTGTTATTTCAACACAACTTAAAGATTCAAAATGTATAAATTTTAAACAACATCTATCGTTCTCTATTTTATTTAATATTACCAATGTTCATCGAATTGACAATGTCCATCGAAATTATTATAAAAAATGAAATTGCGGTGTTAAATGCATAAATAATAATAATAATAATAATAATGGAATACATTTTAGTGTAAACATCATATTTTCTTATTAACCACTAAACATTGCAATTATAATCATTTAAAACAAAATATTTTTAAGCTGAAGTAAAACTAAATATGGTCAACCCCAAAAGTATACATGTTAAAAGGGAACAAAAATGATACCACTAAAATAAAATTGTAAAACACTCTTAATAAATAATTTATAATACATAATAATTTTTAAATTGTATGAAATCGTTTTAGGATAAAATTTGTACATTAAATATAGCCCGTTTGTACTCGTATTTCAATATTTGTTTAGTTTGGTAATTAATATGTATTATATAGACAAAAAAACAAATTGATGAAGGGTTTTATCTATATTTGTTAATCCCTAATATTTCATTAATAATATTTGGCCAATGTTAAAATTGAAGATTATAAATGGTAAAATTATATTATTGATTATTTGTATTGTACCATAAATTTCACATGAAGTTCAAATGATGAATTATTTCCACCAACAAGTTTCTTTTTGAAGTATCACTTCAATACAAAGAGAAACTATAATAGATAATGTGTGGAATGAGTTTTAGGTGAATAATGTCAGATATGATAGATGCGACGTCTTACAAAACTAATGGATATGCAAACATGAAATCGGCAGAATATTAAACAATATTTATCAAAAACATCCAATATTGAGTTTCCTCCCATGTCCGAGTCGCAATGTTATATATATGTTGGTGCACGAACTCAACGAAGATGATTACGATCGACGTATAGAATTTTGCGAAACTATAATGTCTAAAATAGATCGCAACGAAATTGATGTAAACAATATTGTGTTTTCAGACGAGTGTACATTTATGCTGAATGGAAGCGTAAACAGGCACAATTGCCGTTACTGGAGTAGCGAAAATCCTCACTGGATGCGGTAGGCACACACGCAATATCCACTAAAGGTGAATGTCTGGCTTGGTGTGATAGGTACCCATTTGGTAGTTCCTTTCTTTATTGAAGGAAATTTAAATGTAATATCATACCAACGTTTGCCGGAAAATGAAATTTCACCAACACTTCGAAACATGTTTGGAGAACATTTCAGAATATCTGGTTTCAACAGGACGGAGCGCCCCCACACTACGGCATCGACGTAAGGGCCTATTTAAACACTGTTTTTCGGCAACGGTGGATCGGAAGGCGGGGAACTGTAGAATGGCCAGCGCGTTCACCTGATCTGTCTCCATTAGACTACTTTGTTTGTGGTTACCTTAAGGACTATGTCTACAAAACAAAGCCTCAAAATGTAAATGAACTGAGACAAAGAATACTTCAAGAATGTCAGGCGATTCCTCAAGTTGCCCTGCAAAATTCTCTTAATAGTTTTTATGTGCGACTTTCCAACTGTCAAATAACTGGAGTTGAACAGTTCGAGCAATTACTCTGAAAACATTTGGTAAGTAAACATCTGTTTTCCAATAAAACCTTTGAACAGCCGCCATTTTGTACTGGATCAACCTTTTTGAATGCGGTTTGCGGCATTAAACTCTGCTAGCTAAGCCCTTTAAAATGATGTGCATATTGACCTATGCTCCTATTTAAGATTTCCTTCTGACTCCTTGCGGGACGTCCCCATGATATGACAGAAAATTGATAGTTCGTTTAAAAAGTAGATTTTTAGGTGAGATGTTGATGTACCAAATCTTATTGATTTATCTGTTGTCGTTTAGAAAATATTAAGCCCGTGCGGGGCTTTATATACACCCTGTATATATATATAAACTTTAAGCGACAATCATATTTTACTACTAGTAAGTAAATTAGTGAATACATATGGAGTATTCGAACAACAATGTTAATTTTGTAGCTCATTTTGAACTAGCCCCGAAGGGGATATTACTGTTGAGTATCTCTCATAACTCTGAAATGTGTTATAAACGAGACCCTTGGGTTCAGCAAGAAAGCTCAGAGTTTAGATGGAAACTTTTGAAAATAACTTTTAATGATTTATCACGTGTTACTTCTATGCAATATAATATTATTTTGAATTCCATACTTAAAAGGTGAAATGTCTTAACAATCTAAAAATAAAAGTTATATGCAACTGCATCTTCAACATCTATTGTTGTAAATAATTATTTGTAACTATTTTAGATAATAATAAAAATATAAATGTTATTATTATTTTTGAAATGTTTCCTTAATATTTGTATTTTATTTTAATAACTATTTACCTAACTCAAACAACTATTAAACTGTTTTAAGTAAAAACGCCATACACTATTAGAATTATTATTGTTGTTATTAAAGTTACAATATTTGCATATTAACATTGATTTACAAAAAGAAAATTATAGTATAATACTACGATAATTTAAATTAAGATTCAAAATATTCGTGTATACAAAAAACAACAAAATATATTAACTATTGTTCACTTTTCATTCCAGTATCGCAATATATTTTTATCTTGTTATAACATCAATAAAATAATGAGGAACCTCGAAAATAATTAACTCAAAAACATATATCATAATTCGTGTGGTAAAACTAAGAAATCACATTGAAAAATAAACGTAAGACATACAATTTAAAGTGTTAAATATATACCAGTAATACATGTACCAAATAGGTTACTTTCTCACAACATTATGTTTTTCATTGTGTAAAGACTGCTCGTTCATTTTAATTTCAAAAATTATATAACGTAATGACACCTTTAAACACGAATTACTTCCAAAATTGTTTTAAAATTAACATAATAAATATACTCATTACAAGCATGTATAAAAAAACAATGGCTCTATAAATAACGTCAATTCTACACCATAAATGTTTTGTTTCAAATAAAATTACAAGTAATGAAAGATCTCAAACATGGACAACGCAAATATTAAAACATTTACTAATAACAATAAGTTTTACGATGTATTGTTTAATGAGTTAACTTCAATGTGTGCCACAATTATGTATTCTCTTACTGCAAACTTTTATGTATATTCATCAATCACATATGTTTCGTTCCATTAAACCGCGTACTTATTCAAAAGATGAGTATTTTATATTGTTTATTGAAATTCATTTATGTATAAATAAACAATTAAATATGAAACGCAACAAAATTGTTGGTTAGTAATAACATTTAATTTTATAAAGTTATATGTTTTTTCTTTTTTTTTTGTTGAGTATTATTTTCTTAAGGAATTTGATTTATTATCACAGCTTCTATAAAACAAAATATATAAGACGACCTTGCGGTTATCATGACATTAAACACATTACAAAAGGAGAATAAGATAAACATCCAAGCCCTTGAATATTGACAATACGGACAGGCTCTGAAACTAAGTTCCTCAAAAGAAGCTTGGCAGGATTGATTAAAAAGAGGGATATAATCAATGACTAGTCCCAGGAAGTTTAAATCCAGTTAGGTTACCTCCGGTATTACCACATCCGAATTCACTAAAAGTGAGTTATAATAACTATAAATTATTTATGCATCAAAAATTCGTCTTAGGATGAAGTACTTTTGATACGCAATTTGAATATAATTTGATTGAAGTAGGACTATCTTAAATTTTAATTACACATTATTATTTATATTACAAAGCAAAATAATATGAATGAAATACGGATAAAGCCTCTCACATACGTCTGATAAGGAATTGGTTTGAATAGATTTATTCACTATTACGATTATTATTCATTATAATATAAAAACACGTTCTTTTTCATAACGTAATTGCATTTACCTGACTACCAATTTGGAATATCATGTACATGAGTTAAATTGATTTATTTTGTAGATAACCTAAGTGGAATTTTAACAATTTAATTTATCAAAAATCTTCTACTTTCACGTTAATATATTTTTTTCTGTAAAATATATCTTTTCAGTGGCAATAGACTGGGCAGATAAAATCCTATTAGTTATTAAGTTTCTTATTGGTAAAATTAAATTATTCATGCGTCTCAATACAGCCAATTTTCTCATTAGCCATATATGAAATATATTGTGACCCAAATAAAAGTTACAACACAAAATATAATTACTATCGTCAATAAAATTACAAAAAACGAATTATATTTCTATTTGCGTGGATCTTAATGCGGATCATACGTTCATCAAATCGGTTGATCTAAGACAAATTACCATGTAGAACACAGCTAAATATTGAAAATTTTATACAATGTGCATATGATTGATACTTCAAGTAACAGAAGTTTTTTAAGAATTACTTTTTATATGCATTGGAAGTCTCTAAGTAACCATCAATTCTACTAAAAGGCGAGTAAACCAATCACAATAGTATTGTTATGAAATGATTGAAATTAAAAACTACGGAACTTCATTTACAAAATATCAGTAAACTATAATAAATAAGACATAAAATAAAACGATAAACTGTTATTAGCTATTATATACAATTTTAATATTCTTATTTTTGTATGCCTACATATAATTTTTAATTATAATAAAATATACCTAAATGGTCTATATTATTGTACAAATATTAAATAATTACACAAGGAATATTTTTTCTTAGTTTATAGATTTTTTTGAATGTGCTCGCAGGGAGGGGGTGCAAACTAGCTGCACCTAATAAGAGAGGTTTGACGTCCCTCACGGTCCCCAGTCAAACATTCACATAACACATAAACACAATCCATATAGTCATTATACACAGTTCACCTACATTATACAGTTCCTTTCTTTAACCCTAATTTAGGATTCTCATCGCAAGGGGTGCAGATTAGCTGCACTTATTGAGAGGGGTTTTGCATCCCGAGCTATACAGGGATAGACAACATCAACTGAATTCCAAAAATGTTGAATAGGAAATTGTAAATTTTATATTAAAGTGCCATTTCAATTCGCTAATGGACGCTCTTGGTTTTCATTAATAAAATTACAATTTCATTAACTAGGTCACTATGGAAGATAAGAAGATTAAAATAAATTCTTTGATTTTTATTAAAGCAGCATTTAAAGTTAAGCAGGGAGGATAAATTTTGTTTAATACTAATTATTACTAATATATAAGTTTCTAAATAATTGCAATCAAATTTAATTGTAATTACATATTTTAACAAATTTCCTTTTCTATTAAATAACCTTCGATCAACAAATTACAGAATAATATATTTTATATTGAACAAAATTTTATTTTAATAATATTAATATTTTCAAGTTTTTTTCTGATTACAACAATATTATTTATTCAACACAATATTACTTTCACAAGATTTAATTCAATATAGACTGAATTCTTTTACCGAATTGTCATTAACTTTCACTTTGCATTCTAGCCTAACCATTATTTATAAAATGTAGTCACAAAATTCGATTTGTGAAACTACACTAATTACTAATAATTAGTTTAGGAACGTTCTATGTTTGTAATAAGGGAATGCAAATATCTATCATATTTCAATATAATTGCAAGTAGTGCATAGTTTTCAGTAATTGTTCAGTTTGATTTAGATTGCAGATTATTATGTAGTTCATCATTTTTAAATATAAGATTTGGATAAATTGTCTTGTAGGACTTTTATTTTTACTTATTATATACAAAGTCTAGGAGTAAAAGGTAAGTTGTTGCTTACACTTAAAAATAATATAACATATATCTTAATATGTATGTTTTATTTATTATTAATTAATATTAATAACTACCATGTGGACGTAGTTATGTGAAGACTACCATGTAAAGACTATCGTACATCTCAATTATGTAAATTTAATCACTTACAACAAATTTTACTTAAATGTTAACAAATTTATTATTATTATGTTTATTCATTTCAGGATAAAACTACAAAGTGTTTATTGTAATAAATTTTTGTTTTAAAAAATATTTTAGTAGATTTCACAAACATTCATAGTTTGGCCACTTCAGTATAATTTGTTTTGCCATGTTATTTTATTGCATTTACACTTTCGATGTATAATTTAAAACTTTATTATTTAGGCACTAAACTAATTTTATTTAGTTTTGAGTTTGATGAAAGTACCCGTTTTTGCAACATTAGGTACCCATGTATGTATTAATATAATTCACGTTCTTATTTGTATGAATTATATATTATCTAATTTTTTTTAATAACCAATGATTTCAATTACCAAGTAACTAATCAACAATAACTAAGTAATCATTATCCTCTAAACCAAGTATCTTACAACAGCGTACCAAGTGAATAAATTTGTATTTATACTTTATACACTACAGCATCCAAGCCAAGAAGTTGTAATACATAAACAAGTACTGTGCGAGTTGAGGTTTGCTTAGTAAATATACAGCTACAGTTAATATGTAAATGTATGCAAAAAGTTAAGATTTAGTAATATATTTTATGGATTGGTGTACATGTCAAGGCGGGTTAAGTGCCATAGAACTTATCGTTGGTAGAGTAGAGTAGTTAAATAAAGACTTGCGATGTCAAATTTTCATACACACACATTAGTAAAGACCCATGTCTCTCTATCTCTATATCACTCTCTGTCACACACACACACACCCGTCCCCCCCACACACAGACACACACACACACACATACACACCAACACTCACACTTATGTTTACAATGTTACTCGTTTACACAAGTACCTGTTTACACCGATAAAAGTCAGTGAAACATGATTGTAAAGTAGAGGCATCTTCAATATATATTTAAATCTCTAGTATAATGAAATATAACGGGCGTCGTTGTTAACGCCTAACGCCAAAACTGTTGAATAAAACCTATAATAATTAAATTTACTATAATCAAACATTGTGTTAAAAAAATAAATTCATGTACATAACACAAAAAGTACAGAGTCTCATAACAATTGTTTGCAATTAATTGGTTGTTTCCTGTAACATGGATGCCAACATGACATTTTCATTCCCCTAAAATTACTGAAGCACTATAAAAATCTGATCATTTCCGTCAATTCGCCGCTTACCTGAATCTGTGGCCTGTAACAAAGGAGGGATAAAATATGTTTCCAATTTTTATGTATATTAAAAATATTTACTGATAATTCCTACAAGTTTAAATAAATTATAAAAAAAAAAAATTATTTGTCGTCAAACATTAGAGTGAATGGAGAACATGAAAATAACAATTATAATTTATGAATATTAGGGCTACTAATTTGTACGATTTTTTTATAATTCCTAATAGGACGTGTAATTGAGTTAGCATTAAAATTATATTATATTAACTTGGAGGAAAAGAATGTATTTAGACATATTGAGTGAAACGGAATGCACCAATTCCAAAGTCAGTATATCACTACGAGTAAATTTCCTCCTAAAAATTATTATCTCTTTTTATTATTTTTGTTAAAATATAAAGAAAACAATGTTAATTAATTGTTGAACTTATTTCTCTCACTAAGCAGATAATAATGTATTTACCACAAGAAATGACGAAAGCACAGAGAAATAAAACTAACATAAATCCTATACTCTATTCCTATTTGCCTTTGATATTACTTTTGTGTAAATCTGGTAAATTGACTTTGTCTTAAGAAAACAGATTTTCCAGTTCCATGGTGATTTCTGCTGTAAATATCTACACATTAAAAGTAAAAGTACTATTTATTATTTGCATTTTTATTTTTAAAATGTATTTAGTCAGAAGTGTAGCCGCATAGTTTATTTGAATAAACCAAACTGTATCTCAATAACTTCTACGTTACATTTTATTCAATAAGGAATTAAAACAAACAATACGGATTGTGAACATTATTAATTTTTTCTTAAAAATAAACATATATTATCACACATACTGGACGTATATAAATAATTTATAATCCTTAGTAATTTAGTTTTATTAATATCCTACGTTGATAATATTGGCATAATGAAGAGGACAATGTTTTGTGTGAATAATGTTAAGGACTACCAAGCAAGTTTAGCAGGGTTTAAGCGTAGGAAGAGATTGCTTTAAATAACAATTTCAAACGGAAAAGAAGTGAACTAACTTTCTTTTTAAAGGTCTGATAAAAGTTTAAATATTTCCATAAGCTGAACTTTGATCCTAATTCTAATATGAGAAAACGTAAGGTTAAAGTTCAACTCTAATTAATTACGGTATCCCTCATACTAAGATAGAAATAAACTTTCCGTCGATAAATATAATTATTTAACAACTCTTTGAAATGTTAACGTCGACTTTTGATCAAATAAGTTTATACCTCTTTCACAGCCTACATAATAGTCATTTGTTCTATATAAAGGTATTATGTAATTATAAGGTATTATATAATTTATTTAAATGGAATGAATATTTTAAATTTATAAACGAAATAAATATGTTTGGAAGGTAGCCATTATGGATTGAGACTATTTATTAAAATTACGTTATCAATGATATTTTTTTAACACATTTTATTCTAGGCAAATTTTTATAATTATAATTCAATAATATTAATAGGAGATAAATTAATGACTTATATTATAAAATATAAAATTAATTATAAAAAAAGATAAAATTATGGAAGTAATACATAAACAAACGTTAATTATATATAAATGCATTCATTCAAATGACGTCACTATGAATTAATACATATCATTTACAACATAAAGTTTGTATAGGTGGAAAACGATTTTATTTTCCTCGCTGTTTTAAAGATGCACATACTTCCTTTACAGAAGAAGTACTAAAATTATGTTGTTGTTTTTATTTTTCACAGTCTTTTGCATCTAGATATAATTTTTGTGTAAATATTTTTTACAGTTAAAGATAGAACTGTTATATTTGTTTTTCTTCAAACATGATTTTTAATTCCATAAGTACTATAAGTATAACTAACGAATACTTTCAATATTATATTACGATATTTTTTAGGTTCATAAATTTGGAAGTAGTGTGTTGTTGGATTCTTTTAAAGTATAATATCTCAAACGTACATTAAAATTCCTCGAACCTCTCAGAGCCGCAGCACCTTCAATGTTTTTCATAAGTAAAATATATATATATATATATATATATATATATATATATATATATATATATATATATATATATATATTGATAATAGTTTATTTATTCGTTATAAACCTATATTAATATCTTAATTACAATTATATATATATATATATATATATATATATATATATATATATTATCGATTGGGAAAATGTAGTTAAAATTCGCACAATAATAATTAGTCATATTCAAATCATTATAGGACAAAGATAAATTTGAATATAAGCGATAAGTTGTTGTAATGACGCATGTTAAACTAGTAGCTTTATCATGTTTGTTTACATTTAATCGTGGAATTATATCACGTACAAATATATTCAAACATCCATATTGTGTGCACTTTTGGAGAACAGTAATGTGAAAATAAATTCTCGAAATTTAGATTATGGTATGTATTACGTATAATGTGATTTATTTCAATGATAATTTTTGTTGTTCAATAACATAGATTGTGTAATTTCAAAATAAAGTTTCAATATATTAATTTAATTAATTCTAATAAACATTAATCATTGGATTTTGTAATGCAATGGTTTAATTAAGTATTACGCAAAATTCAATTCTATCTTCTTTTTTTTATTAGCTCCAAACAAGGTTGAAACGATATAAAAAATACTTAACACCAAATTTAAGATTAAAATAATCTTAATTTGTGACAACTTTACTGTTTCGCAGTCGGGCATCTTAAAAACAACTAATTAGGTATCTTCAGACAATATAGATGATTAAAGGAGAAAAATCTGTCAGAAATAAAGTTTGTTTTACATAAAATTTGGTTTTTGGTTATTTACCTTAATATGAATTTTCAACAAGTACCTACAGTGTTTACATTTTAACGTCATAACGAGCAATTATTCAAGCTTAAGCCACGGGATAGATATGTTAACGTGATTTCAGTGCAATTATTCAATGGATTTTAATTACCAGCTGTTTCCAATTTACTTTTTATGTTTTATTAGAACAAATCCTCTTACGTTAATCTGACACTAGTTTGTACTAATAAATTATCGCATTCAAACGTTAAATCAAAAATGACCACTGTTCTCTAAAAAAAAAATAAAATAAATAAAATCCAATAATTATTTTTATGGAAATTTAATATTTAGTTGTATTGTGTACTACGTCATTATTTATTAGTGTACGACAATACAATATTTTAAATGTATATATATATATATATATATATATATATATATATATATATATATATATATATATATATATAGCCATTGAATGTTTTATTCTATTAACATATTGTTTATTATGAACAATATTGAGTGATGTTTACTTGATAGTTTTAGACTATACAATTATTACACTATTCTTGTTTTTCCCCTTAAGTCCGGATTGAAATTGATTTATCGCTGCAGTCGTTTTCGATCAACTTGGCCTAAAATAATTTTCCTCTTTCGACAATCCAACTGTACTTGCGTTTCATTTCCCCACATGAATTATTGTTCTTGATTTTGATTTCAATTCTGTCTCGTAGTTCTTCTTTTTGACATTACTAGATCAATTAATTCCTGTTCAGTAGAGTTCTAACGTTAATAGGAAAAAGTAGTTGAAGAGCTCATAGCTGTAATATATTTGTTCATTGATTCATGAAATATTTTTAAACGTTTCCTCAGATAACTTAAAAATTATGTGCATTGTATTATTTTCCCCCGAAACTAATTTAAAATTGTAGATAATTTAGAAAGTAAGACAATCAGGTTAATCTAGAAGGTATCGCAAATAAAACATTAAAAATCTAGATTTATAAATAGTGTACATAATCGATGCTTACATTTATGAAAAATTCGATTTCAGTAATAAAATACAATCGTAATCATTAATTACAATCATAATATACTTTCAGTTGATACACAATTATAACATATCGATAAATATTAGTTATCCAACAGCCAAGGTAGGAAAATTTTATAGTTTCCAAAGTAAACTTAAGCTTGGAAATATTATTTAATAACTCACGGTACAATGCTTAGAAATATTTTATGTACTGACCATAATTTTCTGATCAATAAACAAAATTAAGAAATTGAAAAATATCATTATTCAGAAACCTTACTCTTCAAATAAAAATCGTATAGTTATGATGAAGCTCGCCAGATCAGAAGTCGTTGTCGGATTTTAGAAATCTAGAAATATTATTATTTATGCCAGTAAGAACTTATTAGGCAATTTGAATGAAGATTTGAATGACACATTACGATCCATGTCAATGAAGGTTTCTTGAAACATATTTGTAAAATGTGTTCGTACATAAATTGGGCTCTATATGACAGGGACCCTTTTAAGGTGATTAAGTGGGGTAAACGTATTTATGGAATGTATTTAGTAAAACAAAAATCCTAATAACACCAGGTCAATGTTGCACTTACGCAGAGAGGAAGTTAAAATTGTTAAAGAAATGTGAGATTGAGTTTTTAAAACTTACACAGGTATCTTGCCTATTTATCCAATATATATCAAACGAACACGTTTAGATATATACGTTACAAAAACACACACCCAGACACACACACACACACACACACACACACACACACACACACACACACACACACACACACACACACACACACACACAACACACACAATTTTTTAATTAACAAATTGCAAGCTTATATTTTTGGGGAAAACTTAAGAGTTGCACGCCATAAATTTTTTTAGAATCTATTTGAGAAATCTATTTTGTTTTATTTTGGTCTCATGGTGCGATAATTTTGAATTATTAATAAAAGAATAATCCAGTATAGATATACTAAAATACACTGAAATATCAAATTTGTACGAAAATCGGTATACCTGTTTGTTTTGTTGTTTCCTCATTATTTAAAGCCGAAAAATATATCGGGTATTTTTACATTGTAAAAAAAAAACAAAAACAAAAAAGAACTTAAAATAAAGACCCCTAGTCTTCAAATTCTCTAATAGCGTCGGAGTATGAAAAAATAATAATTGGTAAAGAAATATAAATCTATTTAATAAAAGATGATTTATAACTGAATGTAAACATGACTGTGAATAAAGTATGTTTCTTGAATAATTAGGGAATCAGTAGAATGAAGTCGGGGGTGTTTTTTTAAACGATACATTTTGTTTTAGCCATAAGTCTAACGTTCTACATCATTATGGCTGTTTTCTGTTATGCCAGTTTAAACTTAAATTTTAAATTTGATTGTACATAGTTTTTGTACGATGACGTGAAAACGTTTGTGCTTAGTTTATGTTTAGTTTGTAGCATGATTTTCTTTTAAAATGGAATCAAAATCCAACCATATTTCTTTTTAAAACTAGAAATTACACAAGCTGCAGAAAGGAACAAAGGCTAATACTACAAGTTATTAAGAGCACCAATTAAATGTAGCCCAGTTATAATGTAATGACATTTTGAAAAGATAAAATAATAGTTTTTTTTTAAAATTAAAATATATTTTTTAAATTAATTAGGATTAGAACTAATAGTATATCGTTCCTAAATTAAGTTGTCACAATTATTTAACTGTGTAACATTTATTTGTCTTCTTTAAGTGAGCAACCATTTTGTAGGCCATACATCTGTCGTAGCTTTGGGAAGGAGCTATACAGTTTCCATGAAACATGTAGACATGCTAGCTGAGACATGTAGACATGTTAGCTGAGACATGTAGCTAAACGTTCCATGAACGTTTAACAAGTAGATCTTTTGTAATTTATAGACACAGTTTTGCCAACATGAAATGTTAAAATAATTTTATGTATTTAATTTGGATGTATGATGTAATTTAATTTAGTATAACTAAATAGCTACAATAACATTTTTTAATAAGTAATATATTCAACATTTTCGATAGTCAAAAATATGTTCCAAGCATTGTTTCATAGAACAAAATAATGTTTTCTTAATAATAAGTGCATTTACTTTTTACAGTAATTTAACACAGATAAAAAGTGATTGTCTTGTATTTAAAACGATTTTCAGTAGTATACACTTTTCGTCGCCCACTATTTCAATTTAAATAATTATTAAATAAAAAATGTAATGTGCACATTTAGAAATATAAATCCTCCATCACAACAATTACAAAAAACTAAATCTATTTTAGTCTAACATGTTATAAAAAAGACATATTTATTTTATTCAATAGAAAAATATATTGAGCATATTTAAAAATAGAAATACTATATAACCATAATTCCAATAAACCAGTATTATTTACTTACATGTTATCAAAGAGATTAATTTCCATAGTTTTGAGACATTCTTTAAGTTAAAAAAATATCAATTTATGAATGATTCGTCACTGGTTTTTAGTATACTTCACGTTAAGGGTTATTTACCTGTTTCCAAACTTCATTTTAAGTACGTATTATTTAAAAATGATAAGCATAGGCTAATTAAAAACATTATATTCCAAATATATTAAATGTGTATATTAAGTACTGTATTAGAAATAGGCAAGTGATGTAAGCAAAAATTAGACAAGTGATACCGGATATACATGTCTGTGCCTATCAACGAAAGATTACAAATAAAGTTCTATTTAGTGTGGATTTCTGTGATTGCGGAGTGTAATAGTGTATGCAGAAATAAAATAGGGGCACATTTATTATTAAATTCTACCGGGAATATTAGAAGTCCAGTCCCTCTAGAATGAGATGAAGTTATTTTAAAATAACACATATTTGGAAAATAATTAACCCACAAACACGTATTATTGAGAGAAATAATATATATTTGAAAAGCAACAGCGACAACAAAACTGCAGAAACTGAAGGTAGATATATATTGCCTATTTAAATTGGCAGACGATTTAATTTGAAACTTTAAAAGTTGTTAACGTACCTCACTACAGAGCTCATTTATATTGGAAAATATTGCTTGGAAAACATGTTTCATTTAGTTAATTGTAATAAAAACCAAATTAGTATTTTAATATGAAATAGATGGTAATATATTATCACTAGCTAATCAAGATTACAGTATTGTTTTCTAGGTTAAATGAGTGTTCCAGTGAATTAAAATCAGCATGTACAAGAATTGTATTTCCGTAATTCCATTTAACCCCAACTTGTCCAATATAAATTTGTAATGTAACTGGATCACGAATAACTAAGAGATTATATTCGCTCAGTTTTAATGTTTTTACGCTAATGTAACTCCCTCTTATGTATCAAAAATCCTTTAAAACAAGAAAACTTTAAAACATATGTAGGTTAAATTAAACAGTCTGTGCTGGTGTCAGTATATTGGTCCCAACGGGCCTCGAGGCTGTACGTATGATGTGAAAAAGACTCCACTAACTACGCTCGTGTCGAAGACTTAAACCCGCCGGACTTCTTAATCATACGTTTTCTTGGGCAGATTGTAACTACTTTTTGTCATAGTAGAGATATGGGTTTAGTACCATTGCATGTAGTTGTCATTTCCAATTAGATAGTCTCCTATGTCAAAATAAATATCATGTTCCTATCTTTCTTACGTACAGACGGACGACTGACGGACGATACATTTTTTAAAATTTATTTAGGCGGAAATGTGTTTATAGCGGTTTAAAATTTATATTATGTGTAAATTTTAATTTTGAATTACACTGAATAGTTACAATGATATGTAACTTACATCACGGAGTCTAGCAGTGTTGTCGGCCGCTGGTGTTACCGTCACCAAGTTAACTAAATTTAACGGGCCATAATAAATTTTACACACACACACACTTAAAATAAAATTAAAAACGCAATTTTTTACATTTTATAAAACATTTTATAGTTTTTATTTATTTTATTATGGGTTTTATAGTTTTTATTTTTATTTTCTTAGACTTTTTTTAAGTTTTTATGGTTTTAAATATTTTATACATTTTTTTGGGTATATTGTAGATAAAAATAATTATTACAATGGTGCGTGACATTAAAAATAAGAACTCCAGTGTGTCTGAAACAAAAGAGATAACAAAAAATAACAATTAGTTCTCAATTGATTTGCATTATTGTACCCTTATGCTACGAACTCTAAATTATATAATTAGAATTTGGTCAAACGTTTCGTGTATACTCGAATTTAATAGTTTATTAACATGAGGTATATTTAATTTTTATTGGTTTTAGTACTTAAAAAAAAATAAAATACTTACACTTCAAAAAGAGGCGTAGGCTACAGTGAATTTTGACGTAACGGAACTTCTTTTTAATCTTCACTATCACCAGTCTTGGCGATTTCTTCTTCCAAGAATTTTTCAAGTTCCAAAATAGCAAAGTCTACAACAATTCAAAAAGATATGTAAAATATTCAGAGATACTATAATTTAAATAACTAAAATATTTCCAATTTGATTCATTAAGTTTCGAAAAGTTTCAAACATTATGACTGCTGTTTTTGACATGGGCTTGGGAAACTGAAATATTTGGGTTTGACATGTCATCCGTCAGTCGTCGTTGTCGTTGTCGTCTGTACGTAAGCAAGATAGGAACATGACATAGGAGACTATCTAATCGGAAATGACAACTACATGCAATGGTACTAAACCCAGAAAACCTGTGTTTTAAACAGCTAATATATCTTACTGTAAAACCCCTTGATCTATCAATAAAATATATCATTTCCTATAAGATCCAAGCAACCAACTTCTGGCATTACATTTAGTGTTTTACACTGTCTGGGTAAATGACTGTTGTTATGAAGTCCATAAACTTGTTAAATATTGTATTAATAAATCGGGAATAAAGAAAAATCTATGATAATTCAATTCATTTTACAAAAAACAAAACTGCTTTCTAAATTTAAATTTATAAATTATACTTTTATAAATTACGTAGTATTTGAAGAAAATAAAAATATATATTGATAATTAGTTTTGTTTCCAAAATAGAAAGTTTTACAAATTTCAACAATTTTTAATCATCTGGATGGGACCTTTTTGAGCTGGCAAAGTGTTCTTTTTTTAATGAAAGGTTGTACAATCTGACCAAATTTCATTTTCCTGCTCTTATTCATTAAAATATTATGTAACTATAATAAATGAAAAATTCATTTATATATTTATGTTATAGTATTAACTCATATAATCATTTACCTTGATAAAAAAAAATTTTAAAAATATTTGTAATACAAAGATTAGTCATTTATTGTCTTGAAACATCAATAATAAAATTATGAGTTCATTCGCACTTAATCGGTAGGCTACATATATAAAATCATTTTGAAGTTAACATAAAACATTAAATTATCAAACAATTAAGATTTAAAAGGAAATGTCTGTTATTAACTTCTCACTGAAGTTATGGAAAGTTCATAAACATATGTATATATAACATAAAGGAAAGATTTTATTAGTTCATTTTAGAGTCTTACTATCCAGGTTGGGAGGAATTGGTTAACACATAATTATTTAAAATAGATCACTCAGAGTCTGTTTCTCGTGAAAAATTCATATACATACACATACAATTACAAGAAAAACACAATCAATTAAAGTTTATATCTTGGGGAATATTATTAATTATCACTTGAGTTTCTTTCTCTCGGGACAGGGTCAGTGCGGCAAAATTGTCAAGGAAGTGGGGTAATTATACACATATTGACAAAGATATAAAAAATAGTAAAATATTAATCGATTAGTTTTTAAATAAATGATGAATGGTGAAATGATGGTAGACAACAATCACAACTGTTCACAAAGTCTATGTTTCAAAATACTCGGTGTACATATAGAAAATAGTTCAATTGGTCTCACCAATGTTCTCAAATATGTTGTTGAAACTAGCTTGTATTATGTCTGCTCCTTGGTAGATTTTTACAAAAAATTTCAACTGTTACTTATCACTTTTAATTTGTGTTACGTCTCAGCACTCCATAGAAAATTTAAATATACTTTTCCACTTATTTAAATTGCATTAAATTGGAGCTGAGTCAGGAAACGTCCATTAAGCTTGGGATCTCCCGACCAAACTTTCCAAAAATCATTGTTACAGCGTCCATAGAGATTCAACATTATCCATTTTTTTGTGATCTTGATTAAGATTAGTAGCACTGATGAAATGAATACATGACCCTAATTTGTTAAGCAGGAAGTTGTTAAGAACTTCATTTAAGACTGTTGACTCTACTACAGTATTACGGTATACATTTAAATTTGTTGAAGACATACTAAGAGGGGTTTCAAATAACTTCCTTTAAATTTAAACTATCTTATTCCTAAATACGATTTCACCTTGGTCTTAATCTAAAACTAGTTAGAATTTCCCGCACTTTAAAATTAGTGGGCTAAACTTTGGTCACGTGGTTGCTGTATCGGTGGGTGTGGCTTATATGATTTCTGTCACACATTATGTCTATTCCGCCATCTTTGAAATAGGACTTTGGTTTTATTTATCATTAATACTAAATTATTTCGAGGTTTTCTTTGTATGTTCAGGTGAAAACTTATACGTCAAAATATCCGTTTAATCCATAGGCCATATTTGTTTTGTCGAAGCGATAGTCGTATTCTTTATAATTAATTATTTATTACGCTCTGGTCAGGTTCGGCCATTGTAAATGTTTTTGAAAATTCGTGTTTAATTTCGATTGATTTTGTCTATCTTAATTCTAATCTTGCTACGGGGTTACTTAATTTGAATAATATGGAAGTTTAGGCTTCTAAATTGTATATTCTAGGCTTATTTATAATTCGGGGAATCACGTTATTTGAAGTTATCCAGTCGGTACTCTAGTATTTTGTTTAATTTACATTGTGTAAACGTGGTTACGCGGATCTCCCACTAGATGTCGTGAGGATTAGCAATTCGTTTGAAATGCATTATGGTATATTTATTTCCAAACTGTAGTTATCAAAATTAATAAAACAACAATAATTTTGGGGTTGTTTTATATCATATCCAGAAATGAAATATATATATATAATTTAAATGTAGATTTTGATATAAGTTTAGTTATTAATTATTTTTAAATACTTACATAACAAATTAATGAAGCACACTGTGTGTAATTTTTCACCGTTCAAAATTTTAGTGTCAATGATGAACGCCCCTGCAAAAGTGTAGACTACACTTGGTATGTTTAACCTGGATACAGCTGCAAACATAAAAACAAAAAAGGAAGTTTCATAAATAAAATATTTGCACATATCTTGACACATTTTTATTTTAAGATACACAGGCTTTTAAATTTAGGGCAGCGGAACTAAAGGTCAAATACCATACAAAGGCATTGAGTTTAAATTTAATACCCTTTTTTATTCGGAAGTATTCTGGTTTATTAAACATACAAGACAAAATATTAATTTAACACAATATATACAGATACACTTTCAAAAGTCCCTTACCACACTTGGGAATAAACAAAATAACAAAAAACAAAAATTGTTGTCAAAAGTAAAATGTTTATTCCTATTAGACCCTTATAGCTATTACAACAACAAAGTTGTCATCTTCAGAGGGAATCTTAACAAAGACTAAATTAAAACTATTTACAACTAAAGTGACCAGTTTCTCTACCCCACTCCTCTGGTGCATTGACCTATCAACAATAGGGTTGACAGTTCAAACACCTGTACGGTTACCTGGAATGGGGAAGGCCCAATCTATAAGGGTCTAATAGGAATAAACATTTTACTTTTGACAAAAATTTTTGTTTTTTGTTATTTTGTTTATTCCCAAGTGTGGTAAGGGACTTTTGAAAGTGTATCTGTATATATTGTCACCACAGTGCTCTGGTCTTTGTTTTAACACAATATATGTAACAAAAACATTTATAAATATTAGATCAATTATAAATATACTTATTTTACTTAAAAGGCGTAACTGTTTATTCTAGCCTATTACCTTTTATAAAGTTTCAATTTTTTCAATTTCGATAGGCTTTTGGTGTAGGCGATTTACTAAAATTATAAAATTATGGATGAACTATAATCAAACAGTTTTAGCAAAACAAAGTCAAATATAAATGAATAAAAATACTAACTTATATGAAATTAAGAATTATGATTACGGTACGTTTCTGTAAACTCAGTGGTTTTGCGGGCGTAAATTCGATTACAAAATGAAAAGATAAAATTTTTGAATTTGTACATTTTTCTTCACTTTTAATAACGATTTTTCTCCTCAGCTTCTTAACTTAATGCCTCTCCTAATTAGTTATATATATATATATATATATATAATATATATATATATATATATATATATATATATATATATATATATATATATATATATATATATATAATTTTCTTTCTATTACCTTACGTAATTTTTCTTCATTATTTTAAATTTTTTGTTGTTTTTAATTTCGTGTGCATTTGATTAAATTTATTAGATATATAAATTTTTAAATATGTAGACGATTAAAATTGAGCAGTATACATTATGAGTGCTGTGATAATGAGAGAAGAATTAGTTAAATCCCTATTCATTGACTGAATCTTTGTGCTGTATCGAATAGAAGCGAAGGAATCAGAGCTCAATTTTTGTACACAGTCTGTGTGTTATGTTAAATAGAGAAAATATTATCAGGGCGTAGATAACTTACGGCATAGATACTGTGTGCCGTGTTGATAGACGGGGGAAGTGCATTGACTCTAGTAGTGGATAGATGACCATACATAGTGTGCAGGCACTTAGTGTTTAGTCACGGGGTCTGCAGCTGAAATTCATGTTTTGGTTTTCCACTTCTATGGTGTCATTGTGCGATGGCCAGAAATATGTTTCCAGGGATGTGCCATTGTGTGATGGTCAGCAATAGGGATTCAACACACTAGCGGAAATCAGAGAGTGAAGTGTCGTACAGTTGCAAAATATTGTCTGATAACTATTCAAAGACAGTAAGTAGCTAGGAAAAGTAAATTCCATCAGTAATGTGAAGTACACAGTGATATTTCAGTAAAAAACTACGTCCTGGGAATGTGTCTGAGATATAATTAGGGTTGGATATAAGTATAATATATTTATTTATTTTTAAAAAAATAACGGGACGACTTTGCAAGCTTTCCAATGTAGGTCGAAAATGGTTTTTAAATTTTGAGAAACATATCCCGGGTAAATAGTTAGGTTCTACAATTAATATTTTACTAGGTACCTGGACATGCTGGACAAACAAACCCATTTGCCGCCAAAATAGAAAAAAAAACATACTGTCTTCATATGAAAATGAGTAAAGAAAAATGTCCCAAGATATCTAGTTTAACCTATCTGAAATGGGTGGTCCGAATCTTTATGTATATTATTTAATTTGTGTCTTGTAGCATATTCGAATCCGAATAATTATGTATATTATTTAATTTGTGTCTTGTAGTATATTAACGAATCCGAATAATTATGTATATTATTTAATTTGTAACTTATAGTAGGTCTATATATTAACGAATATTGATTCTTCACTCACCATCAACTGAGACAATTTCATCAACATCATTAATCCAAATTTGCGTTTTACGTCCGTCGACGGTGCTAATTTCATTATTTGAAATTTTATCGAGTTCCCTCCTCTGTATTGGCCTGGGTTTTGGTGTGGGTTTGTTAAAACAACCCAGGGTCAAACAACAGAGGACTGAAATAATAAAAACATATGTTATTAGATATAGAATATTAAACTAAATCTGCTTTTAAAGAGATCAGATTTAAGTTGATCTCTTTAACACAAATGCAGTAGTCAGATTAAGGGTTGCTGTAGATTTGATTTTTATGAATATTGTAGCAACGTTTATACAATATAACAACCCAATTGGGTTTAGAAATAAGCCCTCTAATTATTTTTATGAAATATTATTAAACTAGTAATTAGTGAATATATTTTAAATTTAATTTTAGAAACACGCCTGTTAGAACGATTGGTGATTGAATGGTCAGCCTGAAACTTTGATAGTCGCTAGGTGAATGCGTTTTACAAGAAATCTGAACTTGACAATATATTTTAAAGTGACCAATCTATCTTCGAATTTAGAACGTCTGACTCCATTCTTCAACTGGGAAAAATGGCTACTGAGCAATGTTTCAAGATCTGCAGTATCCAAATAATCTGAACTGAAAATATTATCCACCCAGAAATCTATTTGTAGCATGTAATAGAAGTAACCTCTTCATTAAAAAAATAAATAAATAAAAAAAATTGTCTAACACTTTTGGATCCAATAAATTGATTTTATCTTTTTTAAGCATTATAAACTAAACTAATAGGCGCAATTACATCTTTAATAATGTAAAACATACTTGTATATTGCACGAAGAAGACCAATATTAAATTCTTGTATCATATAATTATCTACAAGGAAGGTAGTAGTGATCAAAAAAATGATTAACATATTCCTCAAGATTAAAATATTGCAAAAATTTACTTACATAAAATTATAAGGAAATAAATCATAGAACACAAGAAATAAACAATAAGCACAAGCAAATCTATAATAATTCAAACAACGCATTTACACTACTTTACGAAGACTAAATCATTTTTAAAGCATTAAACCTGATTAAAGCTGTCATATCATAAAAGGATAAAGAAAATATCAAACAACTCAAGAAGTAAACTGTAAGCTCATTAATAGGCTATCTAAAATATAGCCTACCCACAATACTACTTTACAAAGACCCTAACATTATTTTATAACCATTAAATCAAAATAAATCTTTAATATCATTAAGAGATCAAGAAAATACCTAAAGAAACACAAGAGGTAAACAATAAGCACAGTAATATCTAAAATTAGGCCAAATTTTCTTCTATACTACTTTAACAAAAACCCTAACATTATTTTTATGATGTACCAAATCCCATCTTAAGATTTATCATACAAAAACAATCATAGCATTCATAGCCTACCATTAGTAAGTCATACCTAACCTATTGTAAACAAATGTTCAGATAAGCCTAGCCTAATAATTATAAAAATCGTTACCAACACTTTAAAAATATAAATTACCAAAAAGTAGAAACCAACAAATGAAACACCATATTATTTAAAAAATATTAATTTATTACTGTTATAATAACCTGTTAGCAACAAATGTGCAAAGTAGGCCTAACCTACAAATAGGCTAAATGAAATAATAGTATGCCAAGATTAATAGAAACTAAACACTTTTATTAAGAAACATTCAAATCGAATACATGTACAAATATACAATTTAGTTAACATAACAAGAGAAGTAAAGTTCAGAATATCACCAAAGCACTATTGGGAACACACTAAATCCAAATCTAGGTCACGCACGACATTATTTACAAAACACTGATTTCAAAACAAACTGTCTCAGAATTATATCCATTAATAGATATGTAACACAATATTATCTCTCACAGTTAATATTATAAACTTGTAAAAACACAATAGAATAAGAGTTCACTAAACTTTTAAATAGAAATATGATAATTTGTAAATTAGTTGTAGACTTGAACAGCTGTTCGATTATATTTAGGAAAGCCATATTGCAAATTCGCAAATAGTACATAAACAATCTACTACTTTCAAATATCGATTTTCAGATATTTGTAAGTTAAAGTAAATTTTAATTGAACCATGATCTCAAAATTGAAACAAAACAACAAGATACTGAAATGCATTTAACAGACTAAAAATCGTAATTGTTGATGTAAAGCGTAAGAAATAGATCCTACAACCAATGAACGTACGAGTCCAGAACTTTTACAAAAACAGCGAGACCACGAGACACCAATCGACCAATCACAAGATGACGAAGGCGTCCACAACGAATATGCTAGTCCTGGGAGGTATGAAGAAGCCGCCAACATAAGCGTCGGTTTTGAAAAAGGGACGCGTACCGACGGCCAAAGCATGAAGATGTGTATTTAGCATGTGTGAATTTTTCAACAGTTTCGTTTGGTAAAGTAAAGTGAAAGTGACTTAATTATGTGCAAATGGTAGGATAAACTTAATTAAATAAGAAAACCAATAACTATATATCAAATATATAAAGATAATCCAATTTAAAACGTTAAACAATTATAAGAGACAGGAAAGCCTAACCTAAATTCGAATTTGGTTTGAGATTAAAATATTTGTTTAGTACTCAGATTTAATATACACCTTTTTTAAAATTAAACTAGAGATGCGTTTAGTGGTTAATTTAAATCAGCCAGCACGAGTTCCCCAACCCGAGATATAGACATATAGACTAATATGTAAAATTTTATTTTTGAATTCCATAATTATTTATGAATTTATGTTGAACTATTGTGATAAGTAATGGTATTGAATTACATTATTATATATTATTATATACACACACATATATAATAATATATACGCATAACTATCATTATTAAATGTTGATGTAACAAATTAATGATCATTAAAATTTTAATTTCTCATGAATAAAACCATGAAATTATTATTAATGTTAAAATGTGTTGAGCAAATAATTGATTATTGTAGAGAAATTTAATTAACAGTCTGAAAATTGAAATAGGCTCATAAAATGTTCTTAATTTTCTACCAAACATATTATTTTTGTTTTTAAATAATAAATAATAGGCTATTATAAATTGGCGCTCACAACGTGAGGCAAAGAAAAGATAATTTTTAAAAATTAATTTTTATAATAACATAGAAGTTTAAAAGGATAAAATTATATTTTATAACCATTATTTCAAAATAAATCTGTAAAATCATTAAGAGATCAAGAAAATACCTAAGGGAACACAAGAAGTAAACAGTAAGTACAGTAATATCTAAAATTAGGCCAACATTTCTTTTATACTACCTTACAAAGATCCTAACATTATTTTATAACCATTATAATTCAAAATAAATCCGTAATATATTTAAGAGATCAAGAAAATATCTATAGAAACACAAGAAGTAAACAATAAGTATAGTGATATCTAAAATTAGGCCAACATTTCTTTTAAACTACCTTACAAAGATCCTAACATTATTTTATAACCATTAATTCAAAATAAATCTGTAATATATTTAAGAGATCAAGAAAATATCTGTAGAAACACAAGAAGTAAACAATAAGTATAGTCATATCTAAAATTAGGCCAACATTTCTTCTATACTACTTTACAAAGATCCTATCATTATTTTATAACTATTAAATCAAAATAAATCTGTAATATCAAGAAAATACGAAAAGAATCACAAGAAGTAAACAGTACGGTCAGTAATATCTAAAATTAGGCCAACATTCCTTTTATACTACTTTACAAAGATCCTAACATTATTTTATAACTAAAGTCAAAATAAATCTGTAATATAATTAAGAGACCAAGAAAATATCTATAGAAATACAAGAAGTAAACAATAAGTATAGTGATATCTAAAATTAGGCCAACATTTCTTCTATACTACTTTACAAAGACCACAACATTATTTTATAACCGTTATCAAAATAAAACTTTAATATTAATAAGAGATCAAGAAAATACCTAAAGGAACACAAGAAGTAAACAATAACCACAGTAATATCTAAAATTAGGCCATTTCTTTTATACAACTTTACAAAGACCCTAACGTTTTTTTATAACTATTAAATCAAACTAAATCTCTAATGTCAAGAAAATACCTAAAGAATCACAAGAAGTAAACAGTAAATACAGTAATATCTAAAATTAGGCCAACAATTGTTATATACAACTTTACAACCACCCAAACTTTATTTTATAATGATTTTTTTTTGTATGGCATTTTACATCAGGATATGGTGAATTAAAAAAGTTGAATTGAAATAATTTAAAGGTACAAAAACCATTGAAGATACTTACGGTTACGAAAGAGTCTTGATGGCTTTATAATAATACCCATTTTTTGGTACAATAAATTGGTTTCCATGGTGTTATCATTAAATTGAATTTACACACCATTGTTGATAGTTATAAAGTGTTGTATCAATCAATATTTTAGTTTTATATTATTTTAATAATAAATACATTATGTTTTTACTTTTTTGATTTGGTACAGTTTAATTTAAATCACCCAAGTTCTAACTCAATTAGACAGTTATTTTATTTGTTTTACTATATTTTGATAAATAACCTGGTAAAATACATACAGCACACAGATACTTTGGCTAGATGCGTTTTTTACGAATTTTATAGATAATGTGTGAATCTATAAAATACAGATAATTTCACTCGTTTATTTGAGTGATTAAAAATACATGTCAGTATTTCAGAACTAGATTTTACAGCATAAAACTAAGAGCAAAAGGTTATATAAACATAGGTTCTCTTTTGTTTTTCATCTGCTTGTTATTTTGAGGGTTTACAAAAAAAAGGTATTTACGTATACCATGGAATAGTGAAATAGAATAGATTAGGCCACATTATTATAGTTAAATAGCTAATTTATACTTAAGTACCAATTTTAATGTAAAGGCTGGACAAACTGCGAGGGTCAACATTTTATTTATCAAAAATGACAAAAAGGATGATTGTTTTGACAGAGGCCAGTATCGTCCCATTCGCTTTGATCAGCGACTCTTATGAGTTCAGATAAATATGTATAAAGATGATGTCGAGCTTTTTATTCACGAGTTTTTTTATTTCTTTCTTTTTTTTTTCTTTTTTCATTACTGATGGTTCTTGGTGGAATTCCATGTTTAAAGATAATAAAACACAATTTTTTTATTTTGTACTATCCACTTTTTATTAGTCTAGCCGACCAATAGTTTCGCCTGCTAAGGCTTCGACGAGGCTGTATTACAGACTGAAGAAAATAAAACCTTAAAACTAGAGGGTGGGAGTTAGGATACAAAAAATGGAAGGTTGGGGAAATACCCTGCCTGGGCAATGACCATAGGAATAATACATATTGGGAAAACCAGTTGATTGTTCTAAGTACAAATAACTTTTAAAGGTTTTACTAATGGAGAGTTATACAAATCTAACTGGTCATTTAAAACTAAATTAGGGTTACAGTATCTTATTCTTTTAATTTCTAAGCTCCCCAAAGCATTTAATTTCCTACCTTTATTATCAAAATGTAATATTTTAAAATATACACTGGAATTAAAATCAGACACTTGATGTATTCTTAAATGATTTGAAAAACTGGAATCTTCATATCCTAACCGCCAACTTCTTTCATGTTCACTTAATCTAGTTTTAAAATTACGTCCTGTTTGACCTACATAACATGAATTACAAATTTTGCAAGTTATCTTATATACACCACTTCTCAACATTTTGTTAATTATTTAAAATCTTACCTAAACTATTACTACAATAAAATGCCGGCCTACACTCTGTTTCCCTATTTAAAATATTTCCAACTTTTTGGCTAACATTTCCTAGATAGTTAACTTTCCGCCATTTAGTGCTATTTTTAACTAAAGTTGGAAAAATAAGTTGCCTTGCATTCATCTTAAGTTTTTTCTTTAGCATTTTATTCATAATATTTACATCATATTCATTATTAACAGCTATTTGTTTAATGCAACTTAGTTCTTTATTGAAATCAGAGTCAGACATTGGAACTTTGATGAGGCGATACAACATACAATGGAAAGCTGCCAATTTATGATTTAAAGGGTGCCGAGATGAAGCATGGACAATATTACCTGTGAAAGTTTGTTTTCTAAAAACACTAAAGTTGTGTTTACCATTTTCAATTTTTATATTTAAGTCTAAGAAATTAATTTGATCTTGTTCTCCAACTTCCATGGTAAATTGTATCGCATCGTCAATTGAGTTCAGATACTTATAAAATAATTTAAGTTGGCGGTTAGAGCCATCAAAGAGACAAATTACATCATCAACATAACGATACCAATAAATAATAACTGATTTAAATGGGTTATTGTTAATTATTTTGTTTTCAAAATTGTCCATTAAAATTTCTGCCAACAGTGGTGACAATGGGGACCCCATAGCCAAACCATTACATTGAACATAAAATTTATCTTTAAATTGAAAATAATTTTGATCCAAGCATACCTCAATTACATCCAAAATTTCTCCATTTTGCAACTCCACATTCTTTCTACACAACAATACTGGCAAAATTAGCTATTTAACTTTAACAATTTGGGCGGACCTAATCTATTTCACTGGTCCGTATTATACCTAGGTATTAATGAATAATACACGAGACATAAAACTGTTCTGACGTAATTAATTTGATTTTTGTGAATTTCATTAGTGTTCTCTGAACACACTGTAGTTCAAATTGGATATTCCCACCTTAATTTTTGTTGCCGCTATCATGCTTACGTACAGGCGACTACAACGGCTACGTAAGGACGGTGAAATATGAGGTTCCATGAAGCCATGAAATTTAAAGTCAGAAAACGAAGGTCGTATATTTTTGGTAACAAACGATTCGAACCAAGACTACATGGAAAAAGGTGTAAACCCAGCTAGGGTCAATCGGGATTGGCACTACATGTTGTAACAGTGGTTAATCCAAATAATTCATTATTAGAGTAATGAATAATATAAAAAAAAAAAAAAATCATTTTATTATTACAATAGCAATCTATAATACTTGAAATTCACATATTATTATGAAACTAGTTCTGCTCCCACTCCGTTCACCACCTTGCTTTGTTGAAACATCTTTAAGAATATTTAGAATCAATTTACGATTTCTTCATTTTTTCGACGAAAATGTCTACACAAAGAAATAGGCGTAAGCAAATAGCCGAATCTAAATGTCAGACATGGAGGCCGAATGTATTTCCATCGTAAGGTCATAAGCCTTAAGCAATGTAAGTCCCTGTTAGCAACAGGCGGCAAATAAATTAATCTTTACTTGAAGACAGCTGACATTTGTGGTGCCATATGATCTCATGATATTTGATTGAATGTCAAACAGTATGATGTTAAGTACAACTCAGTATTTGTACATACGCACGCATACTTATACACTATGTAAACAATCTTCTTCAGTAATAGAATCGGAAAACATTTTGTGTTACGTAATTTATGCTACAGTATTTACTGATATTTTGTAATTCTTCTTAAGGAAACGGGTCACTCGAGACCAAGAAATGTTACCCTATCCATTACGGTAAATTGGTATAGCATTAACTTTATCACATATACGAAGTAATGCGATCTGTTTAAAAATTGACGTCTAGTTTTTGTGGCTATATATGTTTTGACACCCTCGGAGTTGAAAAAGTAGTTTTTGGGATGACGTACGTCTGTTTTAAGTGCAGTGGTCACACCCCAAACGCTGCAACCAAACATTTTAATCAAATTTCGTTTGTGAGTATAATTTGTCCACATATCAAACCTATTTTTATTAAAAAATTGGAAGTATTTCAAACCGATTAAGAAAGAAGATAAACAGCAAAAACACACTTTTAAAAATCTAAAAATGTTGTTGTAAAATGAGATATTATTTACATTTTCCCTTAAATAATTTATAACGTTTAATTTTTTGGATTGTAAGAGAAAGTTTCGGATTGTGACACTGTTTTAAAAATCGTGGTCTTGTCTTTGACTTACCTTTGAAATAAGATGTTACTAATTTTTTTTCATTTTAAGATCATGATTTACTCCCCCCCCCCTTCCAATTGAAATACTCCTCAACAAATGATAAAAGATTGTTTAGTCTTCCTTATAATAAGCCTTTAATTTATTTTAGAAATAACTGATATTAAACATTTTTTTGTAATCACAAAAGGGTCTTGTAAAATAAATACTGTATATAAATCGCGTTTCAAGATAGCCTGCAGCTAAATTAATTGAATATCGATGTTTTAGTTTAATCAAGATTTGCTTAAAATTTATAACGCTATACGTGTAATTCTGTCAATTTTTGATACAAAACCAAACAAAATAATAGTAATTTTATAAACCTCAAAAAGAATGCAATGATTTTAGAAGAGAAGAAAATGTTTATAGAAAAATCTAATTGTGCGTTGTGGTTAATAACATTATGAATGATGTTATATAGAACACCTGATTCAACCTAACCTAATCTTACACATTAAACTATCTAATGTTAATTGTGCTTTAAGAACACAAACAAAACCTATTGGGTCGTCTTTCTTCAAAAACGTCGGTTCGTGAGTTCAGTAAAGAACAAATAAAAAATCGGCAATGGGGTCGCTATGGGCCCGTCAAGAAAACTAAGGACACTTACAATTTCATGTATGAATTTTCCGTCTGTCTGTCTGTAAGTGGCAACCAGTCTACACAGACAAGACAATATAATCCTATATATTTCAAATTTTACATTTATATTTTTGGTACCTGTATTATCCTATATATAGGAAAAATATATCGATAACAAAAAATGACCTTGTGATAGTTAGAGGAAGAAACTGTTGAGTTGAAATTTTTGTTTTTGTATAATGTAGGGTACCTAAAAAAAAAACAACTAGATATTTCACGGAAAAATTAATATGACGGCGATAGGCGAAATTTAAAGTTCAGACATAGTAACCCCTTTCTAACTTGAACACGGAGTGACTTATACATCTAAAAAGAAATATTTGGATCTGAAATTAAATTGCAGTGCAAAATCATACATTATATGACGGATACAACTTAATTTAACCTCACAATGAGAAATGCGAAAGGTATAAATTTTGAAAGAAGTTTTTGTGAGATGTGGAAAAACAATTCAATAGCCATTAAAAGATAAATTGCATTTCTATTGATTCCTCTTTATTAGACCCTTTAGGTAAAACCAAGGACCATTAGAATTTCACCTCGTGTCTGTCTGTGTTATTTAAAACTTTGCACTTATATTCCTTGTATTGTACCGCATAATTGAACAACATAGCGGTAACAAAGATAAAATGATCTTGGGATAGCGGGTGAAAACTGTCGAATTGAAAAAACTTATTTTTGGAAATATTAGTCAAAGTGTGGGGAATAAACTGGAATTTATTATGAATACAAAAATTTATGTTCATTTGACGAAGAAATAATTACGTTGGCGCTAGGCTGCTTAAAATACTTCGACTTTATGAAAATAATTGTTCTTGTATGCTAACGGACTCCAAGTTGTTTGGATTTAGTAAAGGATTGTCACTTTTATATTTTTTCGTTGTTTAAAGGCGAAAAATCGTCGATTTATAAAAAAAAAAGAAAGAAAAGAACATAAAATAAATATGACTCTAATATTCGATTATAACTATTTACTAATATACAATATGGCTAATATTCACTATAGCTGAGTTCCGCGAGGTCTAAGTTTGGTTAAAGTTAAGCGAAAATAAACATTTCAGAACTCATGACCTTTGTTAATGGCAATTTGTTAAATTATCCACGGATTTGTGGATAATTATATTAACTAAATCTACGTTTCACTCTCTCAAATGCCATGTTCAGTGAATTTTAATTGTGGTCATGATGAAAAACGTAGCCAACTTCTTTCAGCTCTCGAAGCGGACTCCTTAACTCAAACTATTCCACACGCATCTTCCCCCCCCCCCCCTAGTAATCTCGCATTGATCCTACAAACTCTCTGCTAGTTTCTTTTGCTTTATTTATTACAGAGAAATGACTTATAATCCGTTTTTTCATTTTTTTATTAATCTGGGCTCCTTGACAGGGCCACACTTCTTCCGTAATATTTCTTGTTACTCTTCAAAAATAATTTACTCTTGTTATATATTGTTCAACTGGTTAAAATTTTTTAATAGCATTGTCTAAAAATTGTATTATATTGTCTGTATTGTGACGTCTTGGGCTTGGAAGCATGGTTATATTGTTGATCTGCTGTTATCTGCAAGACTCATAATTGGCCTAGCTTCTCTTGGCTCAGTGGAAGAAACTACTACAGACAATGACATATTGATTAAAACGTCGCCGCATTGGTGTGTTGGCTTGTTTTCGAAGCTATAGTAATTCATTAACTATATAATACTTGTTGTTACAATATTTACTTTTCATTTTTGTTATTTATGTTGGATTTCAGGTTATAACGTTGGCAATTATGTTTTGGAGCGCCAATGCACGGCCACAGCAAGGAGGGAGTTACATAGGTGTCAATGATTACTCTTTCTCGTGAGTAAAAATTGTTTTTTTCCCCAATTTTGTATTAAATTTTGTAAGTACCTTTCTTTAGGAAAATATGTTTTATTTATAAAAGGTATTCTTCAAAAATTTAATAGGTAATCAAAGCATGGATCTTATATGTACAGTTATTATTTTACATTTTTCTCGTGGGATTTAAAACAAATTCTTGTTTTTTTATTCCTTTTTTCACAGCTGATGAAAGAGATATTTAATATTACAAATAGTATCTGTAAGGTTAGGTTCTTTCTACATTTATTGTATTTTCCTCAGCTGCAGTGCATTTACTATCTGAAAACCTATCATTTGAGATGATCTATTCACATTTCATAATCAAATGGTAATGATTGCAAACGTTATTTCAAATTTGGAATTTAGCTACAAAAAAAATATTATAGAGTAATAAAAAATACTTAGTTGATATTTTTGTTTACAATAAAGTGATTCAATAAATTATTTCAAATTACAATGCTTAGTAATTCAAAACATATGTAAGAAATATTCTGTACGATTCCAGATACGATTCAAAAGATGGCGTCCACAAGATCCAAGCACAAATGTTTAACGGGAAATGGCAAGTGAGAGGATCCTTCTTCTGGATAGGGAACGACGGGAAAATGTACGAAACTAATTTTATTGTAGATCCTCAAGGATACAGATCTGAAGTCATAGGTAAACTTGAAACTCCTTGTAGTACACAAGATAATGTAGAATTTAAAATACAGATAAAATGTGTAAAATTATCATTTTTGTTTTTAAAAACCGGACCCTGGTTTTTCTTTAAAAAAAGAAAGTAATTTGTAAAAAATATAATTATTTTGTTTTAAACTATTTTTTGACTAGTCATACTTCATACACCTTTTAAATTCATTTCACTAATAGAACATGATTTTATTATCAATTTATATTATACAAGTTAAATACCATTAAACAAAATATGTTGACACTCCAAAATGATTTGAAGTTATAATGAAAAACAAGTTCTAACAATCTCATTACGCCGAAGTATAATACAGTATCACGTGTTATAAATATTTTAAAACATTAAATGTGCCTTTGACAGTATTTAAAATACCCAAAGATTCTGGTTTTTTTTTTTTTTTTTTTTTATAAATATCTGGAGATAGAAGTTTTCAAAGAACAGAAAACATCTTTGATAACAAATATCTAATAATTTGTTACGTGACAATTTTACAATTACAAAAAGACACGGAAAGTATCGTGTAAGCTTCACTTGGTTCTAGACCGAATTTACATAAATTTTGGAAAAGGTGATTGGGGGGGGGGGGCACTTTTTACCTATCAGGATTGTACAAACTTACAGATTGTTTTTTTGTTATTGTTAATTTTTTGTCTTGTGGGAAATCGCAATATTTTATTTTGCATTATTTTTTATCGATTGAATACGAGAAAGGATACCTTATAAAAAGGAAGAATAGAACATAAAATAAAGATCACTAGTTCTCGAATATTCTAATAATAAGTCGGAAGGAAACAATAGTGGGTCAAGATAAACCTGATAGAAAAATGAAAGAGAGTGGTCCATCCTAAAACTACATTACAACACTTGTAGATCCAGGGATTGCCACGCCCCGTACTTACTACAAATGAGCCCCTGAGGGTATTTTGTATTCTAACATTTGCATTCATCTAGTTGTAGAATACAGTATTTTATAAATCGTATTGAAGGAACCTATTTTAAACCGTTTTTCTTTTGTTACAGATAATGGATTTACAACACCCCACCGGCCTACTGGAAGTTTTGGATATCCTGCTGCAGCATATAGTCCTCCTCCTAGTGGCGGAGGTTATGGAGGTGGAGAAAGTACTGGATGACGTTTTATGTCCGAAACTTAGACTTTAGTGTTTTTCTTTTGTTACAGATGAAGGATTTGCAACAACAACACAAAGTTCTGTGGGATATTTTGGAACGTTTCAAAATTTTGGAGGAAGTGGTGGATCAGGTGGTATAGGATTTAGATCGAGGAATATATTAGAAATAATGGTGTTGCGTGACAGGATTCATAAAAAAGTGCTTGCGATTAAGATGGACACCAATAAAGTATAGTTCATGAACTGTAGTCATAATTAAGAAGAGACATGATTATTTGACAGGATGAACATTTACGGCAATTTTTCAACATAGATTTTGATATTCGCTTCTTGCCAAGTTACACAAAACGAGATATCTTAAGAGCCTCCGGTTGGTCTAGCGGTTAAACACGCAGGCTTCACGAGTTACTTGAATCAGCATAGACCGAAAAATTGTGAAGATGCAATTAGTAGCGAATTCTAGTTGTGAAGGCTAGAACAATTGCTAACCACACATTATCAGCTAACTAGTAGACATACTGTTTTCACAGGCTGTTGCGCTTTGGAGTTTAGTTTAGTTTAAATGTTCATAATGATCAATGAACTACGCCAAAGCCATTACGAACGATTGTTATTTGGAAACCATTTTTATAGTGTTAATCATATTAAAGGGATAACATAACCCTAATTGCTAAATTTTACTAAAATTACATTTATTATTTTTTCCCCTTACTTTTTTTAAAATGTAATTTGTTTTTAGTAATGGGAAAGTTTAAAATATAAAAAATTATCAGGGATAACAAATTATTCTATACTATTATAAATAAATCTAATGGTGTGTGTGTGTGTGTGTGTGTGTGTGTGTGTGTGTGTGTGTGTGTGTGTGTGTGTGTGTGTGTGTGTGTTACTCATTCACGTAATAACTACTGGACCAATTGAGCTGAAATTGTACATGGACATTCTTAGTGTCCCTGGTTACATAGGCCTATTTTTATTTAGAAATTCCATCAGGGAATCGCCCCAATAGCCTTGAAAACTCCCTTAACACTCAATACAAATATACGTCAACCCCGTACGAAGGACGGATACTCTGCTATTAGCCCGTCTCAAGGTAAGTTGAGGCAGGGTACCTGGTTGGAGGGTTAGGGCGATGAATATCTGGGGTGGCCCGGCCAGTAAATCCCATTAGTGACGCCTCACCGAATACTCCACTTAAGAGCGAAAATTTAATAAATAATCATTATTTAAGAAAATACTTGATACTGTATCGTTAGTTATCATAATACAAACAATTATTGTGTGTTTGTCCCGTGCTAATCGGCCGACTTAAAATATTGTAACATACTGTTTTGTTATATATTTTATTTATGTATATTTTGATTGCGTTATTAACACAACATAATAATAATAAAAAACTCGACACGCAGATATTACGCTATAGTTAATTATATAAACTGGAAATTTGGATGAGAATGCGTCAAGTTTTGTTAAGGATCTGTAGAACTTAGCAAGAATTCTACGAGTGGTTCCAACTAAATACATTTAAATTCCACTATGTATGTTTCCACTGTAAATCAGATTTCAACACACTTTACTCAGTAAGAAATAAAGTTGTTTTGTTGCTGGATAAATTCAGAACATAGTAGTTTCTATTTAGGCCTTGCATTTATTAATTATTTAAAAGATAAAATATAGCAAACTTATCTTTTTAGACTCAGAAGTAATAATAAGCAGGTAGTACACAGTTTTTTCTAAAAAAAAATGTGATTTACCTCCAGTTTTTGTGTGTCAAATATAGTTAGAATTATCCAAAAACATTTACTAAGTTTCCATCCACACAGTTTTGGGGTGTGGATAGTTTTATTTGTCATATTAACTAGTTTCCAACACGTTTTAGAGTAAAATGCCAAGAGATCAGATGTAATCCTTATAAAATAACCTAAATTGTGAGGTAAGTTACGTTACAATTGAACCTTTTCTTGACCACTAACGATATGATTTTTGGCCCACTTTTAGAAAAAAAAAAGAAAGAAAAAACACTACACAAAGCTATATACCGAGTGGAAACTAAGTCCCTACTAATTTTAAAAGTGAAGTACAAAAGACGAGACTAAATAGTTTTATAATTCTTTATGGGTCAGTTTCTTTACCTTTTTGTTAGATTATCAAAAATGTTCCCTCATTTTGAGGGGGTAGATAAGACTTGACTTAATTATAGTTAACTCCCACTAGTGTACGGGCATCTATACGAACCTTCCATTCGTATGGTCGGCAGGACATCTTTTCATGTCCATCAATGTTTTGCCTACCTGCTCTGTTTCTTTTTTTACATATATTCTCCATATCTCCTTGGAGTATCCCCCTTATCTTCACTCCTTGGGGATTCCAATCAGAAGCCTCCCTCTAATAGTGTATCCTAATCACTTATATTACCTTTTCTTGATTAGCTTCTATAGACGCTGATGTGTAGTTTACCACAAGTCATCATTTGTAACCTTGATCTGCCACAAGATTGCAATGATCCTTCTTAGACAACAGTTCACAAAAACCTGCAGGACCGGTCACCGCAGCTTTGCAGGTACCGCAGCCACACAGCATCACGAACTTTACATTTGTGTTAAAAAGCTTCATCTTTTACATTTTTTTTTTTGAAAAAAAAATCTATTTATCCGCATAAGATACGGACAAAGGGTCCATTTGAGTTTTCAATGCGACTTAACGTCATCTCTTGTTCCCCCTCTCTCGTAGTCACCCCCCCCCCCAAGGTATATAAATCCCTCCACTCGTTATATAACCTCACCTCTCAGTGAAAGTTGGTCCTGAATTCGTGCTCTCATCTCCTTTGTCTTTTTCATACATATTTTAAGGCCAACATCACTGGCTATTCTATCTAGAACAAGTGTATCTTTCTCTTGAAATCACTAATTCGCTGTAAAAGAAAACATAAATTGGTATATAGGGGGAGGGATAGATTGTGGGGGGGGATTCAAAAGTTTCAAAAGTCAACTTAACAAAAAGATAAAATGACCCATGTATTTTTATCAAGGTATTAAAGTCCCTACCTCCTGGAACAGAATGTATTTCTGTTATTTATAAAATCATTGTTTGTTGCAGCTAGTCCAGTAAGTCCACCAACAACTGGAGGACCAGGATCGTCATCCATTACAGGTGGAACAAAATCTAGCATTCTTGGAATAGGAAAGTAATTTAAAAACAACGTTAACACACACGATTGTATTTTCATATTTTTTAATATTTGTGTATAGATGGTATATACATAATTTATACAAAGTGATATTTTTTTTGGTATATTTCTATCTTCTATCATTCCCTCGTAAAAAAAGAAAGAAAAATTTTTTTTTTCTACAATCATTATTTATACAAACCCTGAAAATGGGATCCCACTTACTTTTCCACTAATGATTTTCTTTCCCCTACCCCATCCCCAAATGAAGTTTAAAATGTTTCAACTTAACAGATATGTTAAAATAACACAAATTAAATTGTTATTTATTTTGAGAAAAATAGTGTATGAACTAATAATATTACAGTTGCCTAATATTATAGTTCAACCTATATAGTAGTAAGTAGCCTTTATTATAGTAGTTAGTTTCTACAAATAAAACCTACATTGATACATAAATATTTGAATAAAATGTATATACACTATCTACACCTTAAATTTCGATCTCATTAAGATCGGGTAATTTAAGAATTGTATGTATGTCGTGTTTCAATGAGAAAAGTAATTAATTTAATAACAATAGACAAGTTGTATAGAAAAGCAATCGCCTGCAATTTAATTCGTATGCAAGTTCTTGACACATAGTTATAGAAGTAGAATAACTTTAAGGCTCTTTTAATTACTTCCGTTACAAAAAAATTCAATTTAATTACTATGCTGTCATCGTGTACCATTCAAAGGGGAACATTTTAACAAGAAACGGAGGAGCGTATTGAACCAAAAGGAATGGTCATGTCAAGTAAAAAAAAAAAAAAAAATTAGTTCCCTCATTGACCTTGCCCTCTCTTGAATCTGGTGGTATTTGAGTTAACCATTCACAAAATTACAGATTAACATAAATTATAACATTGGTTTATTTAATAATAAAAAAAAATTGTAATAAGTCGTTTAGTCATTTATGCACACACACACACACACACACACACACACACACACACACACACACACACACACACACACACACACACACACACACACACACACACACACACACACACTGAGGCGGTTTGGAAAAAGCCAAACGTCTCAAGTCCATTTAAAACAAGTTAAATTGCCGCGCTAAACCTTGTAGAGTGGGGACGAGGTGGGGCGATGACGTCACGCCAGATCGAGAGCAAACTTGCTTGTTCAGACGTGAAAAGTCAAACTGCCTTAGTTCCTATTTTATTAAGAAACTAAATTATTAATATAAATAAATATTCAGTAGAGTCAACCGACCAATAATATCGAAGAATAAATTTAAAATCACATAAAACAAAAAAGTTATTCAAGTTTTTAGAAGGGCTCAAAAACCTAAAATTTGGAAAAAGAATAAATTCAAAATTCAAAAATCGTAGAGTCATAACCAACTGGGGAAGTAACAATAATCACAAATAAAAAATATGAATTAATAATAATTAACAGGTGAGAATGGACTTAGAAAGTCATTCTTGGGGAGTTTTTTGGAATTTTTAAGTTGAAGGGGGGATCATTTAAAAAATAATAATAAGTACTATTGTAGAGACCACAATAGGGCACAATAATAAGTACTTAGAATCAAATTTGAAAATAAAATAAGGGAGATATAATAATTACAAAACGTAAAACTTCAAAGCCCAAAAGCGGGTAAAATAAACGTTAAAGGGGTAAAGTAACATGATAATTATATGTATTTAGTATGTAAAATGGTAACACACCAAAGCAGAAGTAATAATATATAATGGGGGGGTTTTTATGAACATAAACTCATACGACACAAACTTAAGGACTTCAAAGGCGAATAACTCGACAACCAAACGAGTTATGGGAAAAGTGCAAACATAGTTTTTCGTCGTAGTAGAAGAGGAACAAGATTTCGTCAAAAGAATTTTGAGAAAGGACTTATCTCAAAATTTGAAAAGGGGAAAAATCAAATTTCAGGAAAAGGGCGATAACTCGCGAACGAAGCGTAGTAGAGCGATGAATCAAGTTCCACAAGACCCACAAGATGGAAAGGAAGAAGAATCCGAAAGGAACTTTAAAATCGGTTCGAGCGTTCGAAAGTTATAGCGAGTTGAACGAAAAAACGTCAAAAGTAGAGATTTTCATGCCAAAACATGAACAGTTGCGCGCGCATCTTCAAGCAGAGTCTAAAGTCAGAATCATCATATTGCCAACATGGATCAAAGATAACGTTAAAGAAAAAATACTATAAATTATTAATTAAAAGGTGTTTTAATTAATAATTAAGGAAGAAAACTATTCATTAGTCAAAAAATAGGACTAATAAAACATATAGTGTAAATATTTCAGACCAAAAGGGCCTGAAAACACATAATATATGGAAAATACCTTTTTCCCAAAAAGGGAGGAAAATTGGCTCCAGAAAAGTGGATTAATTCCCACTGACAGGGAGACCGAGTTTTAATCGTCGAAAGACGATTACTTTTGATTTGGAATCGACGCTTAAAGGACGTTTCTTCTGCAACCGACTCTGAGCTGAGAGGAAGATTCAACTGTCACTCTACTAATTGGACTTAGAATAATTTCAACTTTAATCGATCTTCAAGGCGACTTAGAAGAATTCGAGACCAGCTTTCAACTACTTAGCAGCTTACAGACTCTGGATAGAAAACATCACATCACTATCATCCTAATAATACAACAAATTCCAAATCCAACTAGAACTTCTATTAAAGTGTGAAGGTATCTTATACTTAAGGAATAATTCGCAAATATTAACTTCTTTTCAAATATAACGTCATTAGGGGAATTATTAAAAATTAAATTCATTTTTTAAACCTCTGCTTTGGTGTTGATAATAATTAACAATTTAAATACGACTTTTTCAGTACAGGAAAAACTGTTTGTGGTTCTGTCTGGAAAGTCAAGCGCTTTTATTTTTGTTTAATATATAGATAATCCTACATTAATTAATGTTGTTAAATAAATAAATAGTTGTGTTATTGTTCAATTAAATTGGTTTGTGTGATTAAAAAAGTTTTGAATATATAATTTTTCTGTGGAAAAGAGGAGATAATATACAAATAATTCATTTCTAAATTTTGTTGTGTTTTTAATATAAATCCATTCTGTGTATGCTATTAACTTTGTTTTAACATAAATTTTATATATATATATGTGCTCTGGTAATATAATTTGAAAATTTTAAAAAATTATCATCAGAACTTAAGAGCCGATTTCTCCCAAAAGGCACGACCTTGGAGAGAGAGAGAGTTAATCTTAAAAAAGTTAAATAATCGAGCATTGAGATAAAATTCAGGGAATTTTGCGTTAATTAAAATTTAGTAAGTTTATGAGGACAAGCTCATACTTATTAGAGCCAAGAGTTGCAAAATCTTTGATTTAAAAAAGTAAAAGTGAGCATCTTGGCCTTGCCCGCGACTGCTCTGAAAAGAAAGGTGGTTCGCCCAGTCGGTGGTGATCGTACAGCGAGTTTAAGAGTTCGTGATAATAGTGTTCCAAAAAAGGGAACAAGAATCTTAAATTCGCGTGAAGTCAGACAAGACTTTCGGCGTGGTAAGTGGCGTTCCAACGTGGGGCAAGAAGAACCCTACTCGAACTACACTAACGCGGTGAGAGGCGGCGTGGCAACACACACATACATACACACACAAACACACCCCCCACACCCCCACACACACACAATACATACACACACACATTTACACCTACATAATATATGTAATAAAAAATCTAAAGGAGAGATACACACAAAATTGAATTGAAATTATAGAAAGGAAGAAAATTCTTAACTATAAAACACAATTAAGTATTTGCGGTGCATGGTATTGATCTTGAATATTTTAGGAAGAAATTGTTTAAGATTTAGATTGGAAAGTGGTTCTGAATAGTTGAATATACTATGATATTCAATTGAAATAACTTTTCTTTTAAGTTCATTCTTTCCTTAATAGTGTTTTCTATAATATTTTAACCATCCCCTTCAATAAATTAGTCTTGGAAGATTTCCAATTTTCAAACGTAATTTTCGAGAATGAAATAATATTCCTAATTTTCACGCCTTAATGTGCAGATGACTTTATTAGTATAATTTTATACTATACTTTTGAGTATACCGAGGTGAACTTAAAGATTAAAATCAAAAACCCATACCACAAATCAATGAAGCGAGATATAATTTCTTAACTATTTGATTAGGAAATAAATCTGGTTTTATAGAATTGTGGTAATGGGTGTTTGGATTTAATATAGTCTAAATTAGTACATGAATCAAGGTAACATACCTGACAACTTGTTTAATATGTAGTTTTAAACATGGATTTTGTTAAAATAAAATGAAATTTTAACAATCGAGACAATGAAGAATTTCGAAGTTAATACTACTACAATCTTATTCATTTTAATTTACATGTGTAATAATTACGTTTCATGAATTGAATTTCAGTTGACATATTTTAAAAATGAGACTAGTATCACAGGTGTACCTCAACCTCAATCCCAATGAAATGACGTTGATATAAGTTAAACTTGTGCATATAGTTATCAATACTCACTTTCTTAGATAGATATTTTTGTAAACATCTTTATAAATGAAGTATAGTTTTATTATAAACTAATACTTAACATTTAAAGTTTTGTTTTATTAATATTATTTATTTGCATATATGTGTTTACAGTTAGTTCTCGACGTTTTCATAACATTAGAGAAGATTATTTATAAATATGAAATAAATATAAGTTTATAATTTTACGTTAAAAGGTAGTGTTTAAAATTATAGACATGTTAAATATACAACCAAGAGCTACTTAAATAAACGTAAAAACATTGTAAAAGTGTCCATTAAATACACTAATGGACATTACAAATGTATAGACCCAAATGCATCTCCATGAACCGTTACGTGATTAGTGTATATGTTATAACAAGGTACCATTGAATCATATTGTTTTAGAATTATAATACATTGTAAGGTCTAAATCTTAACAACTAAACGTATGTTTTAGAAATCTATTGTTATCGGTTATCAAGAAGATTAGATGATGTTATTAGATCGTTGTAGTTAAACCAATTGAAATTTCCTGTTTTGAACAATAGCTTTGTATGACATTAGAGTAGGTGTAGACAGCTTTGTTTCATGTAAAGGCACCCTTGAAATACGATAGCTTGACATTCACCTATATATATATATATATATATATATATATATATATATATATATATATATATATATATATATTAGTGTTATAGTAAACCTAAGATACAATATTATTATAATTAATTATTTTTCATTTAATCGGACAATTTTCCATCCACCAGTATTTGTGATTTATTCCTGTACAAAAACCATTTTAGTAACAATCAACTATTTTTTAAATATAGATTGCATTATATTTATATTAAGGTAATATCGTGTTTAAAAATAAAAGACAGGGTCAGAAACTTTCTAACTCGCCTATACGTAAAAAGAAAATCAAATTATTAACAATAATAACATTAGAGATAAATTAATTAAAAAAACAAGTTTAAAAATGATTGTTGTTAAACTGTAAAATTTTATATCTCCATATTGGTAAATAATATTTCGTTATAATAATAGCCTTGTGTAGAGTTTTATAAACACTCAGGTATCTTTTCGTGTTTTTTACGTTATCTCCAAATCATTTTTTTGTTAGATTTTAAATTATTACAGACTAACAGCTATGTCTATGGTATTTCTTGACAGACTGAGACGACCATATATTTTATGGACTCTCAGGCATTTCGTATAATAACAATATTAATAATATCTTGAAAAAATTGGAATATTAATTTTAGTATTGATAGACATAGTTCAAGTTTGAGTTATGAAACAACCATGGAATATTAAATAGTAAGCACTTCTAAAGCATACAACTTGTATGTAGTGTGTAGAGTTAGGTTGCATATCACTTGCAACGGCAGTCGTGAGCTTGAAAACTACGTTTTTCAACCTGTATGTTTCTCCTAATCTTTAATAGAAAAAAGTCAAAAACATATTATTTGTTCTCTATAAATTATCATGTTCCACCACGTTTATACCAGGATGAAAAAAATATGTAATGTTTTAATGGACAATAAATAATAACTAATTAAAATTATAAACAATAATGTCCTTATTAGCATAAACTACTTTTTAACACTTAAGATACAGATGTTCAATGAGCACTGTGGTAAATGTGAACAATATAAACATTGAAATCCCTACCGCAAGTTTTGTACAATAACACCAAAGAGTATTATTTCAGATCCCTCCGATGATGGTAACTTGGAAATGCACATTATTGTAACAAAAGGCAAATAAATATTTTATGTTATTTTATTTGTATGAATGTGTGTGTGTGTGTGTGTGTGTTATTGTACCAAACTGTTAGTAGGGGTTTTGGTGTTTTATATAATAGGCCCTACACTATTATGGTAATACACTATTAGTTTCTAAACTATGTTGTAGATAATACCAATTAGATTTATATCGGGTATTCGATGTGACCTTATTAGTGTTAAATTTCTATCTGCTAGATAGACTATTAGGAATATTTTCTTATGGTTGAACTGATGTAATTTAAATATATAATTGCTCACATACCTAACCTAACCTAACCTAACCAAATCTAACCCCACTGATATCGACAATTCGTGTAATTAATAGATAAAATCAATTCATTAAAAAGTATGTATGATGGAGATACAACGATGATTTGATAATGGTAAATTAGTTAAATTAAAGCAACCTTCATTATTATTGACGGGTGACGTTGTGGTTCTACCTGATGGATTTGTCATCACGAAATGTGCTAATTGAATAATCACCTGTGCAATAATGTTGACTTATGTAATTTCTATGCAATGCAATGTTCAAATATGGATTTGATTGATAGTACAATTAAATTTCATGTGATCATATCGGCCAAAAAAGAGATTATTTATAAATTCCCTTTGAAATAAGAAGGACAAAGTTATTTATAGTGGTAATTATTGTTGCTACATAACGCTAAAAATGAACATTTCATTCTGTTTGCAAGTTTCGTAGATATAAATTGCCTACAATTATTTTTGTTTTGATTCCTTTTCTTTAGGTTTTGATAATTATTAAACAACTGATTTGTTAATATTGTTGTCAGATTTGTAAACCTCCCAGGAAACCGTAGTTTTTTATTACAATTTTATTGTAACACAATATTTTTAATCACAGTAGTTAATAATCACTTGACTTCTGCATTATCAATTTCCTCACAATTCCTTCATCAAAAACGATTTTAAAATATTCAGCACTCCCATTAATTAATATTTGGTATTAGTATGAAAGGACCATATGCTTACTAATAGCATTCATTTGTTTGACCAACCTGAAACAGAAACAATAATAGTAAATATATGAAAATTAATTTAATGTAAAAATAAAGTAGTATTTCAAATATTGTATTAACATAAACAAATATGACATTTCACAGTCTTTCTTACAACCATACATTATTGACAGATGTTATTATTAACAATTTTTTATTATTACCGATATCAATCGATACCCGTGTATTTTCTAATTTGTCTGACAGTAAGTCTACTTGACGAAACATACTTTAGAAGACAATTGTGGTTTATCATTGTACCTATAGTTATATTTAGCTAACGCAAACATATGAAGATATAATACCAACATTATGGTGTTTTTTTTAACTCAACTGATATTCAGAGTAGGGAAATTTCAATTGGAAAATTTGCTATTTCTATCACGATAAATTAAAAGTAGAGTACAACATACACAACTATACAAATATCGTGTACATTTTAGTAATATATAGCTTTTTTGTAGATTAACTAATAAAATAACATTTGGGAAAAAAATGTGAAGTTTATGTAAATAAGGTTTTTATTAGTTTAATATATTTGTAATACAACTTTATATGTCTTTAAATTACTAAGTAAACTCATGGAAAAAAATCGTAAAAGGATCAGCAGGAAGGAGTTAGTTTTAAGTTAAAGTTATTGTGGGTACAGGTAAAATTTGTTCAGAGTGGTAAAACTGAATTATTCTCATGTGAGGAATCAAAGTCTGATTATGAAAAAAACAGTCAGGCCTCCCTTTTCGTAAGGCAGTATAACAGGAAAATTCATTTGTGACCTTAAAAAAAGACTATATGTTGATTATTCTATTTAACCGTAGTCCAAAAGTTGATTTATTCACATATAGAATCCAATCGTTGTAATATAGTTTAAAGTATTATTATGTTTTATTATTAATAATATTTCAGTAAGATACATATCGAATTGTAATTCAAAGGCTCCTTGTGTCATATATTGATATAATGAAGTCGTAAATCAGAGACGAGACGAGTTTATTTTTAGTAAAATTATACCACTAAAAGAGTTATATTTCCCATGTTATATACACGTTAAAAATTGCCAAATATGAATGGTATTATATGCTCTATTTCAAATTATAAAACGCAACCATTAAATGAATAATCTCAAGTAATATAACTTGACGTAACCAGGTCAGGTAAAATCCTTGGAATTAAAGTATTTCAATAAATAGCATTTTCGTCTCCTAGAAATTTCGCATTTACACACAAAACTTCCTTCCTGCGTCCATTAAAAAGGAAACGTGTCTCTTAACTTTACTTGAATTATGCACAATAGTCATAGAGTTAAATAGTTTTGCAAAATAAAATTATATATATATATATATATATATATATATATATATATATATATAATTATTTATTTACTTATTTAAAACTTATCGTTATAACATAATATCAAAACACTACGGTTTACACATTTATTACTAAACGTAATAGATACAGTATGAATACAATCAAATTTGAATAAAAGGAAAATGTTTTAAAATTAATATTACAAGACGAGATAAGTCAGTATAAGTAATAAATTACTATTCAGTATTATATTGCTTCTTGGGTTTTTCTTTTAGATCAAATAAATTATTACGATAAACATCATTATATAGCAAACGAAATTGGTGTGAATTTAGTTTTGTTAAATTATAAGTTATTATATGTATTGAAGAACTATAATTTAGTAAATAATCAATGATAAATACATGTACTAATTATTAATCAGTAAATAGTTTACATTAGCGTATTAGCATAATGATAGAGTTTTTGGAGTTTACACTAAGATTATTTGTGCTACAACAAAAATGGATACTATTGAGGTTTATGAGAATGATATTCTCCAGATTATAAATACTCAATGACAAGTTAAATTTATTTTAAATAATATTTAACTCTTTTTTGGTGGGTATTATTCAATACAGGTTAAATATATATCTCTACACCCGAAGACGTTTGTGGACAAACATGTTAATATTTTGTATCATTTGCAACGTAGCCTTAAGCGTATAATAATAAAAAAGGAACGTAGATAACTCACAAAAGGGTTTCTAAATGTGTTATAAACGAGACCCTTGCGTTCACTTGAGAAAGCGTTGACCTTCGAGCGATACGTTTTTAAATAACTGCATTTGATTTATCGCATACTATTTATACTTCATGTAAGAGCTGAGTATTAAAAATTTCCAGCTTTAATATCCTATAACATTAGAAATAAAAATCCAAATCCTATTCCTTATAACGAATTCACAGGATTACAGTGATATATGTTACTGTGACCATCTCTGAATATCTCAAAATTGGTTTGCTTAATCACAATACCTCCTCTTTTTAAAGGATTGAAAAAGTAAAGGATGTCTTACATGATACCTAATGCGTTATAGAGGCAGTACAGGGGAAAAAATTTATATCATTTTAAAAAATAAATCCCGAAAATAATTTACATCGATTTTTTCCCATCTTATGAACAATGTGAGAATTAAAGTTTAAATAAGATGGAGATGGTTTTGCCTTAAACAATGAACATATGAAATTGTTATGAAATTTCTAAATTCAAAATATAAGTATTTTTTAATTGACATTACTTCTGGAATATTTGAATGAAGTAAAATTAAAATACATGAATTAATGCATTAAGATTTGCGGACTTCGATAATATTCATTTTTACTTGTTGTACAATTAGTTATTTTATACTTGTAATTTGAATATATTGACCACGTTTATTGCGTTACAAGCAATTGTCTTTAAGCAATGATTACTACAATAAAACAGAAATGATTTAAAATTAAGGCATGTTAGTAACCATAAAACATAATGTGAAAAAAGTAAGTTCGGATCTTTGAAAGTAACACGTGTAATTGAGATCATAAGTTTATAAAGTGAAAATTGTGCTACAACATTAATTTTCGTTATTGATATTGAGATTGTGAGTATCTGATGCTAGTCAATATTTTCAATCACCGGTAAAATAAACATTTTAAACTAGCCTATTACTGATTTTGCAATGCTATTTATAGGGTTATAATATTCACTGGTAACAACTCACGGCATACAATTTACCTTGTGTCATATTATTAAGTACAAAAAAGTGTATAAAGAATACTTGTAATTATAGAGTATTTTTTAATTTTATGAAATAACCCAAACGTTCTTACGTTATATCAAGACGGTTTAATATCGATAAAAACAATCTAAAACTGTAATAATATTATTTGGAATATTAAATGTGTTCAAATGACATCTAACATGTGTCAATGAATAGTAAGATTTAAATTTGATTTATGTAATTCACTATTATACTTATGTTGTATATAAAAAATATCAATAAGTTATAGGCCGAACTAAATTTACAATAGAAGTATCAAGAATCCTTATTTATATATAATATAATACTTTGTAGGATCTGGAGCTATTTAAGGCTAGTAGGTGTACATTATTTTTTTATCGGTTGTTAATTAGGTTTCAGTACCAGTTAGTTTCAATTTTATAAGTTAGGAAATTATTAGAAATAATGAAATTACGTGATAATAGTAATTGTTGAGTTACTGTTGTTGTTGTTCTATGGCTCTTGCTGGCTCACGCCATCTTTGATATTGCTTCCCAGTAGAGACCAGGGAGGTCTTTTTTCCTTTGCTTCTCTTTATCCAGCTTTCTGCAGACAAAGATATGGCACTTGTTCATGACAGTGTTTGGGCTTTCACACAATTTGCAGTTTTCATAATCCAAAATCTTCATCCTCCTCAGGTGTTTATTCAGGCAGTCGTGTCCAGTTGTAAGTCGAAAAATTGCGACAAATGACTCCTCTGCAAGTCCTTGACTTTCTCACACAAGTCGAACACATGGTTCATAGGACTTGTTCCTTATGTCCTCTTTGACCTTATTGGTGAACTCAAGATGAGATGCTCGTTTCAGTACGCTAATCATTGCTTCCAGGGTGTGTACTCTTCTTGGTTTCTGTATTATGTGAGTTCCTAGCTTGGCCAGCTTGTGTGCTCGCTCATTGCCTTGTATGCCTACATGTGATGGGATCCACGGAAGAACTATTTTCTTGGTAATATGCTTGACTATTTTATACTTCTTTTGGATTGATTCTGTTGTTTTGGTTCTGGATTTGGGAAACATTAGCTATCATTGTTGATCATTTAGCACTACCCAGGGAACACGGACAGCTTAAAGTATGCTGCGGACGCGATCAGCTTAGTTTCCTTTGTTGAGTTACTAAGAGGGGGGGGGGGTTGGAATTAGAAGGGCAAAGACTTCCAAAAAATGCGCGTTTTTAGTTGAACTTTTTACCAACCAAAATTTTCAGGTACCTACCAGGCTTTTACTTTACACTGAAAGATTAGATTTTAAGTTTATATTTAAAAAAATATATATAATTTTAAACGTATAAACATTTTTGTATGCATTCCAAACAAAAGTGAAAATAGTTTGCATATAGATTTTTATAATATATTATATGAATTACTCTAAGTATATTTGTCTGTGTTCGTGAATTGAATCCCTATAATGTGAATAGATATGATAATTATAAAGATAGTAGGTCTATGTAAGTAAAGTTACAAAAAATAATTTCAGTGTGTTTTTTTCTGTTACTCTAAGGAAAAGAAAAAATAATTATCATTTATAGATTTGAGTAATAAAGAGAATTTTTGCTGAAAATAAATGTTTTCCTATATTTTTTCCAGATATTCACTTGTAACATTCATTGCCTTTTTTATTCTAGTTAAGTAGGTTAGGTATTTATTGGCTGTAACTACATTTCCACAGCTTTTGTAGAGTATAATGTTAATTTATACCAACATTTTGATGTAAATGAAGGGGAGTGATGTTATAAACTAGTTTCAATTTGTAATATATTTGTTGAAATTTATATGTAAATTAATTTATTTTCAACTCTGCTCATTTTATGATTTCGTTTGCCGTATCATACTCCGTAATGATTTTTATTGATTGAATGGAAATTTTATTTCATTTAGTTGTTTTAAGTAATGCATTATGTATCAATTTGGTTTAAATGTATCATAGTATAATTGAATTAATTCTAATATTCCAAATTTATTATTAACTATCCAGTGGGATTTTTTGTCATTCCTTTGTAGCTATGTCAGATTTTGTTTTGTTTTATTCGTGCCTGGGATGATAAACGATGACAGAGAATATGGTAAATATCCATTATTTTACGCCGTAAATAAAATCAGCCCTTATTAGCTAGTATCGTAACCGTTAGAAGGGGGTATGTTTTATGACTTTATGATGTATTGGCATAGCATTAACGTGCCAAAACGCGTTGGCACTTGAACTACATAGTACATATATCGTTTAATTACAAACATATTTAACTAAATACGTCTTCTACTTTATAATTTTGATGGTACATTTGTATAGTTAATTTCGTCATTAACTTAATGTTTGTGAACATAACAAACTTTCCGTTGGTTTTAATAATATCGTTTAATTTTCTCATGCCATATTTTCAAATAAAATAGTAGAAATACGTAGAAATTCACTTCCAAAATAAAGAATAGAATATTATCAATTAACATGTTCTAGTTTGTAGGAACGAGTAATACATAGGCTTTGCTTTAATTATTGAATGCTGTAGCGATGAGTCTATCATATTTGAGAAGAGCACCGTTATTTGGTAACGTACATATACTGTGTTTTAAACATTTATGTTTCCTCTTTTGAGGTTTGAGATTAGGATTGTAGTTTGAGGAGGTTTAATATAATATAAAACAAAACATTAAACATTTTAAGATTTAGATGTAAACTATATGTCGTGATAATAAATAGTTTTATTAAGAAATACGAGTAAATGGAATGTTGAATAAACATATTTATGATCTGCTACGATATTTCATTAAATATGGTTTTACAATTATTTTAAACAAAATATCTCAAGACCTTTTAAAAAAAACACACCTTTTAGATACTAGCAATAATGGTTAGTTGAAGACCACGTTGTGCCAGTTAACCAACAATAATTGAAAGGATTCGGGAATGGCATTTGTTTAATTTGTTGCTACTTCAAAGGGGATATAGGTTACTTGGAGTACCGTTATTTGTAATATTTATGAGTATCGATTGCAGGGATATATACTGATATTGTAAAAAGCTTAAGGAGGAATTCTAATCAGGTCGAGTATGTATAATCAACATAGATTAACTAAAAACAAAACGAGGATAATAGATTATATTGTAGGATTTTAAATAATATACAGGGCAAACTGAGAGAACATTAAAAATACATAAAATAAACTAAACCGATCGACTTAAATGACATAATAGTCAAATATCTTTAAGTTCGTTGTCGCTCAATAGATATTCAAATGATAATATTAACAACAACAACAACAACAACAACAACAACAATAATAATAATAATAATAATATGCAGTGGTTGTCGGTGACTTTAATGCAAGAGCGGTCGACTGGGGCATGACACACGCAGACAGCAGAGGACGGCTGCTAAACGAAATGGCTTCCGATTAGAACTTTCGGTACTTAACAAGGGAAACACTCCGACGTATTTGAGACCATGATATGGACATTCTATCCCAGACGTACCTGGGAGTTACTCTTGATTTTAAGCTAACCTTTTGGGAACACATACAAAGCGCCTGCGACAAGGCAGCAGCTGTAACTGCGTCTCTTGGAAGACTCGTGGTGAAAACAGGAGGGCCGAGGTCCAGTAAGCGACGGCTGTTACTCACTGCGGTACAGTCTGTTCTGCTGTACTGTGCCGAAATATGGGGAGACGCATCAAAGTTAAGGAGGTAACGAACCCGATTGATATCCGTGCAGAGGATGGGGGCATTAAGAATAGCTAGTGCATACCGGACTGTGTCCGAGGCAGCGGTGTTAGTTGTCGCTGGAGTTATCCCCATCGATCTTCTAGCCCAAGAAAGGAAAGCCATCTTTATAAAAGGCAAAGAGCTTGACAGAGCTGAAGTTTTCAGTAGAGCGCGACAGTGTACGATGGCCGCGTGGCAGAGGCAGTGGATTGGTGACACTGGGGGTAGGTGGACTGCGAGGCTGATTGGTAACATTCAGGACTGGATGGACCGCAAGCATGGGGAAGTGAATTTCTATCTCACCCAGTTCCTGACATGACATGGATACTTCAGGGCGTATCTACATAACGTGGGGAAGGTGTCCTCACCTAACTGTAGGTACTGTCTACCGGATAGGAGTGATGACGTGATCCACACCTTTTTCCATTGTGATCGATTTGGGCATCGGAAAAAAGTCATGGAGGAATTCATCAGAGAGTTCACTCCTGATACGGCTATGAAGAAGATGATAGAAACGAGACACAATTGGAGTGTGGTAGCGACATAATATATGTCGAATCCGTGTTGCGTAGTAAACGAGAGGAAGGATGTCTGGAACATAGATGACTGCTGAACAGATAGAAGTATCATAGACAAGTGCAGAACACAAGGCGATACCGGCGGCCAGGCTGAAGTTATGCGAAAGCGGTCCCAGGCTGGATTCCCGCGGTTAAGAGGAGGTTTTTTTAGTCGGTAAGAGTCCGGCACAATCTGGGCAGAGCCCTAAGTGTGAAAAGGTTCATGATGGATTTTTCCTTCTCTATAAATAAATATAAAATATATATATATATATATATATAAAATAATAATAATAATAATAATAATAATAATAATAATAATAATAATAATAATAATAATAATAATAGAAATAATAATTATATCTACATGTCAGCTGAAATATAAGTAAGACCATTGAAGACATTATGCTGCATTAAAACTCATATGCAGCACTTAAGATAACCTAAACAACATGTATGAAATTGCATACTTCGAATTAACTTTGCAATTTAGAATGTTAATGTACTGTTTGTTTCAGGAGCAACAAAATGATTTGTTGAAGTTTTCCACTCGAGCTTCAAAATTATCATTATATCGACTTGAGGCTGTTCCATACTTCTTTATGATTTAGTTTAGGAAAATGCGTTCTTGTATTATTGGACAGAATGGAAACTATAGTAATTGTTTCCAATAGCAACTGCTGTATAATGACTTCCTTTCCCACAGAACATTTCTACGTTACTTATGAAAGTTAACAAATATTTTTATAATTTTTAAATGATTTACAAAGCATTTATTTATAAACATAAATATATCACGGAGCAACCAATAACATTAAAAATCAATACTCTGTAATCCTACAGCAATTACAGATTTTAGGCTTATTATTATCAATGATATAAAGAACAATGTCTGAGTCTAATATTTAACAGCGGATTATTAACGAGTTCTTGAGTTAATAATAATCATAAACAGCTGCTACGAACTTCACTGTAGTGTATAGGACAATGAAATGACAGACATCCTGACGGGTTTAAAATATCACGAGGGTTACACTCGGTTCCAATAATATGGACAGTTCACATGAATTTACTCTTAATTAAAATAGTAAACTCATGAACGATTATAATTATGAATGGTATTTATGAACGAGAAATATAATACTCTTCTATTTTACGATGAATATAAATAATTGTCCCCGCCTTAAAAAAAAAAAAAAAAAAAAAAACTACAACATGTTTTATTAAATGGATAACTACTGGTCAGCGGTCACTATTGCGATACGTGTTCTAAGAGCCCATGCAGCAACTTTACTTTATCTGAAACATCGTTCACTCAATAAAGTGTGTTGCTAGAAAGAAAATATAAATAAAACCATTGAACACGTCCAACTGCATTTCAACTCACGAGCAGCACTTCAGACAAACTAAACAACAAATATGAAATGACATACTTCGAATACACCGTGCAATGTAGACTGTTTATGATTTCCTGGTTCTTGAAGTTGTCGAACAGTTCCACTCCAGCTAAGAAGTTATTCTATCATTATGTTTACATGAGGCAGTAGCTTACAAATTTTATGATTTTGTTGACGGAAAGCTAAGTACTCTTGTATTACTACACACAATGGAAACTATGTCAAGTATTTCCGATATCGATACAGCACTTGGAGTAATAATTTTTCATCTCAATTCATTTAAAATTAATAAAACTCAATGTATTTGTATCTTTTTGCTGCCATTATAATATTTTTAAAGTGATATAGTATTAGAAACTACAACGACAATAAACATAAAACACAAGAATCTAGCTACTAATTTATAAAGTTTATTTTATGGAATTGATCAGAGAATTTTATTTCATTTTTATTTTTAATTTATTTCATAGAGTTCACAGTTAATAGAACGTTGTATATTGATATGAAATGTTAATTCAACATGTGTTATTCGTAGAAATGTTTAAAAAATATTTTTTATATTTTACTTCAATTTTCGTATCTTTTAACCTGTTTATAAACATCCTGTTTTCTTCTGGTAAGAAAATAAAGCAGAGATAATTTAGAGTTAAATTTAACTTGTCCCATAATGATTTAAACCTTTATTCATGATAGAGTTTAATAAAAAAAAGTATTTAAAGCCTTTAACACTGTACAGCTTAATTAGGTAATGTTACATGATGAGGTTTATGCAAAAGCGAAAATATTTTTATGTAAAGATATTAATTACATTCACTCCAGACATTCTATTGTAATTTTTTGTTATTCCATATATATATATATATATATATATATATATATATATATATATATATATATATATATATATATATATATATATATATATATATATATATATATATATATATATATATATATATATATATATATATATATATATATACGTACAGAGTGGCT